>JABTTQ020000597.1:0-196533 GCA_016081115.2 Rehmannia glutinosa | reverse complement strand
CAAGAAAAGGCCTAACGATAAAGGCAAGAAACCGGCACTGAAAATTCCAGGAGCTTGCTACAATCGTGGCAAATCAACCATATGGCAAAGGATTGCCGTCAACCAAAGAAAAAGAAAACAAACCGCAGTCCAATGCCAATGTGGTCGAAGAAAGGGAGCCGACGACGCGTTGACATGTCGGCGGTGGTGTTTGAAGCTAATTTGATGGATAACCCGAAAGAATGGTTTGTGGATACCGGTGCCACTTGCCATGTCCGCTTACGATAAGGATGCATTCTCTTCTTACATCCCATCGACCGGAAGGAAGCTCCATATGGGGAATCACGCCTCTTCTAATGTTGCTGGCGTTGGAACGGTGGTGCTAAAGCTTACTTTGGGAAAGGAGTTGAAGTCAAGGATGTCTTTGCATTTCCCGGACATCCGCAAAAATCTGTTTCGGGTTCGTTCTTTGTCAACCATGGGTTTAGACTAGTTTTTGAGTCCGAAAAGTTTGTACTTAGCAAATTTGGACAGTTCCTTGGTAGGGTTATCTAGACAAAAGGACTGTTCAAAATAAATGTATTGATTGTCGCCGTTTTGGCGAGAATATGAATAAGAATGAATCTTCTTCTTTTATATTCTTTGGTGCTCTAATTTATGGCATATTAGATTAGGACATGTAAATCAATGCTATAAAAAGATTGGTAAATTTAGAATTAATTAATTTACACAAGTAAACTCACAAAGAAAATGTGAAGTTTGTGTTGAAGCTAAAATGGCTAAATTACCGTTTTATTCGGTTGAAAGGAGCACTTCACCTTTAGAGTTGATACACACTGATGTGTGTGATCTAAAATTTGTGCAAACTAAAGGTGGTAAAAAATATTTCATCACATTTATTGATGATTGCACAAGGTTTTGCTACTTATACTTGTTAAGAAGCAAAGATGAAGCATTAGAGGCTTTTAAGAATTATAAAAATGAAGTTGAAAATCAACTTGGCAGCCAGATTAAAATAATTCAGAGTGATAGAGGTGGTGAATATGTTGCCCCATTTGAAGAACTATGTACCCAGTCGGGCATAATTCATCAAACAACAACACCATATTCACCACGATCTAACTGTGTTCTTTGAACGCAAAAACCGGACTCTAAAAAAGAGATGATGAATGCCATGTTGATAAGTTCCGGATTACCCTAGAATATGTGGGGGGAAGCTGTTTTAACAGCTAACCACATATTGAATAAAATACCACTTAAAGGGAAAGATAAGACACCTTACGAATTGTGGAAAAATCGTAAGCCTTCTTATAAATACCTTAAAGTGTGGGGGTGTTTGGCTAAGGTAGCAATACCTGAACCAAAACAAGTTAAAATTGGACCAAAGACAGTTGATTGTGTCTTTGTGGGATATGCATACCAAAGTAGTGCATATAGGTTTATGATACATAAGTCGAAAAAACCCTAAATGATCAAGGTACCATAATCGAATCAAGGAATGCTATATTCTTTGAGGATGTCTACCCTTGTAGAAAAAAGTTAGAAGTGAGTACTAATAAAAGAACTCACGAAACTGCAAATGGTTCATGTTAAATATTTTTCTAACCGCAAGTCTACGGTGTCAAGTTTTAATATAGAGAAGTAAGGTTGTCGAATCCAAAGGGAATAATTATCAAATTATCGCTAAGTACTATATTATAGTAGTCTAACTTTATTTAGAAATTCAATAATTGATGGAGTTGATTATACTAAAAATACTAAAAATAAATTAAGATTATGAAAATATCAATGAGTTTATCCAAATGATTAAATGAATTCTAGAGGTATGATGAATCTAGTTATCCCTTATGTTGTCAATATGGTTTATCAATCATCAATTATCAATTTATAAGTCAAGATTTCTACAATAATCATTCCCTTTCTCAAGTGCCAATGATTTTAGATTCAATTGGGAAATCAATATCTCTATAAAAATCACCAATCAAAATCTCAATAAAAGCTATGAATCTTGATAAATGACTTCAAAGGATTCACAAATCTCTCAATTCTATGAAATCCTAGGTTATGCTATTCCAAGGTCATGTATTCAATTACCTCTCTCAAGTGTCAAATCAAATACACCAAACAATCTAAATTATTGATCAAGTAATTTAGAAGCAATAGATCCAAATAGCACAAATAAATTAATAGATCTAGATTGACAAACCACAATCTCAAAACATAAGTTCAAACATAGATTACATCAATCCTCTAGAATTATAGTGTTTAGCTCATGATTAAAGAAAATGAATCCATGAAAATACAACAATACATCTTACAAGATATGAAGAAATCAATAAAATAAGAACAAGAGTTGAGGGATCTTCTCTATTTCTAGATGATAGAAGCCTCCAAATTCTTCTCAAAATGCTCAAATTCTTCTTCCTTGTCTTGTAGATGTTTTTATTGTCTTCCCAAGGGTTCCAAGATGCCTAATTTCAAGCCACAAAGCTTCTATTTATAGTTCCACAAAAGTCCAAGAAAGAGGGTAGGTGAACATAGAAATTTCCGCCCCGGGCGCTGCGGCGCCCAGCAATTCCCACAAAAATGCCGCTCGGGCGTTGCAGCGCCCCCACGTGAATTTTGGAGTGTTTTGCCCTGTCACGGGCGCTGCAGCGCCCGTGGACGAGTGCTGCAGCGCCCGCCCGCTTTTTTCGCCTACCAAATGTCCGAATTTGTTTTTGAGCCCTTCATCAAAGTTGTAGCTCTATCTCTTAGCTTTCCAAAGCCACTTGAATCACCTCAATATCAATTTTGTAGATAGAGTTATGACCAAAATACGAAACCCTGCCAGTGATGGAAATTTCAGACGCATTTGAACGTTTCTTCAAATCAATCTCTCGTTGTTTGATCGTTTACACTTCTTTTGATACACGATTCATTAATATGACTATAAACTCAATATATTTGGCTCTCAACATGGCTTGACCCCTCAAATGACTCGAAACAATGGAAATTAATGCCTAACCTATGAGATATAACAAAAACGACTCAAAATACTCAAAAACAACACAAAACTCTAGTATCGGAAGCCCAAATCAATGGTATAAAACCAAGTGAACAAATACCCCCAAACTTAGAATATTGCTTGTCCTCAAGCAATTACAACTCTAAGATGAAATATACGAGACAGAACAATACAAACAAATTGCAAAACTTCACAACCAAACTCATTCGTCAAATTTCGTTTCACTATCAATCAAGCGCGTATTTTCACAATGTGATCATGACGGTGGAATGTTCATGCCAACCCCGTTTTCATTATCCAGATAGATTCACGCAATCAAGTGTTTTCAAGATGATCCACTTTTTGAATATAGAGATGAGATGCTTACCAGACTCCATAGGCTTGTCTTTCACACTAATCTCCACTAATGTAGGCTAATGTAACACAAGGATCAATAGGACTTTTAAAGCTTGTAATGTGGGCTTAGGGTAAGGTAGGAAAATATAGGAATAAGTGGTTCAAATCACCCAAACACACAATTAACACTTCAAATTATCAATAGGCACTACCCTTCACTTTTTTTTTTTTTTTTTGACATCCCCAATGTTTATGAACTTTCAATCCCGTTGATTTTTTTTTTCACATTTTTTTCGAAACCCCAAACTTATTCTTTTGCGTACATGGGGTTTCATCTTTTCTTTTCTCGGGCAACTTCATTCAATTAACCACATACCCTTCTCATCATCCCCTCCTCAACCTTCAATATTTTTCTATATTATGTGTGTCCGTATGAGTGATGTGTAATTAGAATTTTCAAATTTAGGCTCTGGGTATTCGATTGGTTGCCAAAGAAACGGGTTTATAAGGCTCAAAGGGGGACACTAGGGAAAATATAATACAAAGGTAGGCATTTTAGGCTCTAGCTTGTTCAAAGATGGCCTAAATCACTTCCTCATGGTTATTTCGCCTAGGATTTCGCCTCGACTAGTGATCATACAAGTTCTAGCATCCGGTGGGATCATAAAGGAACCACTCAATTGCATAAATCATCCCCAAATAAATCAGCAGAGTTAAGCACATAGATGGAATTAATGGAAAGAAGATTAAATCACAGTTCAAACACATGCTCTTTTGACAGTTCAACTCATATTCAACAAATTCACTTAGTCATGCAGTTTCACAGTTTTACAAACGCCCGACTCAACTCTAGACTCTTTTTTTTTCTTTTTTTTTTTGACTCAAGACCCGACTCGATGAATAAAAACAGACTGCACCCCTCAAACTTAAAACGATGTTGTCCCCAATGGAGAGGTGGGAAAAAGGACTTTCCTGGTAGCCGAGGAGCGAAGGCTCCTTAAGTCATGTGATACTACTACGTGTGTGAGGTGTCTCGTATAAGCTCACAATGCATCCTAGCGCACAAGCCCGTGGGTATTGTATGCTCCGAGGTGTGGTCTTATTCTTCACTTTCGCCTTGGCCCGACCCCTTTTTGGCTTCGCATCTTTGCAACCTATCAAGATAGACATGAAATCAAAACTCGTGGAACCAAAGAACTCGGTTATGGGTGAAAAATCGAAAATCACAGCACATACATAATGCACCCAAGTAGAAAATATAGTGCCCTATCAAAAAGATAAGCATGGAGATGCAAAATAGCACTAAACAATGTGAAACTGTCATTGGGGCATTTCATCAAACACCTCATATGCATGAATTTGGGCAAAGATAGTAAATGCAATGGATAACTCAATTCAATCCCAAAATTCAACACCAAACCTAAGTCTAGCATGATCAACCAATCCACAATCCATACATCAACACAATTATCCTAGCACTTCTACAATCCAATCACACCAAAAATCACAAGATGGGGAAAACCATGGGGTGGGTTTTGGAAGTTGCAAACTTACCAAATAATGAGTGAATGAGATGAAGATGGTGTGTGTGGTGTTAAAGTGCTCCGTTGTGACGATGGACTGAGATATGTGGGATTTGCACAAATAAGAGGGGTGGGATGTGATGCAACTTACTACTCCTAATAATGCAAAAACTCAGAAAAAACAAAAACAACTACTAAACTAAATTAAAACTAAGAAAGCAATAAAAGGGGCTTGGGTTGCCTCCCAAGAAGCGCTAAGTTCTGATCTTGACACCGGACTTTGTCAGATTCTCCTCAAGTTGGAGATCCAATAGGCATGTTATCCACATTGCCCTTAGAAACTCCCCAACCTCCAATGTCTTCAGCTATATTCCCAACCATCTGCTTACCATCATTTAATTCAAATTTTAGCATGTTGGTTGGATGGATGGTGAATACAACTTTCTCCCGATTTACCCATGATTAGCTCCCCCATTTCTACATCGATCAAAGCCCGTGCTGTAGCTAAAAATGGTCGCCCAAAGATGATAGGTATTTTCTTGTCCTCATTCGCATCCAACACTACAAAATCCACAAGAAACATAAATTTATTAATTTTTACCAATACATCTTCAATGATTCCCCATGGATAGGCGATGGATCGATCAGCAAATTGCAAAGTGATATTGGACGGCTTCACCTCCCCGAGCCCAAACTTCGTCACATCAGAAAGAGATATAAGATTCACACTAGACCCAAGATCACAAAGTGGTTTCTCAAAGAAAACTCCTCCAATAGTACAAGGAATAGTGAAACTCCCTGGATCTTTCATTTTCTGAGGTAGTTTACTTTGGACTATTGCACTACATTCCTCTGTCAAGTAGACAGTCTCAAACTCTTCCAACTTCAACTTCTTGGATTCCACTGGTTTCGCATAAATGGACGATTGTTTGGGTGCAAGCTGAATTTCTGCCTCCGTTCTTACATAAATTGCATTGCAATGCTCCCTTGGATTAACCTCTGTATCACTTGGAAATTTCCCTCTCTGCTGCAATGAATTCACTGTTGTTGCTAACTGCCCTACTTGTGTCACCAAGGAGTTGATGTGACCTTCTATTGTTGTAACTCTCGAGTCGAGCTTGTCCATGTTAGCATCACTCTTGTTCATCCAAGCTCGGGTTTCTACAATAAATGTGCCAAGTAATTCTTCCAAGGACGACTTGTTTTCTCCCACATGTGTACTCGCACTTGCCTGAGTTTGAAATCCCAGAGGTGGTTGCAACACATTTCTCGTATTGCTATACGAGAAATTTTCATGATTGCGAAGTCCCGGATGATAATGCGTCGGCAATTGATTCCCTCGATTGTTGAAACCCCGATTGTTCACATAATTCGCTTGCTCCATATCGGGATTCACAATTTCTTGACTTATCTCCATGACTGCCTCTGGTTGTTGTTTTCCACCCGAATTTAGTGTAGCAATTTGCTTTGACAAGGCGGAAATTTGAGAGGCCAATGCGGACATAGTATCAAGTTCAAGAACACAGGCAACTTTTCTTGGCGTAGATCTCTCAGAAGGCCATTGATAACTATTGTCAGCCATTTCTTCTAGTAAAAGCATGGCCTCACTTGGAGTTTTAGCCATCAATGTACCTCCCATTGCAAAGATCTATAATAGTTCTCGAATGCCCATTCATACCATTGTAGAAATCTTGAACTTTTTGCCAATCTGCGTGCCGTGTTGTGGACACCTCCTCAATAATTCTTTGAATCGCTCCCAAGCTTCGTAGAGTGGCTCAAAGTCGAGTTGATGAAATTGAGCAATCTCACTTTTCAGTTGAAGTGTCTTGCTAGGTGGAAAGAATTTTGCCATGAATTTTTCAGTGAGATCATTCCAACTAGTGATACTTCCAGGTGGGAAGGTTTGAAGCCACTGTCTAGCTTTATCACGAAGTGAAAACGGAAATAACCTCAACCGAATAGCTTCATCGGGAACCCCATTCATTTTGATAGTGTCACATATCTCAAGAAAAATAGCCAAATGAGCATTTGGGTCGTCTACGGCACTACCCCCAAACTGATTTTGTTGCACCATGTTTATTAGGGCCGGTTTCAATTCAAAATTATTCGCATTGATAGGTTGGCAAACAATGCCCGAATAGTTTTGATTCGTGGTTGGTCGAAAATAGTCCCGAATGGCCCTTTCCGGTGGTGCAACAATAGGTATACGTTCTTCATCATCACCGATTCCTGCCATTTTTGTGAATTCGATTCTTCGTGCGGCTCTAATCTTTCGAAGCGCTCTTTCAATTTCTGGATCAAATAAGATTAAATTAGCACTTTTATTTTTTCGCATCAACAAGAAAACACAAAAATGACAATGACCCTATTGTAACAAAAAAAAAACAATCTAAATTAAAGGAAAACTACTAAGTAATAATATTAGCGCAATTAAGATGAATTATTCCCCGGCAACGGCGCCAAAAACTTGTTAAATATTTTTCTAACCGCAAGTCTACGGTGTCAGGTTTTAATATAGAGAAGTAAGGTTGTCGAATCCACAGGGAATAATTATCAAATTATCGCTAAGTACTATATTATAGTAGTCTAACTTTATTTAGAAATTCAATAATTGATGGAGTTGATTATACTAAAAATACTAAAAATAAATTAAGACTATGAAAATATCAATGAGTTTATCCAAATGATTAAATAAATTCTAGAGGTATGATGAATCTAGTTATCCCTTATGTTGTCAATATGGTTTATCAATCATCAATTATCAATTTATAAGTCAAGATTTCTACAATAATCATTCCCTTTCTCAAGTGCCAATGATTTTAGATTCAATTGGGAAATCAATATCTCTATAAAAATCACCAATCAAAATCTCAATAAAAGCTATGAATCTTGATAAATGACTTCAAAGGATTCACAAATCTCTCAATTCTATGAAATCCTAGGTTATGCTATTCCAAGGTCATGTATTCAATTACCTCTCTCAAGTGTCAAATCAAATACATCAAACAATCTAAATTATTGATCAAGTAATTTAGAAGCAATAGATCCAAATAACACAAATAAATTGATAGATCTAGATTGACAAACCACAATCTCAAAACATAAGTTCAAACATAGATTACATCAATCCTCTAGAATTATAGTGTTTAGCTCATGATTAAAGAAAATGAATCCATGAAAATACAACAATACATCTTACAAGATATGAAGAAATCAATAAAATAAGAACAAGAGTTGAGGGATCTTCTCTATTTCTAGATGATAGAAGCCTCCAATCTTCTTCTCCAAATTCTTCTCAAAATGCTCAAATTCTTCTTCCTTGTCTTGTAGATGTTTTTATTGTCTTCCCAAGGGTTCCAAGATGCCTAATTTCAAGCCCCAAAACTTCTATTTATAGTCCCACAAAAGTCCAAGAAAGAGGGTAGGTGAACATAGAAATTTCCGCCCCGGGCGCTGCGGCGCCCAGCAATTCCCACAAAAATGCCGCTCGGGCGCTGCAGCGCCCCCACGTGAATTTTGGAGTGTTTTGCCCTATCACGGGCGCTACAGCGCCCGTGGACGAGCGCTGCAGCGCCGGCCCGCTTTTTTCGCCTACCAAATGTCCGAATTTGTTTTTGAGCCCTTCATCAAAGTTGTAGCTCTATCTCTTAGCTTTCCATATCCACTTGAATCACCTCAATATCAATTTTGTAGAGAGAGTTATGACCAAAATACTAAACCCTGCCAGTGATGGAAATTTCAGACGCATTTGGACATTTCTTCAAATCAATCTCTCGTTGTTTGATCGTTTACACTTCTTTTGATACACGATTCATTAATATGACTATAAACTCAATATAATTGGCTCTCAACATGGCTTGACCCCTCAAATGACTCGAAACAATGGAAATTAATGCCTAACCTATGAGATATAACAAAAACGACTCAAAATACTCAAAAACAACACAAAACTCTAGTATCGGAAGCCCAAATCAATGGTATAAAACCAAGTGAACAGTTCAACACCAATTAGTGAAGAACCGAGACACAGTAAGAGGTCTAAGACAGCTAAGTCTTTTGGGCCAGATTACATAACATTTATGTTAGATGGTGAGCCAAACTCGATTAAAGAGGCTCTAAGCGATCCGGATGCTCCGCTCTGGCAAGAAGCTATCAATAGTGAAATCGAGTCCATTCTGCAGAACCATACTTGGGAATTGGTTGATCTCCCTGCTGGTCATAAACCTTTAGGATGTAAATGGATCCTAAAGAAGAAGTATAAAGCAGATGGAACTATTGATAAGTATAAAAAGCACACGGCTTGTAGCCAAAGGCTTTAAACAAAAAAAAGGATATGACTTCTTTGACACCTATTCTCGATGAACGAGGATTGCGTCTATTCGGTGCTTCTTGCGATTGCTGCTTTGCACAATCTAGAGATTCATCGAGATGGACATCAAGACGGCGTTTACGAATGGAGAGATAGATGTTGAAATATACATGGAACAACCTGAAGGGTTTGTTGCACCCGTCGAAAAGAAAAGAAGGTGTGCAAGTTAATAAGATCCTTGCGGACTGAAACAAGCTCTAAAACAATGGCATCTTAAGTTTGACAATACGATGTTGTCAAATGGATTTAAAATCAACGAGTGTGATAAATGCGTATATGTCAAGGGACATCGAAGCATTTGTCATAGTTTGTCTATACGTAGACGATTTGTTAATCATGGGCGTGAGTCATGATACTATCATGGAGACTAAAAGAATGTTAAAGAGGAACTTTAACATGAAGGATATGGGGACTTTCGATGTAATCCTTGGGATAAAAATCAGAGAACTCTAATGGAATTATCTTGTCACAATCCCACTATGTGGAGAAAGTGCTCAAGAAATTCAATGCTTTTGACAGATTCACCGTCAAAGACGCCCATTGATTTAAGTATAAATCTGGTTGCTAATAAAAGCAAACCAGTGGCTCGGATGGAATACTCACGTATAATAGGCGATCGATGTACATCACAAATTGTACACGCCCGACTTGGCCTACCCTGTAAATATGTTGAGTAGGTTCACGAGCAATCCAAGCCATGAGCATTGGAAAGCGTTAACCAGGGTGTTAAAATACTTGAAGTATACCTTGGATTATGGGCTATACTACTCAAGATATCCAAATTGTACTTGAAGGATATAGTGATGCTAGTTGGATTTCAAATTCGAAAGATTCTTATTCAACTAGTGGATACATATTCACCATTGGAGGTGGTGCGGTATCGTGGAAGTCCACGAAGCAAACATGTATAGCTCGGTCTACCATGGAATCGAGTTTATAGATTTGGATAAAGTCGGTGGTGAAGAAGCGAGTGGCTTCAAAACTTTCGGAAGATATTCCATGTTGGATGAAGCACTGTGCCTTCGTGATGATTCACCGTGATAGCCAAACGGCTATAGGAAGGGCATAGAGCAATATGTATAACGGTAAGTCTAGACATATTAAATCGGAGACACAATACCGTTTAGACAATTGATCTCAAATGGTGTGATGTCAATTGACTACATAAAGTCAAAAGACAATTTGGCAGATCCTTTGACAAAAGGACTGAATCGAGATCAATTGGGTAAATTGCTAGAGGGAATGAGCTTGAAGTCCACAAAGTAAAAATAACTATCATAGTGGTAACCCAACCATGATAACTGGAGATCCCAAGAACTTGGTTCAATGGGAAAACTAAACTATGAAGGTTATGTTGTACACTTGGAGACAATGTTATAACCCATCCCTAGAAAGCAAAACCAAGTGTTGAAACACCTGCTAAGTTGTGGTGAGGCTAAGTCATTTGACTTTTAATGATTCCTACACCTCGTTGAGGTTGAGTATGGCAGGATACTCGGATAGGAGATCACCTATATAAGTGAGAAGTGTGGGCCGCTTCAAAGTAACACTTATGAATCCAAAGTGGTATCCATGGCCGAAACGGACACAAAACGTGAGAACAGAAGGTGTTGAGACCTTATTGTGTTAATACTGTTGACTCGGTATACACCGTGGAGGAATAGTTTAAGGCATTGCGTCCACTAAGCCACCAGTGTACCCGATGGTATTGACTACGGAAGGTTCAAAGCCATAAGCTACCTTTCCGAATGCAATATTGTCTCTTGAGGACTGGTTTGCGTGTCTACATTCATGCATACATTAATTTCCACTCATGTGGGGGATTGTTGGAAATTTTGGTTTTGATAAAGAGGGTGTCGACCCGACTTTGACCAATTTTTCGGTGGCTAAATATTTAATTCTCGCGAATTAAATTATATATTATTAATCTACGTTCGAGTAGATGTTCGTAGTATTTTTATTTCTCAAAACCGAATTTTGGTGAGTGAGAAATTAATACACGAAAGTAGCCACATAAATGGGCATTATGTAAAGATTATTTAAAGGGAGATGAAAGGCTTATGCCTTATCCCACATGGAATACAAATCATAGTTTATCCTAGATTATTTACTAGAAGGTGTTATTTGTTGTATAAACTATAACACAAGTGGATGATCACAAGTGGGCCACACGCACGGGCGCGCGCACCCGGCCTGGGCCTGGGCCTGGGCTTGAGCCGGGGCGGCCCGGCCCTATTGGGCCAGGGTCCAGGTCCACTAAAGTTTTGCCACTCGAAAATGGGCTTGGCCCCGTTCGAGTGATCGTTGATGCTATTGGAGCCCAATGAATCTGGACATTGTAGGTGTCCAGATTCGTGTGACTGTTGGAGTTAGTAACTCCAACCGAAGTGGTCATCTGAAAAGAGCCCACTACTTGTCTGTTATAGAGTAGTGGGGTGTAACATCTGGGATGTTACAATTGGATTAATGCCCACTACTTTTTGTTATCTCCTGTAGGTGTGTTTGTCTATAAATTCATTTGAGTGCATTGCAATTGGTTCACAGCAAATATTCATACACAAAGCCATATTTCTGCATTCTGCACAAAAAAGTCCAGCAACCAGTCTTCAACACTTTTTCGTTCGAAGGTGCTTCTGTGTTAGTGGTGCTACTACATAGAAGACGAAACCGTTTTATCTTTGGAGACAATACGTCAAACCGTGAGCACTTTTATTTTCGCATTACTTTAGAATTGGATAATAATAATTGTCTTTTTTTTTTTTTTGCGGATAGAGATAGTATCTCGACTAAAACGGACTAAATTTTTTTTTCATACAATTCGATTCAAACAACCTTCACTATTTGTAATAGAATAGTTCATTTCCAGTTTGTAATTGAGCCATTGTGAAGGCTTTCCCATTGTAACTAATACATTGTAATCAACATTAAATTAATCTTTTCAAAAAAAAAAAGGTCCTTTTAAATTAGCGGTTGAAATGTGAAATCTAATGATGTCATATCATAACTTCAAGTAAGAAGATATATTTGAAGAATTTTATTTTCAGCATATAACATTACTTTAGAATTGGAGTAATAATTTAAATTAAAAAGAATATTCTAAAAGATTTACTGATGGAGATAAGATTTAGATAAAATTTATTATACACTAGGATTAGTTTTAGTGTGTTATATTATTATCTTTTAAGTTTTTTCAACATTAATGAGTTTTATTGCTGTAGGAGTTTAATCCTATTTTTTTTTTTTTTTAACAAAACAACAGTTGTTTTTCATTCCACAAAAAGTCTCCAAAAGAATTACATACCAATTTCCACATGATGATAGTGTATCATCAGACCACAAACAAAGCACATACCACATAGGGTAAGCCTAGCATGAGAACAAATTAGCACCAAAACGGCAAAAAACATAAAAAAAAAAACCAAGAACAAAAGTCCAGCCCGAAAGAAAAATGTGATGCCTATAAGGGACAAAAAAAAGTTACAAGCATACCCCTACTCCCTAGGCATCATCATCAAGAAACATCAGAGGTAGTAAAGCAAGAAAACTCTGAGAAGAAAAGAGACCTTTGAATAACATCTCTAGCTCAATCCCCAACATGTCCATCTGAGTGCAAATGAACCCTACCATAACCAAAACATAAAAAAGCCACCACCAAAAGAACATCTAAATAAGAACATCAACAAAAGCAAAAAATAATCAGACATCAGCACAATCATGAAAATTCCCACCGATCAAAAAAAATCATGAATCCAATCAGAAACTGCAACGTCAATTACATTCTTTTCCGGTCTCCAAACTTGTTGAAATGTCCAAAGATTCCTCGTCTTCTATAGTCACCACAAAATATATATAGATAGTTCGACTTTATCTACATTTTCATGTTTCCAATGCATGGTACATACTTCACACCCCCAATCAAAAAATGAAGCACATTTATCAGACCCCCCCTCCCAACTCACCGGAGTAATTTTCCAAATGATTTTTGCTTTGCCACATTCAAAAAATAGGTGTTTTAAGGTCTTTTCCTCCTTTCCACACCCTTGGCAAATAATATCCATTTGGACACCTTTCTTAATGATATTTGCCGTTATAGGTAATTTCCCTTAGCAGCACTTCCACAAGAAAAAAGATGATCTTTCTCTGAATCTTCAGTTTCTAAATGCCATCCCAAACTTTCAGCTATATAACTCAATTCCCACTGCTTTTGCCAATTCCAAGCTAAAGAATTTTTCTTGAATCAAAGCTTTCTACATTGAACTCATACAAAATTCACCTTTTTTCCCAAAATGCCAAACAAATTTGTCTTTATAGGCAGGTATTTTTATAGGAATTTGGAGAATACACTCTTACTCAATGCCTCGTCCCTTCTAAAAAGTTGTCCGATTGACTCCTCACTCCAAGAATTCCTATCCTCCTTAAATAGTTCACAAACCCATGTATGACAAAGAAGGGTAGAAACAGGAGCTTGTGGAGTGAAATGCCCAATATCTAGAACCCAATGAGACCTCCAAATCTGTGTTGACTTGCCATCTCCAATTTTAATCCTTAGGCCCTTCAACAAGGGTAGTCTAGCTTTCATCCAGCTTTTTAGAGCCCAGTCTACGCTCCACGAACCATGTTTCCTGACAGGATCCACAATGCATGAACTGTTCTTTGCGGTGTTTGGTTTTCTCGAAAAATGGATAGAATAACGGGATAGAATATGAAATTGAGGGTAGTATTAAACACTATCTCCACAAGACGAAATTGCCCCATAAAAGTGCTAACGGTTCAGGCAATCATCTCTAAGATACAACAACTTCCAAGTTTAAGTTAGCAGCACTTGCAAAACTTAAACTTACAGCAAACTAATAAGTGTTCAAAACTTTCGAAAATACAGAAGGAAGGAGGTGAGACAATATGCTAATGAATGCAGATTTTTTCGTGTAAAAAAATGATCATCCTGGGGTCTGTTTATATAGAAATTCGGATGCCCTTTCAAAACAGGTACATCTTTTGGTCTGGATCGATCTGTACTGTTGGATCGTGCCTTCTGATCATTAGGCACAATCTGATGGCCCAGATTGCATCTCTTCCGAAGGTACACAAGCTTTTGCACACACCCCTGTACACTGAACAAATGCGTCCAGTCAGCGAACAGGCGCGTCCAAATCAGCACCACCAGCATGCCACGTGTCGCCATTTGGACGGACCTGAGCTGCCCTACCACGCCACTGGACTGAACCCTGGTTCGATTTTTCAAAACTTTAAGGCTCTTCAGAGCTCCTCGCGATGATGCGTACGTGCGAAGTGCACCTCTAAAGCGCCCAATGCGACTATGTGTGACGTGCACAAGCCCGGGCCCAGCTCTGGCTCCAACTCAGACGGTGCTCTGCACTGTCCTCGGTGCTATTTGAGCTAGCCAAATCCTAGTCAAAATTGACTTGGTCCACTAGGGTGTACCATAAGGAGCTCCACATGATTACTCATTATTAGTGGTGAAGTTCTATATAAACTAGTCAAACATTTAATATGCTTTCCATGTGGGATATGGCTTTCCATATTCCCATCCTTTTATATTCCTTATATAAAAGGCATTTAAGTGACCAACTTCATGCATTAATTTCTCATTCACTTGAAATTGGTTTTGAAAAATTCAAAATGCTAAATTCATCTGCCCGCAATGTAGATTACGATTATATCATTTATTATCCATAACTAATAAATGATCACACTTAAATAATTAGTCAAAATCGGGTCAAAACTCATTTTTACTAAACCAATTTCCAACAATCCCCCACTTGAATGAACATTAATGCATGTGTGTATGCAGACTCATTCGAAAGTTCCAACAAACCATTATTGCAACAGGATAGGTAGCTTGTGGCTTTGAACCTTCCTTAGTAAAGTTCGATCAGATTTACTAGCCGCTTAGTGACACGATGTCTTGAACTATTCATCCCTTTGTGTAAACTAAGAAAAAGTACTTACAGAATAACAATTCTAACACGTTTTGTTCTCACGTTGTGTCCATTTCGGCCCTAGACCATATCTTAGATTCATAAGTGTTACAAGTACAAGCGGCCATTACTTCTCACTTACATAGGTGATCTCCTATAAAGAGTATCCTGTCATACTCTACATTTAGGTATATGAATCATTAAAAGATAAACTTAACTTCACCATACTCTGCAGGGTTTTTCACTTGGATGTTCTGGGAATGAGCTGAAACAGGTTCCAAGTGTTCAGCTGAACATTCAGAATTTAGTTGTCCCATTGAACCAAGGTCTTGGGATCTCCAATTCACAAGATTGGGTTACCGCTATGAATATTCTTATTTTGTGGATTTTAAACCCATCCCCCTTAACAACTTGTACATGTGATCTCGATTTATACCTTTAGTTAGCAGATCCACTAGGTTTTCCTTTACTTTACATAGTCAACCGAAATAACCCTATTCGAGATCAATTGTCTAATGGTATTATGTCTTCGACGAATATGTCTAGACTTGCCATTATACATACTACTTTGTGCCCTTCCGATTGATGATTGACTATCACAATGTATCAATACAGCAGGCACTGGTTTATTCCAACAAGGAATATCTTCTAAGAGATTTCTAAGCCATTCAACTTCTTCTCCAGTTTTGTGACAACCACTATTTTAAGTAGGAGTCCTTTTAGGGGGTTAATGTAGGGGTTAGTTTAGAGTACAATTTAGGGGTTGGGATTAGGGGTTAGTTTAGGTTTTAAAAAAAAAAAAAATTATAGAAATAAAAATGAAAATTTGCCTATAAATACATGATTAACCCACATTTTTTTTCACAACTTTCTAAATACTCTATAATAGAAAATGTGGTAATCGAGGACTAGGATTGTTGTTGTTCAATTTTTCTACATCAAGTATCTGCGATTATTAAGGTAGGGATTTCTATAGTATTTGTCTTTATTTAATGTTTCATGATCGTACTTCATTGATTGCAATATATGTCAAGAGGAAATAAATTCATATAAGCTAGGGGCTATGAAAAGGGTCCGGGATCAAACGTATCTTCGGGGTGAACCCGCAATGCTATATGCAGGAACTGGCCAGTCAGAGGAAAAAGAGGAAATGAATGAATTTACTGTTGTAATTATGTGAATGTTTTTCATGTTATATTAAATATTGACAAATATATCCCTACTGAGCGAGATGAAGGTCACCCCTATTATTATCATGACTTTCAGGTTGAGGAATCCGGCTGAAGATATGATGTTGTGGATGGTGGAATAAATCATGCTATATTTTAAATAATTATGACTGAACTAAATTTTAGATTTATGTCTTTAATTTTTCTGGTTTATGCTTGGAACAATTGTTGGATATTTTAATTTGGAAGATGTATTATTATTATTATTATTATTCATTACTATTATTACTATTATTATTATTATTATTATTATTATTATTATTATCATTATTATTACATTTTTTTTCCTTAAGAATTAAAATTTCTCAATCAACCTTTTTGATCATTATTGGGATCACTTTAATTTATAAAATTATGTTTTTTTTTAAAAAATATTTTTAGAATATTTTAAATTAATAAAATTGGGTCGTTACAAGTGGTATCAGAGCAGGTCTACGTTTCTGTAGGCTTGTTAAAAAAAATTAAAATTAAAATGTATGTTTTTAAAAAAAAATTAAAAAAATAAAAGTCAAACTTTGTATAAGATAAAATGGTGTAATAACATCCACCCCCGTCATATCTTGTCAGTATCCTCAAGGTAAGAGAATTATTAATACGAGTGAAATTATACAATATGCTCAGTTATGTCATGATGTATTTTATTATGATTCCATGTTATTAAATTCTGCTTTAGAAATATAATACCAGTTTATATGTTAGATGAATAGAAATCTTGTATTCCTTTAAAAAAAATGTAAAAATAGACTTATAGTTGCAAATGCACATATATATAGATGGCAGGAACTCGTACTCATCACACTGCAAGAAAGAATAATAATAATAATAATAATAATAATAATAACTGGGGTCCGAACCATCCAATTAACCGACTCAATCATTATTTCAACTACCAAATTGAGGAGGGGGATAGTATTGGAGAATATATAGTTAAAATTCACAAGTTGTGGTACAATGTGAGGAATGTCATCGAGGCTCCAAACGAACGCGCTGCCTCCCGTAGAGTGATTGATAACTTACCCTCTTTTTGGAACGTCAAGGCTGAAAAGCTTTATGCCTCATTGTTGGAGTATGACGGGCATGATGACCGACCCAAAATCAACTACGGGATATTTACTGCCAGGTTATACCGTAAATGGATTGAGTTTTTGAACAATGAGGCTATGGTAGAAGATGAGGAACCAGAAAGAAACCTGGAAGAAGATCCAGATGAAGATCCGGAAGAAGATCCGGAGGAAGATGAAGACATGGAGTAGAGATAGATGAGTCTATTTATTGCAATAATTTATAAATAAATCCTTATTATATATAAAGCTTAGTTGTCCTTTAATTGATCTTAATTTATTTGGCCATTATATTATGATATTTAGATTTTAAGTTAGATATTTCATGCAAAATCCATTAATAACTTGGGATAAATAATAATAATAATACATTATGTATGACCTTAGGAATATGGCTCCCCGTCGTGGAAATCAAGTCAATGGTGAGAACTCCACTAACACAAGAAATCAAACCACTGCTACTGCTGGAGATATAACTGCTGAGTTTCTCAGAGGTGTACAGAACAACGAGGACAACAACAACAACAACGCACGAGTTGTGGAACAATTTCGCCACTATCGTCCACCTGCATTCAACGGATGTGATGGCCCGACAGCAGTAGAAGAATGGTTTCGATCGCTAGAGAGGATTTTTCGACTTATTGGATGCACAGACGAACAGAGAGTCGTATGTGCTGCTTTCCAACTTACTGAAGACGCTGATCATTGGTGGGAAGGGTATTGGAGGACTAAGACCGAGGAAGAGCGGAATGCTTTAACATGGGATGAGTTCAAAGTGATTGTAATGGAAAAATTTTTCCCACAATCATATCGGGACAAGAAGGAGACAGAATTCCTTAACTTTAAACAAAGAAACATGACTGTCACAGAATATGAGAGACAGTTCAATCAACTAAGTCGGTTTGCTCCACACCTAGTGGATACTGATTTGAAAAAGGCTCTGAGGTTCAGAAGGGGACTTCGAGCACAACTATCAGGAATACTATCTGCTCAAGGAGATTTGGAATACTCAGTGATGGTGAGAAGGGCTCATGAGGTGGAAGCAAGTTTTGCTGGGGACGAAGAGGAGCAAAAGTTGGTCGTTTTACCTGAGAAAAGAAAATGGGACGGGGCAAGACATAATAAAAATGAAAATCAAAATAAACAGATAAAGACTGATGGAAATGCACGTCCAACTACGCAAGCAGATAGGCCAACTTGCCCAAAGTGCAAGAAGAATCATTTTGGAGAATGTTTAGCTGGACAAGGAAAATGCTTTAAGTGTAAGAAGCCAGGACATGAAGTCTCTAATTGTCCTCTTTTAAAAGCTGAGCGGGAAAGAAGAGAACAAACATCTGGAGGTAGAGCTCGAATGTATGCTATGACTCAGGAAGAAGCTGATCAGAATCCGAGTACAATGTCAGGTATGCTAACCATCTCTGGAATACCTGCTCTTGTACTTTTCGACACTGGTGCCACACATTCGTTTTTATCTGCCAAATTTCATGCTATATTAGGACATAAGAGTGCTAGAGTAAGTGAACCCCTTGAGGTTGGCTTGCCATCTTGAGATTCAATAACAACTGACTCAGTAAATAAGGATGTTGAAGTGAATATAGGGGGAAAATCTCTTAAAGCTGATCTATGCATAATTAAGATGAAGGATTTTGATGTAATCTTAGGTATGAATTGGCTTAGTAGATATCAGGCAGACATTAAGTGTCACGAGAAAGAGATAATATTCAAACTGCCAGGAAATGATGAGATAAAATTCTATGGGATTAAGTCTAAGGCAATACCATGAGTGATATCGGCAATGACGGCAAGAAAGATGTTGAAAAAGAAAAATTGTCAAGGATATCTAGTGAGTTTAGTAGATACCTCGACAACCGAAGTGACACCTAATGACGTACCAATTGTGCAAGAATTTTTGGATGTATTTCCAAAAGACTTGCCGGGAATTCCTCCCGGATCGCCAGGTTGAATTTGGAATAGATTTGGTACACAGGGCGACTTATATCTAAGGCACCCTATAGGATGGCGCCAAAGGAGTTACAAGAGTTAAAGGCAAATACAAGAACTTTTGGATTTGGGATTTATTAGACCTAGTGTATCACCGTGGGGAGCACCAGTTCTGTTTGTAAAGAAAAAAGACGGGTCACTTAGAATGTGTATCGATTATAGAGAACTTAATCGACTCACTGTGAAGAACAAGTACCCGCTACCGAGGATTGAAGACTTGTTCGATCAATTGAGAGGTGCCTGCACTTTCTCTAAGATTGACTTGAGATCCGGATATCATCAGTTAAAAATTAAAGAGAGTGATATTCCAAAAACGGCATTTAGAACTCGATATGGACATTACGAGTTTGTGGTAATGCCATTTGGGTTAAGTAATGCACCAGAAGTATTCATGGACTTAATGAATAGAGTGTTTCATCTGTATCTAGACCAATTCGTCATAGTCTTTATAGATGATATACTTGTATATTCAAAGAATAGAGAGCAACACACTGAGCACTTAAGAATAGTGCTAGAAACACTTCGCAAGGAAAAGTTATATGCGAAATTCAAGAAATGCGAGTTTTGGCTAGATCGAGTGGTGTTTCTTGGACATGTAATCACTGCTCAAGGAATTGAAGTGGACCCTGTTAAAGTTGAAGCGATCAACGAATGGAGTGCACCTACGAATGTGAATGAAGTTCGCAGTTTTTTAGGTTTGGCAGGCTATTATCGGAGATTTATTGAAGGATTCTCAAAAATAGTTGCGCCTATGACTCGACTGACAAGAAAAGGGGAGAAGTTTCAATGGAATGAGAAATGCGAAGAAAGCTTTCAGGAGTTGAAACGAAGGCTAACTCCTTGAAGATTAAAATTCCCGACCCCACTAAAGATTTTGTTATCTATAGTGATGCATCAAAATAATGTTTGGGATGCGTGCTAATGCAGCATGGTAAAGTGGTTGCCTACGCCTCAAGACAACTAAAGCCACATGAGTTAAATTATCCTACTCATGACCTAGAGTTAGGTGCTATAGTGCATGCATTAAAGATCTGGCGCCATTACCTATATGGAGGGAAATGTGAAATCTTCACCGACCACAAAAGCTTAAAATATCTGTTTACTCAGAAAGAGCTAAACATGAGGCAAAAAAGGTGGTTGGAATTGGTGAATGACTATGACTGCACTATCAACTATCATCCGGGTAAAGCTAATGTTGTAGCCGATGCATTAAGTCATAAAACAAAAGGAGAAATGTCAAGTTTGATATCTGAACAAGAACATCTTGTGAGACAATTCGCCAGGATGAGAATTGAAGTAGTGGTACCACCAAAAAGCACAGAGATAGTACTAGCATCTTTGGTGGTGCAACCTACTCTGAGAGAGAAGATAAAAGAAGCTCAACCTCGAGATAAATTTTTGAGCAAAATGAAAGAAAAAGTTTGTGAAAGGAATGTAAAAGGATTTGTTATAACAAATGATGGTACTTTGACTTATGAAGGGAGATTATGTGTTCCTAAAGAAGAAGGGCTTAGAAAAGAAATTCTCGAAGAAGCTCATTGTACGCCGTACACAGCTCACCCTGGAGGTACGAAAATGTATCGAGATTTAAGAGAAGTATTTTGGTGGCGAAGTATGAAAAGAGATATTAGAACTTTTGTGGAAAAATATTTGACTTGTCAGCAAGTTAAAGCCGAACACCAAAGACCATCTGGTTTGCTCAAACCACTTGACGTTCCAGAATGGAAATGAGAGCACATAACTATGGATTTTGTGGTAGGGCTTCCACCATCAGTCAAGGGAAACAAGGTTGTTTGGGTTGTAGTAGATCGGTTAACAAAGTTAGCTCATTTCCTACCAGTTAAGATGACGTTCGGTATGGAGCGATATGCACAAATTTATATTGAGGAGTGATAAGTGTCATTTTGTACATATTTTGTATTATTAATTCAATAGTTTTTGAATTGTTTTGTTAGAAAAATCATAGTTTCTCAAGTATTTCTGTAGCATTTCATCGTGTGATGTGTTTAACATTATAGGTGGAGCAATTTGGAGCAATGTGAAGCCAATATTAATTGAAAAAAGGCAAGAAAATCACTCAACATGACTTGGGGTGTCAAGTAACATGGCCATGTTCAAAAAAAGAAGGAAATAAATTGGATAAAAATTGGAAAAAGGGTCCAAAACGGCCAAACCGTGTCACCGAACACGGCCATGTTGAAGGGGATCAAAAGAGGAGGAAAAACGCACAAAATAGGCCCGAACACGGCCTGGCGTGTCGTCATACAACACGGCCCGTGTGTCCCAACACGGCCGTGTCGGCGTGTCGTTCTTGACAAATTTATTGCAAAGACGGCGGCTGGCCGTCTTTGCCGCCAACACGGGCGTGTTCAGGACCTCTTTTTGCAACTTTTCTTTGCGGAATTTGGGGAAAACTCACCAACCAACCCATTTTGGCCACTTTTGTACACTTTTAACACCCTATTTTGCTGAAACATGTCTCCATGTCCCCTCCCTCATCACTTGAATACAAGAATTCACCAACCAACAAGGAAAATGGGGGTGATTGTTTAATAAAAGAGAGTACTATCAATGTATTGGTTGCCTATAAAAGCCAAAGGTTGAGATTGGGAGATTCATTCATTAGATACTCAGGAAATATTCATTGTATTCACTTCATTAAGTAGAATTGGGATCAAGAGGTCTTGGAGAAGAAAGCTTGGGGCAATATTGGAGAAGAAGACTTGGAGCAACATCATCAATCAAGGAAGAAGTCCATTAAGATTTTGAGAAAGATAAGTACACCATGTCTACAATACTTAAATCTTCTTGTGTAATTTACTCTTTTGTCAAAATCATGAGTAGCTAAAATCTTAGTGTTTGAGTGTAATGAACTCTAGAATGGATTTGTGATTGAGGTTTGTATGTTTTTAATAAAATTATCATGTCTTGTGTGATTCACTTATATCATGCTTATCTCATTTGAGTTAATATTTCCTAGTATATTAATTTGATATCTTTTCTTCATCGGTAATCGAAAGATTTATGGTGAAAAAGAAATTGTATAAGTGAAAAGAGTTGCATGCAATCCTAGATATAGGACGACATAAATCTTCTGGATTAGGGTCAAACCTAATATGGGAATTCATAAATCGTTATAATGCAATCTTGGGGGTTTTAACTAGAAAGAGATTTCAGTTAATCAACTTGAGATTAGGAGTTTTTCGCCTTGAGAAAGGGATTAACTTAAATCGGGAATTTCTACGGTCCACATAACATGAGATTTTATTAAAAGAGGTTGGTTTTTGCTTAAGGGCTTATGGTTGAATTTTTAACTTGTCAAATCACAAAAACATTCTAGAGGGATTTACATTCAAACACACTTCTATCTCTTGATTTCTTATTCTACAAATTTTACTTCATTTTTACACTTTGATAATTTAGATTCTTTATTTATTTTTTTTTCATCAAACAAAAACTCTGAAAATTGTTAGATTAAATAACAAAAAGACGGTAATTATTAGTACTTACAATCCTCGTGGGAATGACACTCGGTACTCAATAATCTATACTATAAAACGATAGGTGCACTTGCCTACGGTTTTAAAGGTAGCTTTTGAGCCATCAAGGAGATAGTAAGACTTCATGGAGTTCCTGTGTCAATTGTTTCAGACAGAGATACGCGTTTTACTTCTAAGTTTTGGAAAAGTCTACAAAGTACCTTGGGAACAAAGCTAAACTTTAGTACGGCTTATCATCCACAAACAGATGGGCAGTCTAAAAGGACTATACAAATATTGGAGGATATGTTGAGAGCATGTGTGCTCGACTTAGGAAGTAATTGGGAAACATTATTACCTTTGGTAGAATTCGCTTATAACAACAATTATCAAGCGATTATTGGGATGGCTCCATACGAGGCGTTGTACGGAAGAAAGTGTAGATCACCATTATATTGGAACGAAGTTGGTGAAAGAAAAATTTTGGGGCCTGAATTAATTCGGCAAACTGTTGAGAAGATAGCTAGGATACAAGATCGAATCAAGATGGCTCAAGATAGACAAAAGTCGTATGCTGATAGACGGAGGAAACATATACAGTTTGATGAAGGAGAAAAAGTATTTACGAAAGTAGCTCTATCAAAGGTGTTATTCGATTTGGTGAAAAGGGAAAGTTGAAACCAAGATATATCGGACCATTTGAAATCCTTACCCGAGTTGGAGATTTAGCTTATCAGCTAGCATTACCACCGAGTCTATCAAGTGTGCACAATGTTTTTCACGTCTCTATGCTACGAAAGTATGTTCATGATCCAGGTCACATCGTGAATTATAAGGATCTGACAATCAACAATGACTTAACTTATGAGGAAGCACCAGAAGCTGTTTTGGAACGCAAGATTCACCATTTGAGAAATAAAGATATTGCTCTGATCAAAGTACAGTGGAGACGTCATGGCAGAAATGAAGCTACTTGGGAGCGTGAAGAGGAGATTCGTGTCAAGTACCCAAGTTTTTCAATTCCAGGTAAGATATCGAATTTCGAGGACGAAATTATATTTAAGGAGAGTAGAATGTGACAACCACTATTTTAAGTAGGAGTCCTTTTAGGGGTTAATGTAGGGGTTAGTTTAGAGTATAATATATGGGTTGGGATTAGGGGTTAGTTTAGGTTTAAAAAAATTATAGAAATAAAAATGAAAATTTGCCTATAAATACATGATTAACCCACATTTTTTTTCACAACTTTCTAAATACTCTATAATAGAAAACGTGGTAATCGAGGACTAGGACTTTTGTTGTTCAATTTTTCTACATCAAGTATCTGCGATTATTAAGGTAGGGATTTCTATAGTATTTGTCTTTATTTAATGTTTCATGATCGTACTTCATTGATTGCAATATATGTCAAGAGGAAATAAATTCATATAAGCAAGGGGCTATGAAAAGGGTTCGGGATCAAACGTATCTTCGGGGTGAACCCGCAATGCTATATGCAGGAACTGGCCAGTCAGAGGAAAAAGAGGAAATAAATGAATTTACTGTTGTAATTATGTGAATGTTTTTCATGTTATATTAAATATTGACAGATATATCCCTACTGAGCGAGATGAAGGTCACCCCTATTATTATCATGACTTTCAGGTTGAGGAATCCGGCTGAAGATATGATGTTGTGGATGGTGGAATAAATCATGCTATATTTTAAATAATTATGACTGAACTAAATTTTAGATTTATGTCTTTAATTTTTCTGGTTTATGCTTGGAACAATTGTTGGATATTTTAATTTGGAAGATGTATTATTATTATTATTACTACTACTACTATTACCACTATTATTATTATTATTATTATCATTATTATTACATTTTTTTTCCTTAAGAATTAAAATTTCTCAATCAACCTTTTTGATCATTATTGGGATCACTTTAATTTATAAAATTATGTTTTTTTAAAAATATTTTTAGAATATTTTAAATTAATAAAATTGGGTCGTTACAAGTTTTATCTAAAGCAATAAACTCGGATTCCATAGTGGATCGAGCTATACACGTTTTCCTAGAAGATTTCTATGACACTACTCATCCACCTATCATCCACCTATTGTGAATATATAACCACTTGTGGACTTGGAGTCTTTTGTGTCTGATATCCAATTGGCATCATAGTATTCTTTTAATACTGTTGGATATCTTGTATAAAGTATTTCATAATTCATGGTATATACTTTAAGTATTTAATTACCCTTGTCAAAGCTTTCCAATGATCCTTATTTGGGTTACTTGTGAACCTACTTAGCTTACTGACTGAATATGCAATGTTTGGACGTGTACAATTCGTTAAGTACATCGGACTGCTAATTATCCTTGCATATTCTAGCTGAGAAACTGGTTCTCCTCTAGTTTTGGCTAAGTGTAAACTCGAATCTACAAGTGTCTTAGTCGGAGGACTATCAAAAGCATTAAACTTTCTAAGTATGCTTTCGATATAATGGGATTGTGACAAGACAATTCCATCTAAAGTTCTAGAGATTCTAATCCCTAATATAACATCAGATAATCCCATATCTTTCATGTCAAAGTTCTTCTTTAACATGTTCTTAGTATTCATTATTACATCATGACTACTACCCATGATTAATATATCATGTACATAAAAGCAGACAATGACATAAGCATCAGTTGTACCTTTAATGTAGACACCCTAGTCACATTCGTTGATTTTGAAACCATTTGACAACATAATTGTGTCAAATTTTTCGTGTCATTGCTTAGGTTCTTGTTTTAGTCCATAAAGTAACTTAACAAGTTTACAGACCTTTCTCTCTTGTCCGGTTCAACGAACCCTTTAGGTTGTTTCATATATATCTCCTCTTCAAGCTTACCATTCAAGTAGGCAGTTTTCACATCTATTTGATGTATCTCAAGGTTATGCAAAGATGCAATAGCAATGAAAACACGAATGGACGTGATCCTCATAACTGGAGAATATGTCTCAAAAAAGTCATATTATTCCTTTTGTTTAAACCCTTTGGCTACCAACCGGGCTTTGTACTTATCTATAGATCCATCTGCTTTGTACTTTCTTTTAAGGATCCACTTACATCCTAAAAGTTTGCATTTTCGAGGGAGATCAACCAACTCCCAAGTATTATTGTGCAAGATGGAATCTATTTCATTTTTGATAGCTTGTTTCCAGAGATGAGATTATGGACTAGACAAAGCTTCTTGAATAGTTCTAGGTTCGTTTTCTAACATATAAGTTAGAAAATCAGGACAAAGATTTTAGCTACTTTTGTCCTTTTACTGCGTCTTGCTTCCTCTTCATCACTTTGAGGTAAACCTGCAGTTTCATAAGTTCTTTTGTTAGAACTTTCTTCTTTCCTTTCTTTGTTAGGAAAGATATTCTCGAAGAATACAACATTTCTTGATTCTATGATCATTCCATCATTTATATCAGGAATTGCAGACTTGTGCACTAAAAAGCGATACGCACTACTATTGTTTACATATCCAATGAAAATGCAATCAATCGTTTTAGAACCGATTCTAACTTGTTTGGCTTATGTACTTTTACTTTAGCCAAACACCCCACACTTTAAGGTATTTATATGACGGTTTCCGTCCTTTCCATAACTCCTATGAAGTTTCATCTTTACTTTTGTGTGTGATCTTATTAAGAATATAGTTTGCATAAAGAATAGCTTTCCCCCACAAGTTTTGGGGTAAGCCAGAACTTATCAACACCGCATTTATCATCTCCTTAAGAGTACGTTTTTGCATTATGCAACACCATTTGATTGAGTTGAGTAGGGAGCTGTCGTTTGATGAATTATACCCGCTTCCGAGCAGAATTCTTCAAATGGAGCAACATACTTTCTGCCTCTATCACTGCTAATCATCTTAATTTTCAAATTAAGCTAATTTTCAACTTCATTCTTATAAGTTTTAAAAGCTACAAAAGGTTCATCTTTTCTTTTCAAAAGATAAAACATAACAATATCTTGTGCAATCATCAATACACGTTATGAAGTACTTTTTGCCGCCTTGAGTTTGCACAAGTTTTAAATCACACACATTTGTGTGAATTAACTCAATAGGTTTGGTAATTCTCGTTACCGAATAAAATGATGCTTTAGCCAATTATGCTTCAACACAAACTTCGCATTTGTCTTGTGAATCACTTTTAAGCATTGGTATTAATTCCAGACCCAGTAACTTTTTAATTGTGTTGAAATTTACGTGTCCTAATCTATCATGCCATAAATTAGAACAATCCAACAAGTAAACAGAAGTATCATTCTTATTCTTCGCCTCTTGGCGGAAAACATTCATTACATGGAAGAGAAGTCATCAGTGAAGATTCCCATGAATACATCAGTCAAGATGGATATGGATGCAGATAGCAAAGCTGTTGATCAAACCAGATATAGAGCCCTCATTGGATCTTTGCTCTATTTAACAACAAGTTGGCCAGACATCACTTTTGTTGTAGGTGCATGTGCCAGATTTTAATCTGCACCAAAAGAAAGTCACATGACTGCAGCCAAGAGAATCCAAGGTATTTGAAGGGATGCCAAGAAGTTGGCTTATGGTATCCAAAGGATGGAGGATTCGAGCTAGTTGGCTACTCAGACTCATATGCTATGGATGTAGAGTAGACAGGAAAAGTACAACAGGTACCTTTCAAATGCCTGGAATAAGGTTAGTTTCTTGGTTCAGCAAAAAACAAAATTCAATAGCTATATCCACAGTTGAAGCAGAGTACATAGCTGCGGGCAGCTGTTGTGCCCAAGTTTTATGGATGAGGCAACAACTGAGAGACTATGATATAGAAAAGAAAGAAATTCCAATTTTGTGTGATAACACAAGTGCCATTGCAATTACTCAAAATCCAGTATTGCATTCAAGAACCAAGCACATTGATGTCAGATATCATTTTATAAGAGACCATGTTGAAAAGAAAGACATCACATTGGAATACATATCAACTGATAAGCAGTTAGCTGATATATTCACTAAGCCATTATGTGAATCAAGATTTGAAGAGCTTAAAAATGAACTTGGGTTGATTGAGCTGAGTTAGGAGGCTCAGAAGACTCAATCAGTAGAGTCAAAGAAAAGAGTATTGGAAATCAACAAAGTTTTATTTTTCAGCAAAGTGAAATAGCCAAGACGGCTAGTCAGCTTTATCGAGTTAGCTGGATAGCCGAGTGGTTATGATGTGAAGAGAGAGCAGAGTTAAGTCACTTATAGAAGATATTTGAGTTATTTAAGAGCTAAGTGACAAAACGCAGTTGTTTTCTGCGAGTGGGAATGTTTGGGCTTGACGTCAGGAGTAATTATGGTGTCAGTAAAAATCCTGTACCCGTTTTACCTATGATTGGATATAAATGCTGCTGCATTTAATGCGGGAAAATTAATGCGGTTTCAAGACACGATCTCAATCATTGATCATTTTTTGAACTTTTTGAATTCCAAAAATTGTCCCCTCACATCCCATATATAGAGAAACTTATTCTCTCTCTCCTCACACATCATTCACACTTTTAAGCAAAAAGAAGAAGTTTTCTCTGCAACCAAGCAAGACCCTAGTTTTTTACCATTCGAAATCTTCAAGTTCAAGACTCAGAAATGGCACCGATGTACGATTACATGAAGATGGCTGAGAAAATCCACTCAGGAGCTACAGTGGATTTCGAAGGATTGGTCAAGAAAGGGGTTGAAAGGCTCTAGCCAAGAAGATAGCTGAGAACCTTGAGAAATCCGGTCTCAAGGAGTTTCTCTCAATGGAGTTTTCGCACACTTATCTGGAAGATGTGGCAATGTTTTACGTGAACGCTAAGGTTCACGACGGCGAGATACACTCATCGGTCCACATCAATGACATAAAGATAACTGTTGCGGACTTAGCTGTTAACTGTCATCTGCCTTCGTCTGGTTTGAAAGAGATTACAGAGAAAGACATGAACCTGGCTGCTGCATGGAAGGAGATTGCTAAGCTAGAGTCAGTTGCGAAGCCAGTCTACACTGCTAAGAAGTCCTTGATCAAGGAGGACTACCACAAGCGAATTTCACAAGATATGAATGCTCAGTTCAATGGGTATGGAAAAACATCTCTTACTATAAAGTCTGTAATGGAGGGACAAAGAGAAGTAGAAAATTGGGCACCTTAGCCAATTGTAAGACCCCATGCATCCTCTCTTAGGACATGACTCGGGAACAAGACTCTGTTTTCTTTCGGAATCGGTTCAGAGGTCGATGTAAGGTATGGCCACGAAAATGCATGAAAAGCATAGCATAGATACATGAGGGGGTGAAACTCTTGATCCTGATCCCGAGGGGCGTCTCTAAATCAATATTTGAAAGACCACATCTTTGTACATTTTGAAGAGCCCTTTATCAAGGTACCTTTTACAAAGAAACTGACTATTCTTGGTCATTACAAACTTATCGGACTCAAACACTAGTTTAAAACCGACCTTACTTAACAAAGGACTGGAAACTAAGTTTTTGCGGATATCCGGGACATGCATCATATCCACAAGTGTCAGCTCTTTTTCGGAAGTCATCTTCAACACAACCTTTCCAAGCCCCACAATGTTGGAAGTCGAAGAGTTCCCCATGAACAGCTTCCTTCCATTTATCGGAGTGTAGGAGGAAAATATATCCTTGTCGGCACAAATGTGACGAGTAGCTCCAATATCTATCCACCATTCCCCTTGGATTATCCACCATATTGACTTCAAATACAATGGCAGTGAGATAGAGCTTTGACATATCTATCGGAACAGACTTGTCTTCAGTCACATTGGCTTGTTGTTGGTTGCCACTTTTATTGCCCTTTTTCGGGTGTTGGCAATCCTTGGCCATGTTATTCAGCTTGCCACAGTTGTAGCAATTGCCTTTAAATTTCTTGTCCTTCCCTTTATCTTTTCCGGAATGCTTCTGTTTCTTGCTAGTGCTCGATTATGCAAGAATAGCCTTAGCCTCCATTCTAGTTTTGTTGGATTCTACTTCGGATTTTCGATTGTCTTCCTCAATCCGAAGCCGAACTATCAAATCCTCAAGCCCCATTTCCTTGCGCTTGTGTTTGAGGTAGTTCTTAAAGTCTTTCCATAATGGCGACAATTATTCGATAATTGCAGCCACTTGAAATGACTCATTCAGAATCATCCCTTTAGAGGCTAAGTCATGAAGTATGATCTGAATTTTCTGAACTTGGATGATTACCGTTTTGGTATCAACCATCTTGAAATCCAGAAATTTGCCGACAACAAATTTCTTTATGCCGGCATCTTCTGTCTTGTACTTCTTTTCCAAAGAATTTCACAACTATTTGGATGTTTTGAACGAGTTTTAGACATTATAAAGGGTCTCTTCCAGCCCATTCAAAACATAGTTGCGACATAGAAAGTCGTTTTGTGCCATGCATCCACATCAATCCTCCTTTGGTTGTCTGTCTCTTCTTGAGCAATAGTCGGAGGGTCCTCCTGTAAGAACCGCGATAGACCCAAAGTGGTCAAGTAGAACAACATCTTCTGTTGCCACCTCTTGAAATCAATACCAGAAAACTTCGTCGGTTTTTCGCCATGCGGGGGAGCAGCAGCCATCTGAGTGAAACTGATGTTAGCCATTTTTCAAGAAAATAGAATTTCGTCTTGCAATTGTTTTTTTCCGGTGTTTGGTTTTCTCGGAAAATGGATAGAATAACATGACAGAATATGAAGTCGATGCTAGTATTAAATACTATCTCTGCAAGACGAAATTGCCCCGTAAAATTGCTAACGGTTCAGGCAATAGTCTCTAAGATACAACGACTTCCAAGTTTAAGTTAGCAGCACTTGCAAAACTTAAACTTACAGCGAACAAGTGTTCAAAACTTTCGAAATATAGAAGGAAGGAAGTGAGACAATATGCTAATGAATGCAGATTTTTTCGGGTAAAAAATGATCATCCTGGGGTCTGTTTATATAGAAATCTGGATACCATTTCAGAACAGGTGCATCCTTTGGTGTGGATCGATCTGGACTGTTGGATCGTGCCTTCTGATCAACATGTACAATCTGATGGTCCAGATCGCATCTCTTCCGAAGATACACAAGCTTCTACACGCACCCCTGTACACTAAACAGATGTGTCCAGTCAGCGAACAACGTCCAAATCAGCGCCACACGTGTGCTACATGTTTCTATCTGGACGACTTTGCCAAGTTACTGTCACCTGAGCTGCCCTGCCACGTCATCGAGCCATTGGACCGAACCCTGGTTCGATCTTTCAAAACTTTAAGGCTCCTCAATACTCGTTGCGACGATGCGTATGTACAAAGTGCACCTCTAAAGCATCTTATGCGACTAATGCGAAGTGCACGAGCCCGGGCCCGACTCTGGCTCATACGGTGTGGACTATTTGAGCTTACCAAAGGCTAGTCAAAATTGACTTGGTCCACTAGAGTGTACCATAAAGAGCTCCACATGATTACTCCTTATTAGTGGTGAAGTTTTATATAAACTAGTCAAACATTTAATATGTTTTCCATGTGGGATATGGCTTTCCATATTCCCACCCTTTTATATTCTTTATATAAAAGGCATTTAAGTGGCAAACTTTATGCATTAATTTGTCATTCACCCGAAAATGGTGTTGAGAAATTTAAAATGCTAAATTCATTTACCCGCGGTTTAGATTAAGATTATATTATTTATTATCCATAACTAATAAATGATCTCACTTAAATAATTGGTCAAAATCGGGTCAAAATCCATTTTTACTATATCAATTTCCAACATAAACGACATCGCATATATCCGTCAACAAATCGACTTGTTGACATAATGGATAATCACGCTCCACATCCCACATCAGAAATTTATCGACACCGTCACTGCCAAGCTCACGGTCGGCCGAGCTCTAGCGCGCGAGGCAGGCAACGGAGGCAGTGGTTGGAACTATCGCGGTTGTGATTTTGGTTTTTATCCGTCTAAACTTAACTGCAAAATGAGGACGCTAACTACACCCCACTGACAAAGAAGAACACTAAGCTTGCGGGCTTTCTATTTAGGACAATAATCTTTTATTTTTAGCAAATTGAGGATAAATTGAGCCCGAATTACCCAAATACGGGTTAATTGCCACGTGGACTTTAATGGTGAGCCAGATTGCCAAAATTTAGGAAAAAAAATGTTTAGGTCACGTAAAACAAGTCTAAAATTTGTTTTTAAAAATTTATAAATAAATCTGAAATTTTTAAAACTAAATTCAAAATTTACAAATTAACAAGTAGAGTCTTAATATATGAAAATAAATATGATAAATATTTGGAGAATTTACAAATTAATAATTAAAATATAAAGTAAATGTACAAAAATAAATATTGAATGTACAAAAATAAAATTATAAAAATTATTTAATAAATATAAAACTAACTAAATGAAGTCTAAAAATACGAAACAAGATTTAAAAAATTATTTAATATATCTAAAAATTACTTAAGAAATCCAAGAACTATCAATATGAAAATTAAACATTATTTAGTAAATATAATATTTGTTTAAAAATGTAAACATCATTTAAAGTAATTTCAAATTACAAACTAAAATTTGAAAATACTTGAAGAAATAAAAATATTGTATTTCTTAATGTAACTTAAATAAATTTTTAGATTCAATTATAAGTTTCAGATTTATTTAAGTATTTTAAATTTTAATTTGTAACTTTAAGTTATTGTAATTAATTTTTAAAATTATAAATAAATTGTGATTTAATAAATAATATTTATTTGGATTTATTCATTTTCAAATTTTATCCAGATACATTAAATAATTTTTTGAAATCTTATTTCACGCTTGAAAATTTCATTGAGTTATTTTTAGATTTATAAGTATATTTTACAATTTTATTCTTGTATTTTCCATATTTATTTTCACATATTTACATTTTAGTAGTCAATTTATAAATTCCTAAACTAATTATCAGATTTATTTTCATATATTTCGACTCTTTAATTCATAAATCTTTAAATTAGTTTTAATATTTTCAGTTTTATTTGTAAATTTTAAAATAATTTTTTGACATATTTTACATGACATAAGAAATATTCTTTTTCCCTTAGACAATTGGTCTAAATTCGGGCAATTCGGGCTCAACATTGAGGTCTATGTGATAATTAATTAACCTAAATTTAGGCAATTCGGGCTCAACTTGCCCTCAATTCGCTAAAATTTAAAAGTTTGTCCTAAATTGCAAGCCCGCAAACTTAGTGTCTTTCTTTGCTAATGGGGTATAGTTAGTGTCCTTATTTTGCAACTAAGCATACCCGTCTACACATGTTTCGCCAAACGAGGAGGATGGTGGATATGAGGACCACCAATTCTTGATGAGGAAGATAAAGATGTCATTCTAAATGTGGCTATGAAAAACCTCTGCTATTGGACGAGGAGAATGGTGGCTATGATGACCCACTAATTTTCGATAAAGAAATTGATGATATTGATTCATTGATGGGAAATGAATATTGTCTTCCTTCGCCAGAGATCGAAGATATTGTTGATGTCTCACCCCTTCCAATACTATCATTCTTTACTCATATGGATAAAATAATATTCCTTAAGCAGAGACTATTGTCTCCTTTGCCAGAATTGACAATACATGAGGAGAAGCTTGTTGGTATCCGCACTAATAGAAAATATAATTCGTGGAATCGAATGTCATATTATACTGCTTTTAAAGCCTATCACATAATTGTTGATGGTTTTCTAGAATTCAAGTCGGATTATTTTATTTTTTTTCAACTCAAATACATCATGATATTCACCTTATTTTTCCATCTCATCCTCCTCACGCCTCGTCGTGGCTTGAAATAATGATCTAACAGTTGATGAAATGATTCCGATTCGAGGACGAATCGTTTCAATGATGGAGAGAATGATGAAGCTAAGATATTGTAGGATTTTACAATATCTTATATTTTAGTACGAGATTTATATGTTTAGGATTCTATTTTAGTTTATCTTCAATGTTTCCTAGTTAAGTTAAGTGTTTTATCGTCATAGGATTTTGATATTACAATAGTTGTTTTGTTATTATTTTTACGTAGTTGAATTGATTCATAGTTAAATTAGGAGTTTTATCGTTGTAGGATTTTGATATTATAAATAGTTGCATTACTATTTTTTTAGGTGGTTGAATTGATATTAAAAATTTGAGATTTATCTTTTTCCCAAAGCTTCTTTACGCTCTTCACGTATTTAAGATTATTTTTTGTGCATTTTTCGTTCTCGTTAAGCTTCTGACTGCATCATTAACTATATCTAGAGAATTCGTTGAAAAAGAAAAACTGTGCAGCATCAATCATATGTTTCCCCTTTCATCATTACCTTCATGGAAGCCAATTTGCACCATCATTTAGCAATTGATGCTCTGTTCAAGGTTCTAGGAACGTTAAGTTGACAAATTTCAACAAAATAATTCACTCATTTGCTCATAACGTTCAGTTGCTCAAATTATGCAAAACTGATACAAGAATTTCCTAGTTCTCCCCTCTTTTAAATCCCAATCATACATTCTTTTTCTTATCATCACTTATTACAATACTTAATCACATCTTATCTGTTTAACCAGTTTAAAACATATTGTAACATAATCTAACCATATGATAACATTTTAAAGATTTTTCGTATCAGAAAAGTTAAATAACCCAACCATGAATTTTAAGCAATCTGGAGGAGGCATCTTATTGCTCAATAACACTATGATATGCTTCAAAAAGAAGATTGGGTAAATGGCAGAACAAGAAATTGATGTGAGAATAAAGTAAAACCAGCTAACTAGTTGGTGGCCTAATGCTGGCAGCATGATAAGGGATTTTTTGTGGGGTGTGGGAAAATTTGTTATATGCACTGTTTTTACACGAGCCAAACGGTATAAATCATGACACGTATTACCTTTTTTTTTTCCAGTATAATGGGGGATAGTAGGGGAGGGGACACACGCACTCGTATGGGTAGAACTCGGGTCAATCGCCCTGACAATATAAGTCTCAACCATTGGAGCACAAGGTTGATCTCATGCCACATATTACCTACTAACCTATTGAACGTGATTTAATTCTCACAGTGTAGGTGGCGATTGCTTATGAGAATCATTTTGCTAGAGATTTGTTTTTACCTCAAAATACGATTATTTGTGAAAGAATTTAATTTTCGTTCCAGTAAGGAAATTTTTTTGCCTCAAAATGCTATTGCTTATGAAAATTTTCAAGAAATACACTATTCACTCATTTTGAAAAAATAAAAAAAAATACACATCCTCCCACAAATTCTATTCACTCACTCGCACATATCTAACTATCAATCATCATTTTACTATTTATATATCAAATCAGTTTTTATCGATATATTTTCATCTCATATTCAACCGCACTCTCAAAATTCATCTTTCTTCTTTCAAAAAATATTTTATCACTATTCTTTAGCATAATTCTTTTTTCCCAGAATGAAAGGATATCCAATCAGGTCGGACCTTTAGGCTCCATTTGGATTGATGAATTTGGAGCGAAGGATTTTAAATCCATAATAACAAATCCATTGAGGTTGTTTGGATGAAGTCATTCTATAATGTATTTTAAGTCCTTGAAATTTTTAGAGTCATTTTGGAGGATTTCAAATTCATCTTAGATGGAGTCATTTGAAATCTTTCATCCAAATCCTCTCCCCAAATCCAAATCCTTCCGTCCAAATTCAACCTTAGTATTTTTTAAATCCTGGAAATATAATAATTTTCTGAGCATGGGGGGCGTTTGAAAATGAAAAGAGGAGGTGCATAATCTTTTATTGAGTAGGTCTCCCATAGGACCGTCTTACGGATCCACCGCGCCCAGCCCACCCCGCCCAGCCTGTTATTTAAAAAAAAAAAAACACTTTAGCATTCCACAAAATTCGAACCCGCGACACCTATACAAGCATAAGATGGTGTTCTACCACTACACCACTAGTGCTTATTGTGTAATTTCAGTGTAACCATGTATATAAAGTCATTCATAAATACGCCTGGTAAATTGAATAAAAATTAAAAACGCCTATAAATGAAGAGGCTAAGAATCGAATCCAAGTCTATTAAAAAACATGATACATTATCTCAATAAATGGATATTTATAAAAGTGTTACTTTAACTACATCATATTTATCTTTTATTTTCCCTCTTTTTTTGTTCCTAGTTTGTAACTGTATTAAGAAATCTGATACTTTATCTCAACAAAAGGATACTTTTACTTATAAAAGTGTTACTTTAAGTATATCATATTTATTTTTTATTTTTCCTTCTTTCCTTCATTTCTAATTTGTGACTATATTAAAAAACATGATACTTTATCTCAAAAAATAGATACTTTAACGTATAAAAGTGTTATATATATTTATTGTAACATATTCATAATTTGTGACTATATTAAAAAATATGTTATTTTATCTCAAAAAACAAATACTTTTACTTATAAAAGTATTACTTTAACTCTATCATATTTATTATTCATCTTTCTTTGTATTTATTATTAAAAAATGTAATACTTTATTTAAAAAATAGATATTTTTACTCTTAAAACAAAAAAAAAAAAAAAAAAGCAGGAGTTGCTGACCCGCGGACCTGGTCAACAGGATCCGCGGGTCAAATAAAATCCGTCTTATAGATTGAGACCCGTAAGACGGTCCTACATGAGTTTTTGCCTCTTTTATTAATGAAGCTTGTGCAAGTTAAACATATTAGTGTGTGAGTTGTGTAACAACATCTAATGACAACTATTCATACCAAGTGTTTGTGATTTATTATGTTTTTAAATTGGTCTGCAATGCTAAAACTTCATTGATTAATATTAGGGATAATTACATAAAAACCCCAGAAGTTCGGGCTAATTACAAAGAAATCCAGAGAATTTTGAAAATTGCAAAGAGACCTTATAGGTTTGATTTCGCTTACATCTTTCCTTTTCATAAGCAAAAAAATATTTCAAAAAACTCCTTGATATTTGTAGAAATATTACAGGCACACCCTTAAATTTAAGACATAATCAAATCTGAGGGGACTTTTTGTAATTTTTAAAACATCTCTGGATTTTTTGGTAATTAGCATAAACCTCAGGGGTATTTTTGTAATTATCCCATTATATTATAGTTGCCCCTTTCTTGGGCAGTTGGGGTTATGTTTTTAGCATAGAAAATCTTAAGACAGACAGACAACTATAGTTATCATTATTCATATCTGTCACTTGTGGTTGCAAGCCATATATGTCTGGCAGCAGAATATGCATCTCTCTCAATTATTTGAATTTGAAAATCACATTGCAACATATGTGGTCCTCCACCTCTTTCAGACATATATGGTCCCATGTCCAAAACTTTAACAAGATAATGTGTGTTTTTTCCTGTGTGAGTTATATAATATCACTGGATATTTGTGTTATATTACCATTGAATAGGTCAAGTGAAAGTCTTACAGCCAGCCAATCAAGGTGGATCCTACCAGGCATGTGACTTCAATTGGTTTGTAAGGAACAATTATGAGTCTTACAAGGAAATACTCCTAACAAACTCTTACACCACCAAACAATTACTAAAACAAAATTAACATCATATAATGATTTATATGGAAAACTCAGAAATATCAACAGATTAATCTTCTTTATCAAGGACAATGAATTTCCTGAAAATAAATTTCTAGTCTTCATATTCTGTAGTGCAAGTGGTGCATATATATACATACAAAAATCACCCCTGAGGTTTGGCCTAGTTACAAAAAATAAAAATATCCAGCTAACTTTAAAAATTACAAAAACCACCCTTGAGGTTTAAATCTGTCTTATATTTTGCTCCAACGGTTAGTTGACATGACAGAATTTGTTTACATCACCAAATATTTTACAATTACAACCCCAACTTTTCTAAATATAACAAATAGCCCCAACATTTCTTCTGGCTATTTGTATTTGTAATATTTAGAAAAGTTGAGGAATGTAATTGTAAAAATATTTCATGACATCAACAATTTCCGTTAGCTCCACCAACGGCAGGTGTAAAATGTAAGATGGATGTAAATCTGTAAATTTCAAAGTTAGCTGTTTTTTTTTTAATAATTAGGTCAAACCTAATGGGTAGTTTCTTTGTATTTATCCCTATATATATGTTTTAATAAGTCAAAACTAATGATTTTGAAAAAAAAGAAGAAGGAGAAAAAAAAATCTAGCAAAGCTAGTTGGATTCTTTACACTGGGACCAAAATGGCTATTCCTTTCAAATAAATTACAACTGGGCTAATAGTCTCCTTAATCCTCTGCAACCCACTCATATTTCTCTCTCCAAAACCCTTTTATCTTTCTCTGTCCTCTCTTTCATTCCATCTGCTGCAAAACACACAAAATCACACACACACACACACACAGATTGTGTATTTATATCAAGTGATTTTCTTACAAGGGTCTGCTTGAGATTTGTGTATTAGCCATGGCATTTGCAGGAACAACTCAAAAATGCATGGCATGTGAAAAGACTGTTTATCTGGTGGACAAATTGACTGCAGATAACAGAGTCTACCACAAGGCTTGTTTTAGATGCCACCATTGCAAGGGCACTCTCAAGGTTTGTGCTCTGCAAATTCTTTTTAAACTTTAGGAAATGATAGTTATTTGATTGATCTACTAATATTTGTTTTGTGAGTTGATCCTGGAAGATCTGATCTAAGAGTTGCTCCAATGGATCTAAGAGCAGCAAAAACTGGTTAATTAGTCAAAGGGGAAAGTTTTTAACAGTGTTTATGTGGTTTAATTACAGCTAGGGAACTACAACTCTTTTGAGGGAGTTCTATATTGCAGGCCACACTTTGATCAGCTCTTCAAAAGAACTGGCAGTCTGGACAAAAGCTTTGAAGGTAACTTAGAAAATTGGAATTTATACATGATATATATGGATAATTACAATAACCACCACTGAGGTTTGATTCTTTATTACACTTTACCCCCTTCATAATCAAAAATATTTCAAACACCCCTTTACATTTAACACAAAATCAAACTTCAACCGGTTGTTTTGTAATTTTCAAACATCTTTGTGTTTTCTTGTAATTAACCCAAACCTCAGGGGTAGTTTTGTAAATCCCTAATATATATTCAGTTTTGTAAACCAAAAACACTAATACTGGCATATAATTCTTATCAGGCACACCTAAAATTGTGAAACCAGAGAAACCAGCAGACAATGAGGTAAGAAAACTTTGTGTATGAAGAGAAAACTGAGGTGGATTAAACACGATTTCGCCCGAGCCCAAGCCCAAGCCCGAACCCTCGCATTTGCATATGATTCACTCCATGAAATAATCATCTAAGTCTTGCCAGTGTCCACTACATGGTTGTATGAAGGCTGATCTTCTAACCTAGATTTTTTTATGCAGAAACCACATGCTAATAAAGTTTCAAGTATGTTTGTGGGAACAAGAGACAAATGTCTGGCCTGTAAGAATACTGTCTACCCAACCGAAAAGGTAAAATTACGAGTCATTTGAATTCATTCCTCAACATTATTTACACGATCCCCTGATTCAAATCCAAGAGCTTCAACCAAGCTTTACAGGATTTATCTCAATCTTCTATATGGATAATTACAAGTACTACCCTTGATATGTAGCCAAATTATATTAAACAAAAACTATTATCTTTCAAAATTACAAAGTAACAAATACCGGATTGACATATATTTTCTATTTTACAAAATTGCACCATATTCAGGGGTAATTTGTAATATATGTAATTCTTTGTAATACTTCAGGAGTATTTGTAGTTCTAAAAAACAACTTAATATTTTTGTAACTAAGACCATCTCCAGCATAAAGCTAAAAAGGTGTTGAGTGCTATATATTGTGCTCCACCACAGCGCCACTTTGTGGCGCCATTTAGCTTTCCTAAAGTGCAGCGCCATTTCCGGCGCTGCACTGTTTTTACGCCATCCTCTTTTTTTTATTTAAATTTGTTAAATATGTTTTATTAATTTTTAATATTGTTATTAATTTTGTATTTCAATAACTCTAATAGAAAATAATATTACAATTAATTCAATTATTTGTGATAATTTTTTAAATAATATGATGTCTATCTAATTTGAATAATAATATATAAATTTAAAAGCACTACGAGATTGAAATACTACACACAAAATTATAAAGTTTACATAAAATTACATATGTAATATGTTTATCAATTATTAAGCAATACAAATCAATATTAAATGAATAAAATAAGGAATTTTGTGGAATATTCTTTTTTAGTGCAAAAATTGGTGTAGACTGCTGGAGATAGAGTGTAGATTGTGCACAAAAATAGAGCAGAATGTGCACTAAAGTGGTGCAAACTACTAGAGACGATCTAAGCTAACCCTCAGGGGTAGTTTTGTAATTATCCCATCTTCTATATGGTATGTTCTGCATCCAAAGTGCCAAGGAGCAAACTATTCCTTAATGAGTGAAATTCGAGATGCAGTCAAATATTACACATTATAATCTCGTACCACATATGTCGACAGGTCTCTGTGAATGGAACATCATACCACAAGAGCTGTTTCAAATGCAGCCATGGTGGATGTGTCATTAGTCCGTCCAATTACATTGCACACGAGGGCCGTCTTTACTGCAAACACCACCATATTCAACTCATCAAGGAGAAAGGCAACTTGAGCCAGCTAGAGGGTGATCATGACAAGGATTCAGCAACACAAGTGGTGTAGATTGAGTATCATAATCCTTTTGACTACATAATATTTCCCTGGCTGTAATTTTCATCTTTGCTTTCGAAATTAATATTGGTTTAAACCTCCTTGAGTTAGCCAGTTTCCTGTAACCAAGATTTATATGTATGCTGGATTTTTGATTTGATATTTTTGGCCATAAAAACTTTGGATGTTCAAAAATGGTTATAAAGACTGGATTGTATTCCATCTTAGCACGACAACCTGCTTACAAATACTCACTTAAGAGTTAAGTAATCAATCCCGGTAAATCAGATATAGTCAATGATAGAGAAATGAAATTTATATCGGGACGGAACATACCAGCCATGATGTGCAACCATTTTGTCCTTGTAACCTGGAGAGTTTCATAAATGTAAGAATATGCTGAATGTCCATTTGTGCCGACTCACATCCTCAGAGGCATTTGATCATGTCTTTGATCTGCTTCTGCAGATGGCTGGAGATTAGTGACATTTGCATCTTTACTTTTACGTTCAGGAGAAAAGCACTCAATAAATCTCATACTTGAGTCCCAAACTTTTAACAACAAATAAACCAAATATCACCATAGGACACAAGCTAGAAATCTAAGCTCATGGCATTACAAATACTCTGAGCAACAGGCAGAAAGAAAGGCTGCTTCATTATATTCTAGAATAATAAGATGAAGAAAATCTTAGTAAGCTCAAGCATTGCTCATAATGTTCTTGTGTATTGCTAACTTGACAACTTAGGGGGAAGCGTACAGTGAAGAACGTCATTGAAAGATCCCCAAAAAGACAATAACAATGAAATGGAATATGATTTATATTATTTTAATGAGCAATGCAGAATCAAATCAATTAAAACAAAAAGATAAATAAATAACTTCATTGTAAAATCAAGTCCAGAGATAGAGAATTTCAAGTAAAACTCCTCAAAACTGTACAAATGAGATAAACACAGAGAGGATATTTGATTTGGATGAATAAATCAGATGTACCTCGGTTCGGGTCACTTCGGCTCGAGCCTTAGAACTTTCGGTTCGGGTCCTGTAAAAGAGTGAACATTAGGTTAGCCGGGATGGTCCCCAGCTAAGACCCTCCGATGCCTAAGTCAGATACAGGTCTAAGGTCGCTAATGAACTGAAGAGCGAGGGGAATAACAATAAATGAGATACCTGTAGCAATGAGAAACTGGGGGTATTTATAGTTTTGGTTTGGCTAGGCCGTACATGCTAGCTCCACGTGTCCTGATCTCCAAGGCCTAGACATCATCATCACTGAATCAACGGTCAAGATTCCGGGTCAACCCGGATCACCACTTCGGGTCGGGTTTGGATCCTTCACAGAAAATGGGGATCCTATATATTGGAATAGGATCCGACCTAGGTGTCACCTCGCCTCGGGTCGCGTGCTCCTTAAAGTGCTGTCATGCCCACGCGGTGACTCTCTTGAAAACTGAGCTCGTCTCCTCAGTTCGCTCACGAGCTCCGATTGGGAAAAAGAGTGAGAGCAATATAGTCTTTTATTGGGATCCATATCATTACTCCCCCAGTTATTTAGTCATTTTATTGCTGAGTAACTAACTTGGTTTTCAATCATCTCTCATTGGTTGCTCAAGCTTCCACGAAATCAAGCTCTTGTCCAAGTGGCTCAAAAGACTGTTTTGTGTGAGTTGCATTAGATCATTTTGAAATTGATGATATATATATATATATATATATATATATTTATGCCGCGATCTTATTCAGATCGCTTTTCTTCCATGTCGCGATCTTCAGGTCGTTTTGCTTTACGTCGCGATCTTTCTCAGATCGCTCGCTATATGTCGTAATAATTCTCAGTTCACTTGTTTTATGTTGTGATTTTTACCAGATCATCTCGCTTTATGTCGAAATATTTCTGAGATCGCTTGCGCTGCCATATTTCTCACATAGCTTCGCTTTTTACCGTGATAATCTTTTTTTTTATGGCATTTAAGCTTTAAGTTAAGGCAAGCCTCGTGGAGTAGCTATTTGCCGCAACGCGATCTTTTAAGTTAGCGCGAGTCTCGTGGGATCGTTTTTGCTGCCGGCAATCTTTTTCAGATCGCTTTTAGGCTTTGAGTTAGGCGAGCCTCATGCGATCTTTTTCGGATCACTTTTAGGCTTTAAATTAACGCGAGCCTCGTGGGATCGCTTTTTGTTGCATGTGATTTTTTTCAGATCGCTTTTAGGCTTTAAGCTAGCGCGAGCCTCGTGCGATCTTTTTCAGATCACTTTTAGGCTTTAAGCTAACGTGAACCTCGTGGGATCGCTTTTTGTTGCATGTGATCTTTTTCAGATCGTTTAGGCTTTAAGCTAGGCGAGCCTCTTGCGATCTATTTCAGATCGCTTTTAGATTTTAAGCTAGGCGAGCCTCTTGCGATCTATTTCAAATCGCTTTTAGACTTTAAGCTAGCTCAAGCCTCGTGGGATCGCTTTTTGATGCCTGTGATCTTTTTCAGATCGCTTTTTGGCCTTAAGGTTAGGCGAGCCTCGTGCGATCTCTTTCAAACCGCTTTTAGGCTTTAGCTACGCGAGCCTCTTGCGATCTATTTCAGATTTCTTTTATACTTTAAGCTAGCTCGAGCCTCGTGGGATCGCTTTTTGATGCATGTGATCTTTTTCAGATTGTTTTTAGGATTTAAGGTTAGCGCGAGCCTCGTGCGATCTCTTTTAGATCACTTTTAGGCTTTAAGCTAACGCGAGCCTCGTAGGATCGCTTTTTGTTGCATGTGGTCTGCTTTTAGGCTTTAAGCTAGCGCAAGCCTCGTGGGATCGCTTTTTGTTTCATGTGATCTTTTTTTTCAGATCGCTTTTAGGCTTTAAGCTAGGCGAGCGTCTTGCGATCTATTTCAAATTTCTTTTAGACTTTAAGCTAGCTCGAGCCTCGTGAGATCGCTTTTTGCTGCCTGTGATCTTTTTCAAATCGCTTTTAGGATTTAAGGTTAGTGCGAGCCTCGTGCGATCTCTTTCAGATCACTTTTAGGCTTTAAGCTAGGTGTGCCTTGTGCGATCTTTTTAAGATTACTTTTAGGCTTTAAGCTAGCGCGAGCCTCGTGGATCGCTTTTTGCATATTTTTCAGATTGCTTTTAGTGTTTAAGTTAGACGAGCCTCTTGTGGTCTTTTTCAAATCATTTTTAGCTCTTCTTTACGCTCTTTTCCAGATTGCTTTGCTTTGTGTTGCGATCTTTTCCGGATCGTTTAAGCCGCGATCTTTGTCGGATCGCTTTTGGCTTTCTTCATGCAAATCTTTTTCAGATCGCTTTTGCCTCTTCTTTACGCAAATCTTTTTCAGATCGCTTCGTTTTATTTTGCAATCCTTTTCAGATCGCTTCGCTTTGTGTTGAGATCTTTTTCAGATCGCTTCGCTTCGCGATCTTTTGTAGATCGCTTTTAGCTCTTCTTCACGCGAATATTTTTCAGATCGCTTCGCTTTGTGTTGCGATCTTCTTCAGATCGCTTCGCTTCGCAATCTTTTTCGGATCGCTTTTAGCTTTCCTTCATGCAAATCTTTTTCAGATTGCTTCGCTTTGTGTCGCGAGCTTTTTCTCATCGCTTTTGCCTCTTCTTTATGCAAATCTTTTTCAGATCGCTTTGCAATCTTTTCCAGATCGCTTCGCTTTGTGTAACGATCTTTTTCAGATCGCTTTGCTTTGCGATCTTTTCAGATCGCTTTTGGCTCTTTTTCATGCAAATCTTTTTCAGATTGCTTCGCTTTGTGTCGCGATCTTTTTCAGATCGCTTTTGCCTCTTCGTTACGCAAATCTTTTTCTGATTGCTTCGCTTTGTTTTGCAATCATTTCCAGATCGCTTCGCTTTGAGATCTTTTTCATATCACTTTTGGCTCTTCTTTTTGCAAATCTTTTTCAGATTGCTTTTGCCTCTTCTTTACGCAAATATTTTTCAGATCGCTTCAGGTTGTCCAGTTTCCGGGAAGCCTGCTCAATCTGCTCGCTAAGCTCGTTGATATCCGCTGCTTTCTAAGGCTCGCCATGGTTTGCCATAGGTCGCCTCGCCTGCGGTGCCAAATGACTGACTACTTCTTCAACGTCCTCTGGCCTCCTATTTTCTTCTCCAACTGCGGCCTTCTTTTCCCTACGTGACTCCCTTGGAGGGGAGACCATTGGGGTTTTCCCTTCCTCTCTCTTTCATCCAACATTCTTTCTAACAATTTCTTAAAGTCACTTGAACGCATACTGATCATTGGATCTTCAGCTTCCTTCTGATGTTGCTCCTGGATTTGCAGTGACGGGGATGCTCCCCGAGGTGTGGTCTCCTTCGTTCTTATTGGTGCTTCTTCCATATCAGCCCACGAGGTGGTGTTCCTTTTGCTTTCACTGGAGTCTCGTCCATACTCAGTTCGACCTAGTTTCCACATACGGCGCCAACTGATTTGGGTGAATAAATCAGATGTACCTCGGTTCAGGTCGCTTCGGCTCAAACCTTAGTACTTTCAGTTCGGGTCCTGTAAAAGAGTGAACGTTAGGCTAGCCGGGATGGTCCCCAGCTAAGACCCTCCGATGCCTAAGTCAGATACAGGTGTAAGGTCGCTAATGAACTGAAGAGCGAGGTGAATAGCAATAAATGAGATACCTGTAACAATGAGAAACTGGGGGTATTAATAGTTTTGGTTTGGCTAGGCCGTACATGCTAGCTCCACGTGTCCTGATCTCCAAGGCCTAGGCGTCACCATCACTGAATCAACGGTCAAGATTCCGGGTCAACCCGGACCACCACTTCGGGTCGGGTTTGGATCCTTCTGAGAAAATGGGGATCCTATATTGGAATAGGATCCGACCTAGGTGTCACCTCGCCTCGGGTCGCGTGCTCCTTAAAGTGTTGTCATGCCTACGCGGTAGGATCCGACCTATGTGTCACCTCGCCTCGGGTCGCGTGCTCCTTAAAGTGTTGTCATGCCCACGCGGTGACTCTCTTAAAAACTGAGCTCGTCTCCTCGGTTCGCTCACGAGCTACGGTTGGGAAAAAGAGTTAGAGCAATATAGTCTTTTATTGCGATCCATTTCAAATTTGAATTATACAAACGCTGATCCATGCATATTACACTGATCTTTTGGTTCAGCCCTCACTTCACACAAGCATTTGAACAAACGCCTTAAAGGCAACCATCTCAAGCTATTCCAATCTGATAAATCACCAATTTATCATTCTGGGATCCAAGTTAAAGCATGACAGTGCAACATTACTAATTAAGGACCCCAATTTGAATGTCAACCCAAGAGCTTTATCAAAACTTTCGCCATACATATTAATTTAAATTTGCAACCCACTTTGAGTAAACAGAATCGAGTGCAAAAAGATTCATATTCTGGTAAAAAAAAGTTGATTACAGAGAGGCCCAGCAACAGGCTGGAAGTTGGGATGAGCAGTTTTACCATTTTGAAAGAAGTGCTTCGGCTTCCATTTCCTCATGCTCGGAAAATTCTTATGTGGGAGGAATACAGGGTTTTCTTTTCCCCCAAGGTCATGCAGAAACTCGAACCCGAATCCATTTAACATCCGTATCCACTAGTTTTGAGGAATTCAGGTTATCGAGTAGGCTTTCCTCTGCAAATTGGGGGATTATGATTTATGAGTATATTTTCAAGCAAATTTGAGAATATTTCTTGATTTTCTTTTATTTGCGTTTTTCTTCTTCTAAATAATTAGAAGAAATTGGAGATAAACACATCATTTTCATGTTTCTAGAATTGATTAAAGAGCAACGCGGTGTAGTCTGTAGATATTAATTAGATGTGCCTGATTATATTATGGGATTTAAAAAAACAAAAACTTGCGTGCTTATAAATTTTTGTTCTTTTAAAAAGTGATTAATTGAATTATGAATTTGATCATTTAAAATAAATAATTAAGAAATTATTGAAATATAAGTTCAAAATAAAGATGTTAAAATCTTTATCGAATACGTTGGTTCAACTGCAAATTGGTGATCCGTCCACCTCGATTAGTCCCTAAATACCATTTTTGCGGTCGAACCACCAAATCTAAACCAACTTTTCTTTTTCTTTTTTTTTTTTAAAGTTTTTTAAAAGTTTTTTATATTTTGAGTCATGTTAAAGTTTTTTCAGTTTTATTTAGATTTTTTTTTAAATGCCTTATTATTTTGAGTCAATAAAAATATAATTATGTTTATTTTGACTAAACAACTAATCAATACTCAATAGTAAAATTGTTTTGTTCAAAAATCCGATTGTTAAAATATTAGTTAAAATGATCAATTAAAATTTGAAAGTGCATCCCTTTAGACAAAAACGAAAATTGAAAGTACATGGTAAAAGTGATTGTGTAGTGTATACTTCCCATATTAGCTTCAAAACACAATTGTACTAATATATATTGCAATAATAAACTATTTATTAGTTCATTGTTAATTTACAAAAATATATAATTTATATTTTTTTGTTATTACATATATAATGTATATATACCAAATAAACATGTTATATGCATATAAACATATATATATATATATATATATATATATGTGAACAACTCTAAACTGTCATAACACTTCAAGAAACTCAACTTGAACCTTCGCGATATTCCTACACAAGATGGCTGGGATAGTTCCAGCAGTAACACTTCGACAATCAAGATAGTGAGAGTTGTTGCAAAAAAAAAAAAATACAAGAGTATATAAGAAACAACACAATCGAGGCGGATCTATTCAAAGGGCAAAGACTGGCCGAGCCCTATGCAAATTTTGTAAAAGCTCCTTTAATAGCATCTTTATTAATTTTTTTTATTATATTAGCCCAACCCACAATTTACCATGCCCACTTCTCTTTACTGTGTAGAAATATTTAACAAATAACAACTAACAATCCAAATTGATTTCACGTGAACTTTTTTCCAATTTCACCCGTCAGATCTCTATTTTTTGATACGTTGATGGCCATTGGTCATTAACTTTGTGTTATGATATTGATTTTGCTATACACTAACTTTGTATAATTTTTTTATACATATTTTTATGTTTTTTTATATTGCTTTTATATTGTTTCGGGGTTGTTTCTATATAGTTTTTAATATTGTTCTATTGTTTCTTCGTTGTTTCTATGTGTTTTCGATGTTTTCACTAAAATTTTATTAGATTAAACATGTTTGAAAAAATCTTGAAACAACAACGCAAAAAATCCGGGAAAATTGGCGGGAGCGTAAAAATATTCGAAAAAAGAGGAGGGAGTGTACAAATGTCCTTTTTTCTAGAATGTTGGGCATTTTTATCTTTATCCCCATTTTTATTGTAGTGAAATTTTTACTTCTTAGCCCACCCTACTACTAATTTTTGGATCCGCCATTGAACACAATAGTTCTAAAGTGAGACTATCTTCTCCTTGTTATACCTTCTCTTATCAAGTAAGAGGTACAAATACAAATATTAATTGGTTGCCCGAATGACACATAATATTTCATCTCTTAGAGTGTAGTTCATACTTAATGCCTGTGACATCGGTTGTCTCAACTCGACCCATAAAGATTGTTCAATCTGGCGTGTTGGAGTTAGTAGCCCATTTATGTGGCCTTGATCCAATTTATTGCGGCAAAAAACGCAGCCCAACAAAGTCACCAAGCCCAAGCCCATATCCCATCTAATCCGAGTCTATTATTTCGGATTGCGGGATTCAAATACCTTTACCGCGGATTTTGTTAGTGTGATCCTAGCCTTACAAAATCAGAAGTTTACCCACCTTTGACGTTTAATAGAATGCTAGTGATGCAATCAATTGTATGAGACCGTGTCTAATTGTGCTACACCTAATACAGTTTAATCCTTCAACTTAATGACATAGGACAATATATAATCATTTAAGAAAACTTATTCTCTTAGGCTAAGAAAAGTATAATATGTTCCTTAAATCAAGTATCCTATAATTAGGTGTTCGATACTCTTTTAAAGAGCTTTAAAACCGATACTTGACCAAAGTGAAAGTCAAATTCAACGGTCAAAGTCAAGGTCAAGGTCAAAGTCAAAGTATGCCGAATTAAATTCAATTAATCCTTAATTAATCATCTGTAATCAATTAATCGACTAATGATATGTTTTAGATAAAATTTCTGATTAATCGAACCCTTAATTTATAAAATCATAACTCGACCTTAAACTCTCGACTTATTTAAAAATAACACGTCATCTCAAAAAATCTTGTAAATATCTTCGTCATGTCACCTTTAAAGAAAATATTTCCAAAATCTCACGTTTTCCGAAAAATCACTTTATGTCACCTCGTTATCTTTTCACCTCGTAACTCTAACCTACTAACCTAACACTTATCTTCAACTTTTCAAAATCTAACATTGATTTGCATGAAAAGTACATGTCTCATCACGCTACCTTTACATCAAATCGATCGCTTTTTCTTAAACACCTACTTCTACACTCAACCACCCACCCTACTCCACCATGGAAGCACTCCTACACCTCCTCCACCGCCACCACCATCCACTCTCAGTCGGTGGTGCCACTGCCACCTCCGGTGGCCGCCCTCGATTCGATTTTTCTGATTCTCTAACTCTAAGAACTAAATTTTAATCACTTTTTAACATCAAAATAACTTTTAAAAAACTGAATATGTTCATCAAAAATCATCCACAAAAGTCTTAAGCTTCTATTTTCTAAAATGGTAAATCAAAGAGGCCAAAAATCACTAATTTGTTAAGTTCATCTACTACCTTTAATTTTTCACCAATAATCACTTAAACACCTTCTAGATATCATCTTAAACCACTAATATCATGCTTAAAATACCATAAATTAAATAAAGCTTAAAATCAAAAATAAAGTCTAGAATCATCACATTAAACCCTTAAACTACGTACACTTGTTCATGCTCAAATTAAACAAAACATCATCCTAAAAATATGACCACTTGACCATCCACTAAGTCTAATAAGGGAGGTGTTTTTCATTTCTTAAACAATATTAAAACACATAATCATACTCCAACTAGTTAGATATAACACAATCTATAAATAAAAAGTGAAACAAAAATCATTTACCAAAAACTCATAGGGGCCGAATTTCATAGCTCTGAAATGGGGGGTTTTAAACTTCATGTTTTCATCATCAAAGTCCATTTCTATGGTTGGTTATAGCATATGATCATCCTCCCAAAAATATTTAAAGAAAAGATAAGAATTAAAGAAAAAGATGAAGAAAATTTACCTCTTGAAGCTTTACTTGAAAATAGAGTTTTTGGCTAAGTATGGGAGTTTGAGGGAGAAGTGAGGGTGTTGGGAATTTTTTTTTATAAAATGCAAGAGTGTTTGGGGTGGAAAATCCATTTTTACCCTCTTTCAAAATAGTTTGCAAAAGTTAGTTTTTTAAAAATCCTCAAGTAAGCTATTATCATTTTTAAAATCCCGTAAGTTAATTAAAACTTGTTTTTCATAAATTAGATGGTCAATAATAATAATAAAATATGAGGTATAAATTTAGTCTCTAATTCCCAAAATATAAATAAGCACTTTAGTGAAAATCTCCGAAAATTTGCTTCACCGGTCAAAATTTTGATCCTAGAATTTATGTCCGAAATTCCATAATAACATCCTCAACGTTTCATCGTGATATCCATTCATATCCATTATCGTAGTTAGGGGCACAATCGGTTCCCGGATGCTCAAAATATAAAATGCATAAAGTGAGTAAATCGCACATTTAAATGTAAACTAGATATTTGATACAACATTATTCATGAATATTAATTTAAAAATCTGGAATAATTAAAAAGAGTTGGGTCGTCACAACCTCCCCTACTAAAAAAAATTATGTCCTCGAAATTCGACTTACTTAGTTAGGAATGTTTGGATACTTAGCTAGAATCTCTTCCTCTCTCTCCAAGTAGCCTCTTCCCTACCATGTCGGCTCCACTATACTAGCACTAGGGATACTTCCTCGATTTCTCAACTTATGTACTTTCTTTCCCAAAATAGCGACAGGGCTCTCCTCATAAGCAAGGTTATTACTGACATCAAGTTCCCCATGGTTAATGATGTAGCTTGGGTCGACAATGTACTTCCTAAGCATAGATATGTGAAACAATTTATGAGCTGTTGCATGTTCTGGAGGTAGTGCCAAATAGTATGTGACATCTCCAATCCTATCCAAAATTTCGAATTGTCCAATATTGTATTGTGGTCACAATTTTCCTTTCTTTCCAAAACGAACAACTCCTTTCAAGGGTGCAACCTTAAGAAATACATTGTTCTTCACTTCAAACTGTAGGTCCTTCATTCTTCTATCGGCATAACTTTTATGTCGGTCTTGTGCTGCCATAATTTTGTCTCGAATATTAGCAATCACTCCAACTGTTCTCTCAATAATCTCAGGTCCAAAAATCTTGCGTTCACCAACTTCGTCCCAATGAGCTGCTCATCTGCGCTTTCTTCCATACAATGTTTTGTATGATGCCATATTGATAGTATTGTAAGTGAATTCCACAAGCAGTAGATAAGTCTCCCAACTTCCATCAAGATCCAACGCAATTGTTCTGAGCATGTCTTCTAATGTCTGAATTGTTCTTTTTGACTGACCGTCCATCTGCAGATGATATGCGGTGCTAAACTTAAACTTCATTTTTATAGATGCGTGCATACTTTCCCAAAATTTTGATGTAAAACGAGGATCGCGATCTAATACAATGGATACTGGCACTCCATGAAGGCTAACAATCTTCTCAATGTAAAGCTGAGCGAAATGATCCATAGTGAAATTCATCCTTACTGGTATAAAGTGTGCGTTCTTCGTGAGTCTGTCCATGATAACCCAAGTAGACTCATTCTTCCTTACGGATCTTGGTAGTCCTATCACAAAATCTATAGTAATGTGTTCCCATTTCCATTTGGGAATATACATTGGGTTTAACAATTCTGACAGCTCTGGTGTTCGGCTTTAACTTGCTGGCAAATGAGACATCTTTCCACAAATTTGCCTATTGTGCACTTCATATTTCTTCACCATAAAATCTATAAGTCCCTATACAGCTTCGTTCTTCCTGGATGAGCTGTATAAGGTGTATTGTGTGCTTCCTCAAGAATTTCCTTCCTCAAATCCTCATCCTTTGACACGAATATTCTTTCATCTTAGATTAGCATTTCATCCGGTGCAATTGAAAATCCCTGAATATTTCCTGCGAGTACCCGGTCCTTTATCTTGTTAAGGAAAATATCGGTCTTCTGAGCATCCTTGATTTGTTGCCTCAGGGTAGGCTGTACTATCAAGGCTGAAATCACGACAACTGCCTGATTAGGTGGTCTCAAAATTTCCAACTTTAGATTGGAAAAGTCTCTTATTAGTGATTCTTGTTGTGTGAGCAAAGCTGCAATCTGCCCACTGTTCTTTCTATAAAGCGCATCTGCCACAACATTTGCCTTTTCTGGGTGATATTAAATGGTGCAATCATAATCCTTCACCAATTCTAAGTTCTAACCACCTCCTCTGATGCTTATTCAACTTCTTCTGAGTGAAGAATTACTTCAAGCTCTTCTGATCCGTGACGATCTCGCACTTCCCACCATAAAGGTAATGATGCCAAATCTTTAAGGCGTGAACTACTGCCGCTAACTCTAAGTCATGAGTGGGTAGTTTTGTTCATGCGTTTTTAATTGTCTCAACGCATAGGCTATGACCTTGCTATTTTGCATTAGCACACATCCCAATCCTAGTTTTGATGCATCGATATAAACAACAAATCCTTTGGTTCCCACTGGAATTGTCAAAATAGGAGATGTCACTAATCGCTGCTTAAGCTCTTGAAAGTTGTTGTCACACTGGTCGGTCCACTGAAATTTCTCACTATTCTTGGTCAAGTGTGTCAGTGGCTAGGTGATTTTCGAGAAATCCTAGATAAATCTTCTGTAATATCCAGCTAACCCTCGGAAACTTAGCACTTATCCTGTGTTAGTTGGTTCTTTCCAATCCAATATTGCCTCGACTTTAGATGGGTCTACTTCAATTCCATTGGCCGTGACAATGTGTCCTAAAAACACAACCCTATCTAGCCAAAATTCACCTTGTTGAATTTAGCATAAAGTTTCTCCTGTCACAATGTCTCTAACACAATGCAAAGGTATTCCTCATGTTGTTTCTTGTCTTGCGAGTATACCAAAATATCGTCTATGAAGACAATAACAAACTTATCTAGATAAGGATGTAACACCCTATTAATTAAATCCATAAACATTGCTGGTACATTCGATAATCCAAAAGACATAACGGTAAAATCGAAGTGACCGTATCTCGTCCTGAATGTTGTCTTAGGGATATCACAATCTTTGATCTTTAATTGGTGGTATCCTGATCTCAAGTTAATCTTGGAGAACACACTAGCTCCCTTTAATTGGTCGAACAAATCTTCTGTCCTAGGCAAGGAATATTTGTTGTTGATAGTCAACCGGTTCAAATCTTGATAGTTAATGCACATCCTACGAGATCCATCATTTTTTTCACGAATAGTACTGGCGCTCCCCAAGGTGAGACACTAGGTCAGATAAATTTCTTATCCAACAACTCTTGGATTTGGACCTTTAGTTCTTGCAATTCCTTGGGCGACATTCTATATGGTGCCTTAGATGCAGATGTTGCACCTGGAATTAAATCTATGGTGAATTTAACTTGACGATTTGTGGGAATTCCAGGTAAATCATCTGGTAATATGTCCAAAAATTCTTTGACCACTGATTTATTGGATGCCATCCTTTCCACTGTCTCTTTTCCCATCACGTTCACCAAAAATCCTTGGCACTCTTTCTTTCGAAGCAATCTGAAAACTTTTATTGCCGACACTATCTTCACTCTAGTGTTGTCTTTGCTCCATAAAAAATATATCGGTTTTAATTTGACCCTTCAAGCTTAATTTCCCTATCGAAACATTTAATGGTGGCTTGGTTCTTACTTAACCAATCTATACCCAATATAACATCAAAATCTCTCATCTCTAGTACATAAAGATCGCTTTCATTTATTGGCCACTAATAGTAAGTTCCACTCCTCTCGCCATTTTCTTAGTTTTAACAGTTCCTCCCGATGGGATATTTACTTCTAGTTCTTCATTGTTATCACAATACTTTAAACCATGTTTTCTCCTAAAGTTCTCGGACATAAATGAATATGAAGTTTCAAAGATCAAATAATACATGTGCGGAATATGAGATACATGTAGCATAAATGTCATAGTCTCGTTCTCCTCCGATGCCTCTTCATTAGTCATGGCGAAGACACGAACTTCCCTTTTCTATCTTAATGACGTCCAGGGCCTTGCTGGGGGCCTCCTATCCTCATTCCCTGTTGGGCCTGGATGCCTGGATTCGGGCAATTCTCGATCCTATGTTCTAGTTTATGGCACCTAAAGCATATCATTTTCCCAGTTAGACACTCTCTGTGGTGATATTTCTGGCAAGTAGGGCACTGTGGTGCATTTCCACGAGTTGGGACTAGGTTCCATGTCAGTTTGAACCTCTTGTTCGGCGGAACAAACTTCCTTTTTTTGTGGAGGAAACCATTTCTTCTTTCCTGCTATCTCTAAAGTCCTCATAGCTTCTTCATATGACATATCTGCTTTGGTATCGCGATGATCTACATGTCTTTGGAGAACCACTGCCTCCCTTCGCTAGGTGGTAGACTGGTGAAATAGTTGGTCGCTCTTCTCATGGCCCTGTTGTTGCCTCTTCTGGGTGGACATCAAACACTGACCGAAACGGGCGTAGCTGAAACTTCCTCCTATCACTGTGTTCTCTGCAAACATCTGGTCAAGGACAGCCTGAGCAAGCTCGCTATCCAGGGGCCTCAATGTCGTGAATCGTGATCAAATGCAATGTAGCCTGGTAGTCAGATGCTTCATAACCTACTGCCATAACTTGATTCCAGAGACATCCTAATTGGGATACATAGACTATCGGTGGCTCACCCATGGTCATGGTTGCACCTAGGTAGTTGGCATAACCTTGTTGTGTAGTCTCCTCCCGATCCTGAATCCTAACGGCTAACCTTGATGGTGTCATTTCCAATAGTTAATTGCAATATCATAGCACCCTAGTTAACTATCATAGACTCGCTGGGGAGTCACTCCCTAATACAAAACTCTAATAACTAAACCCAATTTGCGCCATCTGAAGATATAAAAGTTCTACCAATCTATCTAAAAGTCAACTAATTGTCAGTCTTATTTCGAGGACTAAGTTCAAAGTCTAAATTCATGAAGCATCAAATGATCTATGTTCAAAGTTCTTTGTTCATGAAGTTCTTAAAAACATCACTAGTTTTTCAAGATTTGTCGTACTAGTTCTCATAAATTTCTTGCAAAGTTCCTCTAAAGTTCTTCATAGTTTATAATCATTCTTGTACGAAGAACAAGTTCATAATATTTCATTCATAAAATTTCCTTGAATTAATATGCAATAATCAAAGCATTTACTAAAACATACCTCAGAGCGAGCGTATGTTCTGCTAGCGTGTCTTTCCCATTTTTCAGTTATTAAGATCTTATAAAAAAGAGAATTTTTTTAAGAAAAGTTATTTCTAGTCTACAGAAACATAGACCCGCTTTGATACCACTTGTAACGCCCCGAGCCCATTTCGATTAGGAACATCACTGTGGAACAACTTGAGTATATATAAATAGTTTGCGAAAGCATAAATAAAATAATTTAATTACTAAAAAGTGGGCTTAAAAATTTCTTAAATAAACTTAAGTTTAGCAAAAGTGATAATAGTTTGATAAGAGTTATGCATCAGTAAATTCATATTACATCAACCATAAATTGTTTACTCAAAACACATGTAATTTAAATAGTGGGAAAATATGGAACGACGCCCACGCTGCCAGACCCCTACGCCTCGGCTCCCGTTTCATCATAATTATCTGAAATATAAAAATATTTGAAGGTGTGAGTTGTGAAACTCAGTGGGAAACATAAACAGTTACACTAATGGATTTAGCAACATTTAATAAAATATTTTCCTAGCGAGTTACTTTCATGTCTCGCCAGTTCCCAGTCAAACGATTCAGACCATGCTACCGCCTCACATGCTATTAACTCCTTTTGCACTTGATGAGTCACTTTCATGTGTCGTGGGCCCCGATTGATGCCTCGGATCGTGCGTACACCTCAGATGTTATTGACTCCATTTCATTATGAGGACTAATTCATATCTCATGGGCCATGCCTTGGTCTGTGTTTGAACCTCATGTGATATTAGCACTAGGCCTCATGACCCGAAGGCCCTTAATCATCATATACCAAAGCATAAAAAGAGTTTGCAACATCTAAATTAGTATAACAGTACGACATGCTTACAAAATCAGAAGTTTACCCACCTTTGACGTTTAATTGATGCTAGTGATGCAATCAATTGTATGAGACCGTGTCCGATTGCGCCGCGCACCTAACACAGTTCAATCCTTCAACTTAATGACATAGGACAAATATATAATTATTTAAGAAAACTTATTCTCTTAAAGCTAAGAAAAGTCTAATATGTTCCTTAAATCAAGTATCTTATAATTGGGTATTCGATATCCTTTTAAAGAACTTTAAAAACGATACTTGACCAAAGTCAAAGTCAAATTCAACGGTCAAAGTCAAAAGTCAACATAAAAGTCAAAGTCAAGGTCAAAGTCAAAGTATACCCAATTAAATTCAATTAATCCTTAATTAATCATCTATAATCTATTAATTGACTAACGACCCATTATAGATAAAATTTCCGATTAATCGAACCCTTAATTTATAAAATCATAACTCGACCTTAAACTCTCGACTTATTTAAAAATAATGCGTCGTCTCAAAAAATCTTGTAAATATCTTCGTCACGTTACCTTTAAAGAAAATCTTTCCAAAGTATCATGTTTCCCAAAAAATCATACGTCACCTCACTATCTTTTCACCTCGTAACTCTAACCTACTAACCTAATACTTACCTTCAACTTTTTCAATAAGTCTAACATTGGTTTGCGTGAATATTACATGTCTCATCACGTCACCTTTGCGTCAAATCGGTCGTTTTTTCTTACATATCTACTTCTACACTCAACCACTCACCCTACCAACCTATCTACTCACCCTACTCCACCATGGCAGCCCTCATACAACTCCTCATTGCCACCATCGTCCACCCTCAGCCGGTGGTGCCGCCGCCACCTCCGGTGGCCGGCAGTCGGCCCAATCAGGGTGTATTTTGCCGTTTTTCGCCCTCGATTCGATTTTTGCGAGTCTCTAACTCTAAGCACTAAATATTAATCATTTTTTAAAATCAAAATAACTTTTGAAAAACTGAATGTGTTCATCAAAAATCATCCACAAAGTCTTATGGCCTGTTTGTTTATGTTTCCATAGTCCATTTCCAGTTTCTGGAGTTGGAAATAGAATTTTGAAAATTTATTGATTTTCGTGTGGAAATTGGAATTATATTCGGATGAATGAGTTGGAATGTATTTTATGTAGGGTTGAAATGAGATTGTGTTTGGTTGAGTAGTTTTGAAATATTATTTTATGTATATAATAATTAAAAAGTTGATAGTGGTGAGGTCCACTTTCAATATTTTAAGTTGAATATATAATATTATATTTGTAAGATTGTAGGCGGTGGGTCCCATTAGCTAGATATAATTTAAAAATAGTAATATTTTAAGTATATAGAATTGATAGTGGTGGGTCTCACATGTATATTGGGTTAAAATATGAAAATAGTGATTGATGAGTTATGTAGGGTAGTGTATAGGTTTGAGAATAGAAATTATAGATTTGAGATGTTGTTTTATGTGAAAAAGAGAAAATGAAATGATGATTTGAATTGGAAATTTTATGGACAAATATGCATTTTTATGAATAGTTAGAAAATGGAAATAGCCTCTTGGAAACATAAACAAACAAGTCCTTAAGCTTCTATTTCAAAAAAGGTGAATCAAAGAGGCCAAAAATTACTATTTTTTCAAGTTCATCTACTACCTTAATTTTTCACCAACAATCACTTAAACACCTTCTAAATATCATCTTAAACCATTAATTTCATGCTTAAAATATCATAAATGAAATAAAACTTAAAATAAAACACAAAGTCTAGAATCATCACATTAAAGATCTACGAGTTTTAATTTGGTTATTTTTAAAGATGATCAGAAATTAACCTATATTTTAGCATTGGTTGACTTATAAGGTATATATAATTAACAGTAAGTAATTTATTGGTGAAATCAGGTAACTTTTCGGGAACCAGATGCGGCCATGAGAGCTTGCGTTGATGCTACACCTGTGATTGATGGAAGGAGGGTGGGATATTTAGACCCGTCTAACGAATCTAGATCCATTAGACGGTCTGACAGGAGACTAGCTCCAAATATATTGGTTATATTTCTTTCTTTGCACTAGTTTGTTATTCTTGAGTTGTAGAATATATATATATATATATAATAACAACCGCTTCGAAAATAGTATTGAAATTTTTTCCCCTTTTTTGTAGTTACACTAAAAAGTAAAATAGATATGTGCAAAAATAAAAAGTGATAAATATTTGGTATTTCATTATTTTTGTTAGTCAACTTTCTTTAAATAATCATTTTTTAAAATAATATAAAAAATAGAATTATTTAAAATTAGCTTTCCAAATTTATGTGTGTACTGCATTAATTATTATATTAATATTTTTCTTTTTTTTTAAAAAATTTAATAACTTTTATATTTTTTATCCGTTTTTACGTATAATATATCAAATTAATTAATTTTTTATGACCTTTAGTTTGACATCCATATTACATATATAAAATATAAATAACAAAAACATAATAAAGAAAAATATATAAAAAATATATACTCATCATTTTGTAATTTGTAATGGGCTTTAAAAGTTATGCATTTGAGCTATTGGACATCAATTTGTATATTCATGTATTTTTTTGCTATTTGTGATCTCTATATATAGTTGTTATTTGGGCTTAGCCCATTTCTTAATAATTATTTGGAATTATATTTAAATTGATTAAATTCAATTAAAAATTTAACTAAAGAAAATATCTCAAAATATGTATCTAAATTTTATATATCACATGTATATATGCATAACACTATATATATTTATGTAAGAAGAAAATTAAGATTTATTTAATATGAAATTATACTCATAATAGTATTTTATATATAAAAAATTACTTTTTATATAATAGCATACTTTTCATGTTGATTGAAATTATTTTTTATATTTATAAACATATTTTGATACTCAAGTTTTAAAGTTTTACATTTGGAATTAGATATGAGTTTGTATGTTTGATAATTTTTTAATATATGTGTATATATAAAGACAAAATAATTTTTGTTTTTTTGAAATATTTCGTTTTCCCTTAAAATTGTGTTGCTAAATACAAAGCATGGTTTTTATTTAATTCCTTTAGCAATTTGGATAATTGATCAGTTTTCTAAACCCCAAAAAATATTATAATTTGAAATAATTTTATTGTTAATTTTATTGAAAAGTACAATTTATTAAATATTCAGGATTAGGGTAGTAAATAAGATTCAACATTGGGCAGTTAAAACGTTTTTCAAACTTTTACTTTCTCATAAATAAACATGTTCAATAAATAGATACAATTTATGTTCATACAACAAAATATTTCGTATTTAAAGAGATTTTCTTTTTAGTCTATAATGATTTATTTTTATTGTTTAATTATATGATTTAAATCAAATTAGTTATCTTTATATTTTAATTATTTTTTTAAATTTTAAACATTTTACAATCACTATTCTTTTAAAACATAAATAACATAAATCCATAATTGTGAAATAAAGAATAAGAACAAGTAAAAATAAAAATATTCTTAGGTTTATTTTTTAAAATTAATAAAATAATAAATTATAAATATATTTAATATTATTATTATATAATATACATATTCGGGGAATAGGATAAGAACAGAGAATTCCCGTTTTATCTAATCGGAATATGAAGGGGGACGGGCATATAAATATTGTCCATGTTCCATTCCCGATTCTAAAGAAGCAGAGATTCCTCATCCCAACTCACATCCCCGAATTAACCAGGGATTGTCCGACCCATTCTATTCGGTTACCAACGGGGATGGTTCCCCACGGGAATAATGCAAAAGATATAATTCATTGAACTATTAGAAAAATTTACATGTAACAATACAAAATAGAGACCTAACAGACATATACCCCGTGCACCGCACGGGCAAAAATCTAGTTATTTGTATAATAGGCGATTGAGTCTGTATATTTGATTCGTTTTTTGTTTACATTCTGTTTTTAAGACGGATAGATACCCAACATAGCGTTCTTAAATATCCAGTAAGAGAATATCATTCACACTTAATAACTCGTAACGTGATGTCGGCTATTGCATTTCGACCCCTGAAGGTAGTCGATCTTACATTTTCTTCTCCTAATCTAGGTTTTCTCTTTGTTTATTCTATCCTGACCTGATTATTATTCCGCACCAATCTGAATCAACTTTTGTGGAAATGGTTCCGCACCTGTCATTTCGTTTTGCTTTATCTGGTTTTTAAGATTTGTGTTTTGTGTATTAAGAGATGTGAACGATCACTTTTTGCTTTTGGGGAAAAGAGTTTTTTCTCTTCATTTTCTCGTAAGCTCAAAGAACTTATATTCAAGGATCTGTATCGGGCTTTTTCTTCTCCTCTTGTTTCTGAGGTGCAGGGAGGAGGCCCGATACCCACAACTTCAACAAATTTTACAGCTTTCCTTGTTTTAACTATTATTTCATATAATTAATCACATCAAGTGTGGAAGGTCTTGTCCTCTGACAAGTATGTTTGTTCTTGTATTTCTAACAAGTCTGTGATCTTTAGTTTTGTCTTGTTGTCTCTCTTATTTCGTTTCTAGTGTGTTTTCTTCTTTTCTTTCCTTTTGTTCTCTGTGATCATGTCGGAAGTCAACCAAACTATAGATGAACTTTTCAATAATCCTACCATTTCTACGGAGCGTGCGTATGGATCATGGTTAAGGGCTCCGTCTCGCAAAAAGTTCAGTCAGGTCGGAGGTCAGTGGTTAAGATCCTCCAATCCGGGGCAAAATTCGATTCTCAGAACCGGGACGATGACGGTTACGAAAATGTCATTCCTTATTTTCAGGCAACTGATGACCACGTGGAGGGAAGAGACACACATCGAGGGACGGTTTCGTGCGGAATAGGTGGAACAAAGGGTGCGACAGTTAATATTGGAAGGGAGTTGATTTCAACAACCGCTCTACATGATATCTCTAACATTGCGGTTACGAGGAAAGGAACTTCATTGCTGCTAAACATGGTTGTTGTACTGGGCATATGGTGGCTGAAATGGCTAAAGCAATAGGGATAAGAGAGGCTTTGAGTTGGTTGAAAGATTATTGGAGTAATGCTAATGTTTCGTTGGAGACGAATTCATTTTTGGTGATCAAAGCATTAAGAGGCAAATTAATGGACAACTGAATGTTATCAACTGTCGTGTCGTTTTCGTGTTCGAATCGTTTTTTACACAAGTATGTCAATCGACACCGGGGCGTGTTGTAGTGTTGGAGGGGCGTAATTTTTAAATCAATAAAAAAAATATTTAGTACTAAAAATTAATTTTTTAAAATAAAATATATATAAAAAATATTGATTTTCAAAAATTTTGGGGGCTAAAGCCCCCCCGTCATAATTATTCGCCCACTGTCAAGATAACCCGAACCCGACCGTTTAATTATTCGTGTCAAGATACACGACCCGTTTATGACACGGGTAACCCGACACGACACGAAAAACCTGTATAATTTAAACTTGACACGAAAAAAATAAAAAAAAATCAGAAAAATTGAAATTACAAATAAAAAATACATTAAATATAAAAAATTAATAAAAAAATACATTAATACTTTTTTCATCATTATATAACCAACTAAAATATAACAAAATATTAAAATAATATATCACTATAAAATTAAATGAGTTATATAGGTCAATCGTGTCGACCCACGGGTCGACCCGACCTGACCTATTTATTTTTCGTGTTATCCGTGTCCGACCCGATTTTGACCCGAACCTATTAAGAGTTGTACCTGTACCTGCTAAATTCGTGTTAGGTTCGTGTCGGGTTATCGTGTCGTGTCACCAATTGACGCCCCTAGTTATCATGGAGTGTAGGAATTTGTTGGAGTATCTTCCAAATGTGTCTTGTTCTTTTATTAAGAGATCAACGAATAGTGTTGCTCATGTGTTAGCTAGAGCATCATATTCTACGTCTGGTGTCAAAGAGTGGCGAGATGATCCTCCTCTCTTTATCTGTAATGAATTGCAGTTCGATCTGCTTTATTAATGAAAGTTCTTCCTTTTGTTTCCAAAAAAAAAAAGTGAGCCACATCAATATATATTAATTATTATGAACAGGTACTAAGTGAAATCCAATTAGGACCCGTTCATAATCATAAACCGCTCCGATTTGGAATGCATTCGGACGGCCGGGGCCGGGGCCAGGGCCCAAAACCGAATCCGTTACCAAATTGTTAGCAGTAATCATTATTTGGAAGCTTATTATCACATTGAAGTCTTTCATTACTTAAGCTTAAAAGCTGTGATTACATTTTGCTAATGGAGTCTTTTCATCCCAAATTCCTCATCATGACTGGTGCGAAGGAAATTTGTCCTTGCATGGCGTTACCCGCCCATAAATGCGCAAACAATTTGCTTTACACCTTTTTCTCTATAAACCAACAGAAAATATAGTCAGTGTGCAGTGATAGGTTTCAGTTTCACCAGACTTCTGCAACAATTTTCCCTTTACTCCCAACCACCACCCCCTTATTCTCCTCATATACATACAATTTTTCACACTCCCACAGACTGTGTGAGAGAAAACCCAAAAGCGAATCGCGATTTTTCAAGGGTTTTTTCTTGTTCAATTTTTTTTTCTCTTTGATTTTTTCGGTTTAAAATTTTCAGTAATCATGGATCAAAGGGAGAGAAAAGAGCACCCATCGCTTCCTCCGGATTACGTTTCATTAGCCCAACTCCAAGAGCGATGGCTCCGAAAGCAAAAAGAAAAGGAGCTGAAAGAGAAACAAGAGAAGGAGAAAATAGAGAGAGACGCGGCAACTCAGAATGAGAATCAAAATCGAAAAGGGTTTAAAAATGAAAAAGAAAAGGAGCTTAAAGAGAAACAAGAGAAGGAGAAAAAAGAGAGAGACGCGGCAACTCAGAATGAGAATCAAAATCGAAAAGGGTTTAAAAATGATGGGCGTGGAAAAATGGATGAAAAGCCTCTATCAGATGTCCCTTGGAGAAGAGTGGAAAAACATGACGCGATTGAGGACAAAGGAAAGGGGAAGGAGATAGTAATCGGTGATTTTGAAAATGGAGATGAAAATAAAAAGGACACGAAGAAGAAGAAGAATAGACATAGCAGCAAGAAGAAATACGCGTTAAATGGTGAAAAGGAAAAGCTTAAGAGCGAGATTAAGGTGTCTGAAGGCGGAGATGGGTCTGAAGAAGTGAAAATTGTTCCTCAAAATGAGGTGAAAGTGGGAAATCAGAGTGGAATTAATGGCGGGTTAAAAGGGATTAATGAAATAGCAAGTGTGAACAGAAGGGATTTTAGAGGTGGGTTCCGTAGAAATGGTGATAATCAAGGGTCAGGTTATAAAAGCAAAAAAGAGAATAGAGTTAGACTTAATCAGTTGAAGGAGACTGAAGTGAGATTTGCTGTGGATAAAAAGGGGTATAGTAAGGAGTGGAGACAGAGAAGGAGAAATGATAACAATGGGGAGTGTTGTTATAAATTGAATGAGAATGAACCTGATGTTTTGAAGGGAAATGTGGTTGAACCGGAGTCGGAAAAGAAGGCAGAGGATAGCAATTTAGAGATTTGCAGTGAAAAAGGCGGTTTTAATGGAAGAGATAGAAACAAGACTAAGGAGCATAGGGTTGAGAGGAAAGGCTTGAATGATAATATTGCGGCACTGGAAAAAAAGGTGGATGAAGAGGTTTTAGTCGTTGAGAGTTCGAAGAATGGTGAAAAGGGAGGAATTGGAAATGGATATAGGCGATATGGGAACTCGAGGGGGAACAATGGAAGAAGATCTGGGGATTTAAATTCTAGAGATTGGAAACAAGGTCATATGAGATCAAGAGTGGATGCTAATGTAGGCGATCGCTTCAGATACACAAGGTCTGGAAGATTTGAAGATCGTCGGAGTATGAAACAGAGAGAGAGTGGTATGATGTGGGTGAAAAAGGAAGAGAAGTTAGGAGATGCTGCTGCTGCTGAAGTTGGCTCCTCTGGTAACCATTTTTTTTATTTATCTTCATTGTGATTTGTGAATATACTTGCTTTTAGTTTACTTTGCTCTAAACATGCAATAATTTGGTTATTTGATGTCAATGCAATTTCCATTGCTCACTCAGATTTTGTTGAGACTTAGTATAGTATTGTATCAATCTTTGATATGCTTGAGTGAACTTTTGTAGTCGAGTTAGCGAATGTACGTAAACTTGTTCTGAGTAGGGGTGACAAATCGTGTCATCGTCGTGTCGTGTTCGTATTGCACTATCGTGCTTTCGTGTTATTTTTAACTTAATTTACAGTTTCGTGCTTTCATGTTGTGTTTCGAGTCTTGTCATGCTTTATCGTGCCATTTCTCTGTGTACTTTGTGTTTGTAATCCTGCCGTGTTTGTGTGTCGTGTCACTCATTGCCAACCTTAGTTCTGAGTAAATTCGCTAGTTTTTTTTTTTTTTTTTTTTTTGTGTGTGTGTATACCCCGATGTGGGATGGGGGATTGAGGTCACATCCCCAACCTATTTGTTGATATGAAAATTTACAACTCAAAAGTTGTTAACAGAAAACTCAAGATCTCCTAACAAGTCTAAAGGATGGTATATTTAATTGATCGACCTAGCTAGATTGACGTGAAAAGATTGTAAGCAAGGGGCTTAAATACAAGATACACATGCATCTGTCAGGTTATGGAACTTGAGCGAATTATTTAGGTTTAATGGAATAACTCAGTGGTTGATGTCGAGGACCTGTTATATGTAGATTAAATGCTAAACAAACTAGTGGTTTTTTCTTCACATAATTTCTTTGAAATTAGCATCGATGTAGCCATCTAGGATTTATCTTCAAGATCATGTTGTCAAAGAGTAGAACAATGGTTTTTTGTGTTAGTCAAAGATCTGAACAATGAAAATAGATGCCAAGTGTCTGATTGAATTGATCATGTCACGTAGGAACAACATGGTTCAATTCTACCGGTCTGTTAGGACGCCTCAGCTGCATACATCACTACCCTTCCACTCGACACTTATCGTGATGATAAACAGCTCGTCATGGCTTTCACAATAGATGTTCAGTCAGGAGCGAGTAGACTGACTCTTCTCATGATTTGCAAGCATATCACATTCGTACTATCATGTGATTAGGTTTGCATTAGCTAAACTATAACCAATTTTGCTGCAATAAACACTTATGTAAAATACAGATTGGTGATGTTGGAGAAGAGCAATATTTATAACAGTGGTATTGGGAGAGTTATGGCTATTTTTTTACGTTTGTGTGTGTGTGTAATAATTACATATATGGAGACAGATATAGGTATCAGTACATTTGTTTTGGCCTGTACTCTTTAAATTCTCATTGCTGCCTATATTTCAGACATCTAGGTTTGGAAGTAGTGAAAAAGTTTCTAATTCGATGATCTATTGAGCATTTTTGTGGAAAACAATCATGTATTATTTTGTTTGTCTCTCTTTTTCAGGAATTTCATTGGATCAGGACTAACTGAATCCGAACACCAATCAGGATTTCTGGATTCATGGAGGTTTATCAGGGATTCAGGATCATGGTTCTCGTTTTCAACGTACCGGCTAATATTTTTTCAGGCTGAAGGCCTGCGTTTTATTGTTTCTCATTATGCGTACAGGATCAAGTGGTCTTTAGAAGTGCTATTGTTTGACTTGTAATGAATTTTTCCGCAGGACAGATATATCTCATACGGTCTATATCTCGAAATGTCAATTAATCTCATGGTAGGTACTTAATACGTTACGTTGTGTTTTGTTAGTATGACGATAGCGTGATATTTGCAGTTGAACATATGTTTGCCCTGATCACATGATAGGAGGGCGATGAAACTATCAGTTTTTGGCTTCGTAACTGAATTTGAGATACGGTTAATTACAAAAAGTACCCCCGAGATTTAGCCTAATTACAAGATATCCCCTTGACATTTGTTTTTATGTTACAAAATGCACCCTCAATGCATACCCAGGAGGGGAGGGGGTATTTGTTAGGTAAATACAAACCTTAAGGGGGTATTTGTAATTTTGAAAGATAACTGGATTTTTTGTAATTAGGCTAAACCTCTAAATCTCAGGCGTAGTATTGTGATTATCCATTTGAGATACAAAAAAACATCTACACTGTGGTATGGTAGTATATTCTCATGCTTTCTCATTCAGTTTAAGGCTTAGTGAATAATTAAGTGAATCTCAGTAAATAAGAGAGCTTTCTCAAATGTGGTGTCTGCCTTCTTACATTACATGGTTACATTAATCTTTGTATTTATTTATCTGATTCATGATGGGAGATATTTCACTTGACATAAGCACACTCAAATACTGGGGATTTTTGCTCTTCCTTGGTAAAGTTTCCTCTTCTTAGAGCTCAATAAATCCTTTTCTTTTCTTGCTCATTATTCCATGTTTTCCTTTTTATTGATATAACCAAGTCAAGGAGTGAGTATTTGAAGTTAATATTTGGCGTCACAATAAATAAGCTGGTGCATATGGGAATTAAAGGCCTTTTATGCATTCAGACTTTGCTTGGTTGTAGACTTTTTTCACAGCTATTGCTTGTGAATTTTTATCAAGAAAATGCACTACTTACTTTCATATTTTTTTTTCATCCACAAATCACATTAGTCATGATTTCACTAAAAATCAACTATCATCACGACATTTTCATATCACAAAGACACCGATCATTCTCTCTTAGCATTCCAATTACCAATTACGTACGATCATTATTTTACCAAATTAACTACCACATCTATCACTACTACATTATTTTACATCACCTTTGGGATGAGATCTTATGTTCCACTTTTTTTTATTCCATACACTGGATAAATGACATATGTATAATTGTGACATCATAGACGTACACGTGTCATTCATCTAATGTGGTGGAATATGGAGAGTGGAACCTTATTCCATCAAACTCTCCATCTCAGGATATAACTTATTTAATTTAAACAAGTGAAATGTGTAATGAAATAGGAATTATGGTGGTCGATTTCAGTGGGATAAGAGCGAGATCTGCGCATTCTCTACAAAATCACGAGTAAATATGGCTGGGGGAATTTCAAGTCTGGCGATTTTGGCTAGCATTGGACAAAAATACAAAAAAGCATTAACTTGGGATTATATCAGCATATGAGGAGTTCAATACCTAGGGTGTAAACAAATGGAGAGAGTGTTGAAAATTGTTTGAAATTTATCAAGCTAAATCTATTATTTTGAGCTTTGTATGGTTGGTGGAATTGGATTTGAATGAATTGTAACGACTAGAACATGAAATCAAACTCAATTACCATGGTTTTTTTATACATATTTCAATTTCAATATTTTTTTATTCATATCTTTATTGAATCAGAAAATGTGTTCAAACTTGATTTATTAAATTTAAAAAAAAAGAAATAGAATTGTAGCGATTACTGTCAAATCATGAAAAGAGTCAGAAAGAATCATTTCTCAAAAATACACAAATCCCATTAAGTGGAAAAAGTAAAAAAAAAAAAAATGTTGCCTGAACATTATCTTTCACAATAATGAATCTAAGCAAGAATTTCCACGTCCGAAGGAGCCCTCTACGTACAAAACCTCAAATGATTCATAAACCTGTTATTATACCTCTACTGTAACGGTTTTCAGGTACTTAAATCTCCAATTAAGTTTTTATCATAATAGCAGTCTTAATATATTTGAATTTTGATAAGTTACACATCGTTGCAAGATTTTGTGTCCCTCTACCGGCTATATTCATGTTTTATATAGATATAGAAGAAAAAAAAAACAAGTAAATTTGTAGTTATCTAGCTATTACCCCTTGTTGTACGTGGTTTGCCATTTTTGCAAAACTCTAAGCTTAAAAATGTGTGATAATGAAAATAGCAATGGAGATGTTAAAAATATTGAAGAGCCACAGCCACATCCAGTTTTGGAGCAGCTACCAGGCATTCAATATTGCATCAACAGCCCACCACCTTTGTGTTGGTTTTCTTATATACCTTTGCCTATTTTTACTCTGTTAGCTGAATAACTTTTTTATGTTATAATTGTTTTCTATATTTTTGTAAAATAAAATTTTCATCTTCCACATGTACTAATGGCAAAATTACAAAATTGGTTCTCTAACAAAAATTGGTCCTATAATTTATGGGGCTCAAAGTTGATCCTATTCGTTTTAAGTTTTTAATTTAGTCCTATTTTCATCGAATGTTGCAAATCCACCGAAATTGGCACGTGAAACCCAAAAATTGGGAATTTTTTTTTTATCTCTAACTATTTTTGGTGATTAACAATCCAAGTGGTCTATATTATTATGAAATAATATGTCATCTTCTGTTATAAAATTGGATTGCCAGGTCACAAAAAATGGTCAGCCAAAAAAAAAAAAAAAAGAAATCCCCAATTTCTGGGGCTCTCATGTGCGAGTTACGTGCCATTTTCCGGTTGGTTTGCAACATTTTGGCTAAAATATGACTAAAATTGGGCAGTTTTAATGCTTATAGGACTAAATTTAAAAATTTAAGAAACGAACGGCACCAATTTTGACACCCACCCTAAATTATGGGACCAATTTTGCAATTTTCCCCATATGATATGTATGTGTGAAGCTAATAGCATCTGTTATGTACTAATTGATGAAGTTCTCATACCTCTGCTGTCAAATTACTTCTCTGATATTATTTCTTGTTTGTAGATACTTGGGGGTTTTTGTGATTTCATTAGATAATGGATTTATTAGCCTTATATGTATTCTTGATTTGTTATAGATCCAATGGTACTAATAGTGATGAAAATAGGAGGGAATATCTTATTTTGTAAAGATTGCATTTTTACTGCTTGAGCTACTAAACTAGTTATTTCTTTTTGTGATCTATGTTGATTATTTTGTTATACTTGATGCAGTGGAAGCTATTCTTTTGGGATTCCAACATTATGTTGTTGCTCTTGGTTCAATTGTGTTAATTCCAACTATACTTGTTCCTCAAATGGGTGGTAGTGATGTAAGTTTCTAATCCTTTTTTTCTTAATAATAATCTTCTTATATATGTTCCTTATTAGCTGTCCAAAATCATTTTCTTGTAGATATTCAACCATCCTTACCCTTTTTTGGTTTGTTGGATTGCAGAAAGAGAAGGCCACGGTAATACAAACCTTACTTTTCGTTTCGGGCCTAAATACACTTTTGCATTCCTTTTTCGGGACAAGATTGCCATCGGTAATAGGCGGCTCATACGCATTCTTGATTCCCGCAACTTCGATTATTCATGCCAGACGATACAGGATGATAGACCTTCCCGAGCAGGTAAACGATGTTATCATTTGTGTTTCAAAGTTGGGAATATTGCAAAATTGGTCGTGTAACTATTACAAATAGTCCTCTCTGATTTGACGTTGGCAAATTTAGTCCTGTAATTATTAAAAAGTCGCGAATTAAGGACTTTTTTCACCGGAATACAAAAATATGGCCTGATTGTTGCATGTGATTGATTTTTCATCGGAGAGGACTATTTTTCTAGCCCGATAGTTAGAGGACCAATTTTACAATTTTCCTTTCGAAATTTGATCTTTGTTTATTCTCTATACTTAAAGATTTGCAATGCGTTTTGTTAGAGATTTGTGGAAACAATGAGAGAAATACAAGGTGCTTTAATAGTTGCTTCTTTTTTCCAAATGATCATTGGATTCACTGGTTTTTGGAGAAACATAGCAAGGTTAGTTAATAATTATGAATTAATGATGTTTTTTTTTTTCTTTTGCTATTGTTTGTATTTTATTTGGTTCTTACATACTTTTCTTCTTACCCTTGTTTTAGGCTTTTTACCCCTCTCTCTATAGTTCCATTGATTACTTTCACTGGACTTGGGCTCTATCATCTTGGTTTCCCACAAGTAATATACTATTAAATTTTTCCATTTTCAGATAATTCAAATCAATTTCAAGTTTACTCTACTAAAAATTTAACTGCTCAACTCAAAACATTGATAATTAAAATTAACATCAGTCTGTTTGAACTTCATTGTAGATTGCTACATGTTTTGCAGTTGGGATACCAGAGCTGGTTTTAATTATTATCATCTCACAGGTAATTAATAGCCTCTCAACTCTTGCTTTCTTAACTGTATAGTGAAATATGGTGAACTTATCTAAAAATTAATTAAATATTTTAGTGAAAATATAGTTGGACGTGATTGATTCTCGTCTTCTAAGTATTTTGAGGATAGATTCTGTTGTTTCATTTGTCTTGCGTTTTGCAGTTTTTTCCGAGATTGATAAAGTCAAAGAGGCGACTGTGTGATAGATACGCGCTGCTTTTATCTGTTCCGATTGTGTGGATTTATGCAGAAATCCTAACATGGAGTGGTGCTTTTAACAAATCTAAAAACGTTAGCTGCCGCACGGATAGCTCTGGACTCATTTCTGGAGCTTCTTGGTATTCTTGTCTACTTCTATTAATTCCTCTTTACAAGTATTTGATCTTCCTACTAATATTTTTTTTTTCATTTAAGTTGGTAATTGGAAGTCAGTTATAATACTTGTTTCCATCAATTGCAGGTTATATATCCCATTTCCATTCCAATGGGGGCCTCCCACTTTCAGAACCGGAGAAACATTTGCAGCAATAGTCGCTTCATTTGTCGCTTCAACTGAGGTCTTAATATTAACATGGTTTACATATCATTGTTATACCTATTTTCCTTGAAATTAAACTAAGATTTTATCCACATAGAGCTAATTATTGGAGCTTTTCATTTACTATGTGTAACGTTTCTTGGACAGTCTACTGGCTCGTTTATTGCAGCAGCTAGATACGGCAGTGCAACACCGTGCCACCTTCAGTGATTAGTCGTGGTGTCGGCTGGCTTGTAAAACTCCAAACTATATATGTTTTCTTTTCATGTTCAAAATTCTTAAAAAAACATTTTTAGCTTCGATTATCATTGCATCCGTGTTTTCGATGTTTCAGGGGATGGGGACTTTGCTCAATGCCCTTTTTGGCAGTGTAACTGGTGCTGCTGCAACAGTGTAAGAAACTCCTATTTTAGAACTAAAAAAATTCAAGAAAAAACAACTTTCCTATGGTGAGATTATAAAATGATCACATAAACAACCTCAACGATAGTTGAACGTGTGCGATCAAACATTATAAATAAGACTCTCTACTTAATTATTTTTTGCATCTCTTTGATCATCTCTCTTACTATGAATTTTGTGGTGTATACAGAGAAAATGCTGGTCTGCTAGCACTGACAAAAGCAGGGAGTAGAAGAGTTGTTCAAATATCATCCGCATTTATGATTCTCTTCTCCATATTAGGTACGCTCGCGCTTTATGGACGAAAATTTTGAAATTAAATATACGTACGTACAACCATAATATTATTGTTCTCTATGAATTTCAATGGTAATTAAGTTTCTTGCAACAGATACTGAAACATTGATATAACCCTGGCTTACTTTGATTATGAATCAGGAAAATTTGGAGCCATTTTTGCTTCAATACCTTTACCAATCATGGCAGCATCATATTGCATCTTCTTCGGTTATGTTTGTAAGTTTTTGTATATCATAATCCCACATTCCTTTTAGGGCTAATTACAAAAAACTGCCCCTGAGGTTCTGCTTAATTACAAAAACATTACAGTAGTTTTTCAAAATTACAAATACCCCCTTAAGGTATCACGAACAACCACTTTGAGATTTGTATTCACTTAACAAATAGGGTGCAATTTGTAACATGAAAACAAAATATCAATGGGATATTTGTAATTTTCAAAGATACCTCAGTCTTTTTTTAATAGTTAGATTGAACCTCAAGAGTATATTTTAGAATTAGGGGCAATTGCAAATTTTACCCTTGAGGTTTAGCCTAATTACAAAAAGATTCAGATATTTTTTTTTATTACGGATACCCTGGAGATTTCTGTTTGCTTTTAGGTACGATTTTGAAAAATAGAAACATATGTTATTATTAAGGGGGTACTTGTAAATTTAAAAGAAGTGAGTTTCTTTGTAATTAATCGGAACAGAGTTCTCTTTTACCTTAAAACTATGTTTTTATTTGTCTAAATGCAGCATCAGCAGGCTTAGGATTCCTTCAATTCTGTAACCTCAACAGTTTCAGAACAAAACTGATACTAGGATTTTCATTCTTCATTGGACTCTCTCTACCACAATACTTTAGAGAGCATCATCTCAACTCTAGATATGGTCCTGTTCACACACCTGCAGTATGGGTAACAAACAAATATACACCTTTTTCGTCGAATAAAATTTCGATACTTCTTTACAAGACTTTTTCGTGTTTCTAATTTCCCGATAACAAATTTGCAGTTCAACGACATAATGTCAGTGATCTTCATGTCACATGCGACCGTGGCTGCTATCGTCGCCCTTGTGCTTGATCGTTGTCTCGATTATGGCAGCAATGAAGCCCGTAATGATAATGGATCGTATTGGTGGGATAAGTTTATGGTTTATAACAAAGATGGCAGGACTGATGAGTTTTATAAGTTACCAGGGAAACTCAATAGATGTTTTCCATCTTTGTAATTAACTTTGTTAAAATAAAATTGTGAGAATTATGTGAAATGTTGTTACTGCTGCAGTTTTCCCGAGATATGGTTTTGTTGTTCCATAGCAGTATCTTTAGGTATAATTTTAAACTATGGCCCAAATTAATAATTGGAACACGTACCCTCGTTAATAGGTGTAATTTGTAAAATATAAACAAAATTTGAGCATTTAAACTTGTTATTATGTGGCTCAATTTGTTTGTGAATTGCTAGCCCATTCTACATTTGTCCAAGGCCCAAAGGGGATGAAGCCCAATCGCAACCAACCCATAATTGTAACACCCGAATTAGGTTGACCCGGTTTGCCACCCGTGGATCCTCTTATTTGATTCTGTCCCTTGGATTAATGGTTTTCATCTTGGCTATCCATTTCCCCCCAAGCCCCTGAAACCCTAATGAAAAACCCTACATTTTTTCGGCTCACTCTCTCCTGACTGCGCTCGTTTCTCTATCTCTTTAAAATATCTGTTTCTCTCTTCGATTCTCAGTGAATTTGTGTGAGTTTTTCAATGAGGTTTAAATTGGGAGTTTCCGATCATCTTCTCCGGTGTGTGCTCAGTTCATATGTGAGCGTCTTAGGGTTTCGAGGGGTTTGGTTCTTTAGGGCTGTTCCGTTTATCGTGTTTAGCTCCAGTGGCCGTACCTTTTGTGGGTTCTGTGGGAAACGTGTGGGTTTTGGACGACACTGGGCTTCGGGGTCTCGTTGTGGCTAACCTTGGGCGCTTCCGGTTTCAGTCGATGGTGAAGGGTATTTTTTCCACATGATATGAGCCTACTGTCCGATCCGGTCTCAAGCTTGGAAGGAGTTCGTCCATCTCCGCTTACCTTAGTCCGCTTCAGTTCGGCTACGATGGTTCGAAGGGTTTGGTATATTATGTAGTCTTCAGCTTCAGTTCCTTTTGTTTTTGTCTGGGTCCTCAATGGGGCAGGTGCCTCTTGCGTGAGTTTTGTGTGTTTTTACTACACCGTGTATTTTACTACTTTTCATTAGAGGTTTTGTAATCATTTACCCCAAACCCCGTAGACTGATTCTGTAATAGTTTATTCGTTAGCTATTTGTAATTTATGGCTCTGGCACATTTCGATAGCGGGGTCGATACCAAAGAGTGGTATCAGAGCATCCCCTGCCATGGTGGTACAAAACATTTTTCGTAAGGTTTCCTCTGGTAAAGAGGCTTATAACTTTCTTTCACTGCTTTCCTAGTGTAATCGCTTGTCGCGGGTTTACTGCTTTTGTTATGTAAATACCGCTTGCCGCAGTTTGTGTGTTGGGATTTGTTGCTGTAGAATATCCGGATTCTGTGTGATCCTTATTTCTGCCTTACTTTGCTCATTTGAATCTGTTGGTAGTTGCTTGAGGCATGTGTCTGATTTGTGTAACAATCTGATTTTCTGTGCCACTCTTGAAGATGATGGGTCAGAGGGTAAATGGGGAAAATACTTAATGAAAAATTTCAAGGGAAATTTGGTAATTTTCAAAGGTGTTAAAAAGAGAAATTTATATGTTTGCATTGCTGAAACAGAACCTTACTTGCAAAATGCCGTGAATGCTGCTGAAAATGACAAAACTGATTTATGACATAAATGGTTAGGTCATATGAGTGCTAAAGATCTTGAAATTTTGCATAAAAATGGCTATTTTGGAAAAGATAAATTGTCTTGTATGCCATTTTGTGATTCTTGCATGTGTTCTTGGCAAACAGTCTAAATTAATGTTAAATTTCATGTTTTCCCTCCCCCTAACGAATCTGTATGTTCTGAAATTCTTGAGTATTTGCATGCCGATGTATGGGGTCATGCGAGGTTTCCTACTCTTGGGATTTCTAGGTAGTTTTTATCCGTGTTTGATGATTTTTTCAAGAAAACTTTGAGTGTTTTTGTTGAAAAACAAATTTGATGTGTTTGATAAGTTTAAACAGTGGAAAACTTGAATTGAAAATCAAATAGGTAAGAAAATTAAAATCCTAAGAACTGATAATGAACTTGAATTTTGTATCATCCGTGTGTTGAATCTCATATAAAAAGGCATAAAACAGTCCCGTATCCACCACAACAAAATGGTGTAGCGGAAAGAATGAATCGAACTTTACTTGAAAAGGTGAGAAGTATGCTTGCTTGTTCTGGTCTTTCAAAAAGGTTTTGGGGTGAAGTTGTTTTAACTGCTGCTTTTGTGATAAATCATACTACTTTTGTGTTTTTAAGTGGTAAAATACCTAAATTTGTGTTGACTGGTATGGAAATTGATTTTTCTAACTTGAAAGTGTTTTGGATGTTCTGCTTTTGCTCATAAAAAACATGATAAACTTGAACCTAGGATTGTAAAATGTGTTTTTCTTGGATACCCTGAAGATGTTAAGGGACATAGGCTATGGTTGAAATTTGAACCTAGATATACAATATTAATTAGCAGGGATGTGATATTTAATGAATCTGAAATACCTTGCTTATCTAAGCCTATTCCTAATTCTGAAAATACTACACATAATAAGGTGGAACATGTTCCTGGTTTGATGTTGTTGGGCATGAAAATAATGATTATATGCCTGAAATTGAACCTGTTCTGTCTGAAACTGAACGTGTTTTGCCTGGAAATTTTGATGATGTTGCGGTGCATGATGAATTAGTTGATGAAAATGAACAAGAACTTGAAAATGTGCATGATTATCAATTGTTAGAGATATGGCAAGAAGAAACAGTAGGCAAGCTACTAGGGTTAATGATTTTCATATGACTTCATTTGTTTATAGTCTGTTTGAATCTATTGATAATTATGAGCCAAAATCTTATGAATAAGCTTTAGAATCTGAAAATTCTGCTGAGTGGTTGAATGCTATGAATGAGGAAATGGATTCTTTGCATGTTAACAATACTTGAATTCTTGTGCCTAAACCTAAAAATTGCTCTGTTGTGGACTGCAAATGGTTGCTTAAGGTTAAGAATGAATGTGAATCTGTTAGATTTAAAGCTAGGTTATTGGCTATGAGATTTACTCCAAATGAGGGGATAGATTATACAAAAATCTCTGCTCCTATTGTGAAGTTTACTATTGTCTGAATTTTGCTTGCTTTATGTGCTCATTTTAAGTGGGAATTAAAACAAGTGGATGTCAAAAATGCTTTTTTACATGGTGATTTGGATGAAAAATCTATATACGACAACCCATTGGTTTTGTTGATAAAAGTAATCATGATTATGCTGTTTGCTTAAGAAATCGCTTTATGGTTTAAAGCATTCTCCTAAATAATGGAACAAAAAATTTGACGAGTGCACGCTTTTTTAAAATTTAGAGAAGTTCTTATGATCATTGTTTGTATTTTAAAAAAGATGCTAAAGTTCCTGTTTTCTTGTTAATCTATGTGGATGACATGTTACTGATTAGTTCATGCATAAAAACTGTTGAACATGTTCACATTTATCTAAGTGCCACATTTGATATGAAATTTCTGGGAAATGCACAAAGAATTCTTGGCATGAACATTGTTAAAGATAGAAAAAATTCTAGGATTTTTCTAAATCAAATTTTTTATGTTGAGAAGGTTGTGAGTAAATTTTCTATGACTGATTCCGAACCTGGTTAATGTGCCTTTAGTTGGTCATTTTCTGTTATGTAAAGAGTAGTCTCCTAAATTTGATCATGACTTGAATGTGATAAAAAATGTGCCTTATTCTAATGCAATTGGTTTTGTTATGTACCTTATAGTTAGTACTAGGCCGAACATTGCATATGATGTTAGTTGTTTGTCTAGATACATGTCTAATCCTGGTATGACACAATGTAATGCTTTGAAGTGGTTGTTAAGGTGCTTTGAAGTGGTTGTTAAGGTACTTAAAACATCCTGTGAATTTTGGCTTGAAATTCGCTCAATCTACCGGTTGTTAAATTAAATGGTTATGTTGATTCCAACTATGCTAATGATAAAAATAATAGGAAATCAACAATATTGTATGTTTTTACTTTGTGTGGTTCTTGTGTGAGCTGGAAATCCCAGTTACAACATATTATTGCGCTGTCTACGATCGAATCTGTATACATTGCTGTAACTGAGACCTTAAAAGAAGCTATTTGGTTGAAGGGTTTAATAACTGAAATTGGTTTTCTTAAAGGTGGTGGTTTTTTTTTTTTTCCTGATAGTCAGTCTAGAATTTATCTGTGCAAAAACCCTATTTTTCATGATAGTACTAAATATATTGATGTTAGGTTTCATTATATTTGTGATGTTGTTGCAATGGAATAGTCTGTCTTGAAAAGATACCGTCTAAAATTTAACCCTGCAGATATGGGACTAAGTGTTTGCTTCTTAGTAAATTTTTGTCCTGTTTGAAAATGTTGAATTTTGATACATGTGATTGAACAAATCAGATTTTGTTCGGTTTTCGATATAACTTGTTATGTGCTTGTTATATCCAATATTATTGTACTATGTGTGCAATAAGGTTATTTTACCCTGTCCCATTTTGCTATGGTTTGTTGTGTGCTTGCTAAGCTGTCTCATTTATTATGGTTTGATATGTGCTTATTGTAACTTTGATTCTTGTTGTATTGTGTGTATAGTAAGAAAAAATAGGCGATGATGATTATGTGTGTATGTCCCAGTCGTGTGAACCGGAATTGTCTAAGGTAGAGAATGTTATTATGTGGCCCAATTTGTTTGTGAATTGCTAGCCCATTTAACATTTGTCCAAGGCCCAAAGGGGACGGCCTAATTGCAACCACCCAATACTTGTGACACCCGAATTTGTTTGACCCGGTTTTCCACCCACGGATCCTCTTATTTAATTTTGGCCCTTGCGTTAAGGTTTTCATCGTGGCCATATCCATTTCCCTTATTATCCAAGCCCCAAACCCTAATGAAAAAACCCTACATTTTTTCACTCTCACTCTCTCTAATCAAGCGCTCGTTTCTCTCTCTCTTTCTCTAAAATCTCTCGCTTCTCTCTTTGATTCTCGGTAAATGCATGCGAGTTTTTCAAAGAGGTTTAAAGTGGGAGTTTCGATAATCTTCTCTGGTGAGTTTTTGGTTCATTTGTGAGCGTCTTAGGGTTTCGAGGGCTTTGGTTCTTGAGGTTGTTTCGTTTAGCTCGTGGCCGTACCTTTTGTGGGTTCTCCAAGAACGTGTGGGTTTTGGACAACATTTGGCTTCGTGGTCTCTTTTTGGCAAACCTTGGGTGCGCCTGGTTCCATCAATCGGTGAAAGGTACTTTTTCCACACGATCCGAGCTCTCGTCCGATCGTGGACTCAAGCTTCAAAGGAGTTCGTCCATCTCCTCGCTTACCTTAGTCCGCTTGATCCGCTATGGTGCTTCAAAGGGTTTGGTATATTCTATAATCTTTAGCTTGATTCTTTTGTTTTTGTCTCGGTTTTGAATGGGGCGGTGCCTCTTTACGCGGGTTTTGTGTATTTCTCGCTACACCATGTATTTTATCGCTTTTCATTATATGTTTTGTAATCATTAACCCCAAACCCCATTGGCTGATTTTGTAATAGTTCACTCGTTACCTATTTATAATTTATGGCTATGGCGCATTTTAACAATGAGGTCTATACCTAACAAAACTTTTAAAAAATAATTAGATTTTATTGGGTAGCCATACTTCTTTAGTCAATAGTCCCTTTGTTTCTGCAATTTTTAGGTACCATAAAGGCAGAGCTGCGAGTCATTCACTAGAAACAAGCAGTGAATCAGAAAACTATTGATAATTCTTAAATCACATCAATCTTCTTAGCATGTTTATTATAGGGATATATCACGATACTTTAGCTATATTGCTCAGTTTTTAGTGTTTCTTTTGTTCAGTGATAGACGAGAGTGACAATTCTTGAAACGTCACGATTGCACAATACAAAAACAATATGAAAATAATGAGTTAGTGTTTAGCCTTTTTATGTTCGTGTCGACACGATAAGGACACGGAAATTTCGTGTCGTGTTCATGTAAACATGATAAAAAATAACAGATAGAACGTTAACCTACTAATGACCTATTATTTTGTTAGTGATACGATAAAGATACGATAATGACACGTTTATTTGTTAGTGATACGACAACCTGATATTTTGTATGTTTGTATCGTGTATTAATCGTGTAATTTGCTATCGTGTATTAACGTATAAATTAATTATTTTTATTTTTCACTTATCGTGTCAAATCATGTCGTGTCAGTCAACACAAAAAAATTCGACTTAGTATTCATGTATGAATAGGTCCCTATCGTGTTGTGTTCATGTTTGATCTTATCGTATCGTGTCATTATCGCATCGATACAAAACACGACACGATTACATGATTTTCCACCCGTACCGCTAGATTATCAAATTTACATCACTTTGTTTTTTTCTTTTCCTTGTTTTCCCTTGTTTTTTTTAGAAATCCAAAACTCTGTTGTATCTTGTGAATTCTTTTTTAAGTAGTTATAAAATTGCACGTGTGATGAATTGATTTTAATTTACAGGAATAATATTATAAAAATCTCAACCTGTAGGTCCCAAGGGGTGTGAGTGTAAGGTTTAGAAGGGAGGGGGTTGAATAAACCTTACCAACTTTTCGATTTAGTCCTTTTAAAAATAGTTCGAGTTAATTCTTCACTAAGTCCTTGATGGACGGCTAAGTTAGTTAACCAACATAGTTAGCCACTCAACGACTCGATCGAGCCGTTGATAGATTAACTCACCGCTTAGTCTAAAACTTAACTCGATTGTTATATGTTTTTAGCGGAAGACTTAACACCATTGAATTTGGTTTTAAGTTGTTTTAACACTTGATTTTAGCACTTTGTTAATTATCGGTTGGATAGCAAATTTATCAAAGATATTAAATAATATGCGACTTGAAGTCTTTGAAATGTAAATGATATAATAAATTTTATAGAGGTTCGAAGATGGGGTAATTCTTCTAATCTTCTCTTCTCCAACTCCTGGAGGAATCCACTAAGTATTGATCAGAGTACAAAGTGGTTGTCAGTCCAGATGCAAGTCTTGATCACACAACTGACTTGATCCTTTGGGACTCGATCGAGATGCCTTGGTCACACAAACCGATTCTCGTCCGACTCGAACTTCTTCACAGGGCGTTTGCCTTTCTACTACTGACTCACTTGATCAAGCTTCTTGGATTTGATCACGAAGCCCTTCAATGACTTGAGACTGGTTCGACCTTGAACCTTTCTACAATCCTCTGTGGCATGTAGACCCATTTGATTTATCAATTGTTTCCTCTTCAACTGATTGAAGTCATCTTTCCTTCACGGGTAAGTGTTGGATTGATTTCCTTCAAGTTCGCTTGAGGATTAAGCTTGAATGACTTGAGAATTTTTGTAGGTTACAACTCGAATGATAGCTTGAATGTTCGTGGTTTTTGGTAGTCAAGGTAACTTAGTTTCTCAAATTGATTCCTCGGTCTTTTATAGTGTTCTTTTGAAAATCGCCCGTTGAAGAGATAGGCTAATTTTCAAAAGACACTTGTGGTCGTTGGCTTGTCTTGTTGCGATTCTTGAAATTGACATTTCCTCGTATTGAATGAACCTTGACTTTTTTCGTAGTTCGACACAGTGTAGTGCTTCCCATTGTTTATTCCTTTTGCACGCTTCGGGATCGAGCACTTTAAGAAAGGCGAAGATGGAAGTATTACTTGTTTAAGCAACTTTCTTGACTTCTATGCAACGGATCCTTTTCGATTGTCTTGACTTGATCATAGCTTCTTAAGTTCCCCAGATGACTTCAAGTCGGCTCCCAATCTTTGGATGACTCATCCGTCACTTCAACTTGAGACTTGGCTATCTTGGGTTGACTTGATCGACACTTCACACACCGCATCTCACCGATACTTCTCGATTGAGTTCCTGTCTTCTCTTCCTTGCCATACTCACCGCCTCACAACGTGAGTCTTCATTTTAGTCTCCAGTTGACTTTTTGCATATTTAGGCATAACCGACTTAACTCACTCGAACAACCCTATCTATTACAATGCAAATTACAAAGAAAATGGGGTGCCAACTTTCTAGTCTAAGTTTTACATGGCATTCATCAAAATCTAAAAATAAATTTCCCAACAATTTCCCCCTTTTTGATGATGGCAAAACTTAAAACATACATTCGAACTTAAATAGCAAAGATACATACGAGTAGTGCGAGAATGAGAGAATGTATGCGTAGAATCAATCTTTTTATTGATCATAACATTCTTGTCTTTTACACAGCTGTTTACAAAGTGTATCAAAGCAAACATCTATGTCTACGCAAAAATAGAGAAATTACAGATTTCTTATAAAATGTACAGAAGACTTACATACTTATGTATTTACAACAATAAATTACATGAAGGGGTGGACAACAACACTTCATCTCCTTCGCTGCCTCCTTCTTTCTTCATCAGCTCTGTCGTCTTCTGACCTTTTTCTCTTCTTCTCTTCTTCAGCTGCTTTCTTTTTCTCATAAGCTCTTCTGGCAGCTTCATCTTTTCTTTTTCTTTCTTGTCTCTCTTCCCATAGCTGAGTTTGTCTTTTATTTTCTTCTTCGATTCTCTTTACATATTCAGTATTTTTCCTGGCCACTTCCATATTGGCTACTACATCATATCCAGCCCAATAGATCCCTCCTTTCTTCCCTGGATCTATGTATGCTATATTTTTGGGTAGAGGTCTAGGTCTAAACCTCTTCCTCCACTGCTTCTTCCTCTACCTCTGGGTGTGTATTGTACTGGGGCCTTCTTCTTCCAAGCTGAGTGACTAGCAGAGTGATCAGCAGAGTGACTACCAGTAGTCTGCTGCCTGTCAGCTTCTTTGCATAGCTTGAGGCCTTTTCCTAATACAGGTCCCGTGCTTGGGCCATGGACATATTCTCAAGTATCCCTGATTCGAGCATTTTGAATTCATCAATTGATCTCGGCTCGCTTCCAACGTCTAAAATGGCATCAGTGTCTCTGCCTGTTGGAATGCCTCCATATTGTTTCAGTATATCCATCACTCGGGCATCCATTTTTCCTTCCACCACCTTCATCCCTGCTTCTACAATCTTCCTCTTTTCAACCATGGGTACTGCGGGGTGTTGGAGCGGCAGAGTCACTGGAAATTTGCTGATGATGTCAGCTATGACAAGTCCTTGTTGAGGGGTTTTAGCAATCATCAAAGTCATGTCTTTCGAACCTTCCCCCTCAACAGATTTTCCCTTCTTTTCTCTTTTTTCTCGTTCTTTCACCGTTTTTGCCTTTACAACAAGCGTCCTTCTTCTCAGCTGCGGATCCTTTCAACGTCTTTAGGTATTCCTCTTTCCCCTTTTTGTCATCATCGAAGGAGAGAGGAACTCCTGGAAACATGAAATCTAGACGGCTGATAGCTGAGTTCTACTTGGATTCTGCTGCGGAGTATCTTTGCTCGAAATCTTTGAGTGGGTGGCTTTCGATTCGGTGTCACCAACTTCATTTCAACCATAAGAAGGTGAATTTTGCATTCATGTTTTTTCCACGCGTCAGGTTCTTTTCGATGAAATTCGCGCAGCGATTCCATTTACGTGGTATGAGAGGTATGCATTCTATCAATATTTTCTTGTATCCTCTTCTTCTTCATGTCGGCGTTATCGCGCTCCGTATTAGCATCTTATTGTACAATGCTTTGAAGTATCGAACTGTTCCACACGCATTGTTTTCTTTGTTGCCACCATTCCCGGATCCCGACTATGATTCCACGCAGATCGGCCGTAAGATTAGCATCTCTGTTATCCAACCGCATATCTAATGAGTCCTGGTGCCTTTCCATCTTCTCTATCTCTGTAAATATTGCCTTGAAGACTTCTCGAACCTCAGCTGTCACCTCTGTCTCACCTGGCGGCCAAACATCAAAGTCAAAATCTGCTTTGGGACGATGGTATCGTGGGAATGACCGATCAGTCTATGGAAACGTTGTTGATCTCTAGCTGATTCTTCATCAAGAGTAGACAACTCTAGTGAGAAGGGGAACGTTTCTTCAAATGCATCATCACGGACATAGGGAATCTGTTCAATGGTAACTCGTGGCCGTGAGGTGCCTGGTTGAGTCAATTCTGCTGCGACTTTGGGAGCTGCGTAGTTGATGATTGATTCACTGTGGTCTTTTGTGGAATGGACCCACTGCTTAGCCTTCAATCAACCTCAACAACGTTGGTCTCAAATTGGTTTTTCCATTTGAGTTATCCGGTCTCGGCCGTATCGGTGGCGTCATTGGAAGATGATGAGATTTGGAGAGGTGGCTCATCATCGAAATTGAAAGTTTGGCGAGTAGCTTAAAGATCGGACTTACTCGTGCTTGGGAGAACATCCTTAGCTGAGTCTTTTGGATTTGCAATAGGGGATGACTCAACTTAATCTTCACCTTTAGATCCCAAAAGTTACGTCTGGTTGTCTTGGGAATCATGAAGGGCACTTATCTCCTTTCTCGATTCATCGATGATAGTAGGATGGATGTTACGTGTTTTACTCGCGTCTTTTACCTTGGGAAGTCTCAACCTTCCGTAGGCCTTCACTACCTCCTGCGCAGCTCAATCGCAGCAAGGCACTGGACATTCCCTCGGCTGACTCAACTGTCTTGGGGTCTTCTACGATGGCATCCACAGGAGTCTCAACTCCGTGGATTGCACTTTCATTGCCCATAGTGTTAACTCCCGGGCGAGAACCATCCCGTGCCTCGTCTGCATCGGCCAGCGTCATTGGCTGCGGAGCGGTTAGCACTTGGCACTCTCAAGAGACAGCCAACTCCTCGAGCCTCGTCGATGACAACTTCTTTGTGTATCTTTGTTTTTCTTCTCCACTTCGCCTCCTAGATTCGTTGTGGAGTCGGCTACAACATTCTCCGACCTAGCTATAGTGGAGGGAGTTTCCCCCTCACCGGGCACACCACCGAGTGACTTGATTGGGGTCCCTCTTCTCCAAACTCCCGACTGTTCCTTTGAGTGTTCAGCCGTTGGGGCGGGTGGTAAGACACCTTCAATAGGGGTTGGCTCGACTTGGGTCCCCAAGTTCCCGTTTCATCGCCAATTCCTTAATGCCTTCATCGAGTAAGTCGGGGAAGTGGTCGCAAAGAACAACGATTGCAATTTGCCGCACCACTCCCATAGGATCAATCTCCACTTGTGATTTGGAAGACTCTCCAGGGCCTTCCATCACCTTGCTCATGTAGGATCCTGGATTCCCGCATGGCTTATCGCATCTCCAATTCTTGATCCAAAGCAAGGGTCCGAGATCTTCATCGCTCTCAAAAGCATGTCAAGATGTGGATGAGTATGATCGATGGTTCGATTAGAGGACAAATCTTGGCTTTCTCACGAGCTTCGTTCCTCTCTTGCCCTAGCTTGTTCGTTCTCTTTTCAAATTTGCAACATGTTGATGCGATTTATCCTCATCAAGGGCTTGCAAAGATCAGATCAACTTCAAGGAACCTCAAGAGTTCCTCTTCCTCCTCAATAAACTCGGGTGTTCAAACCGCACCCTAGAGTGACTCAACTTCCACTTTCTCCATTCTCGCAGACGATTTTGGATGTCCGGATATGGTGGGGATAGTATCATAAAATCATCATCGCATCCGCTTGCTTTGTCCTTCACTCTCGGGGGATTGATGGTAGCGACCTTCTTTGCTCAACACCCTCACCAAAGATCTTTCGCGGTGGGGACACAACCCTGTCGATAGGTGAATCAACTTTCTCAACTGCTCGACTACAACTTGGGTCTTCAACTTGCCTCTGATCGCCTCAATGATTTGGTTTTTTTCATCTATAATTTCGAGACTCTACTTCTCCCGGCCTCTCGAAGATCTCAAGACCGCTTAGTGAGTGGCGACTCAATTGTTTTCTCAAACTCGAGCGTGCTTGAAGATTCTTCTTCTTCTTTTTTTTTGGTTTTCACCGGAGGAATATCTCGGTTCCTCTTCCTCCGGTTCGTCGAAGGTAAATGCCTTCGCAGTTGTCTTAGAGGCAGCTGCCTTCCTTGTTGTGGCAGTCCTCTTCTTCTTAATCACTGGAGAAGGGATTAATGGTTCCTTCTCCTTGAAGCTGCAAGTGCGGGAGACAAAAGACACGATCTGCAGGGGCAAAAGCGGTTTTCTTTTTCTTTTTGCAGAGGCGCGATCCTTTTTTGCAGCAGGGCAGCCTTTTTTTTTTGAGGAGGAGACAACTGTTTCTTCAGGGTCAGCTGATTCCTCCTCACTTGTGTCCTCCCTCTTGGCATACGCTCTCTTCTGTGCTCCGGAGAGATTTTATCGGAACATTTTCTTGTTAACATGGAACGCCTTTCCATGTCGGAGAGGAACACCTTTCACCTCCATCAATCGGCCAATCACCAGGCCATACCCCAAAGATCCTCCGAACGATCCATCTTCCTTGAAGGACTTATTCCCAATATTTTGGCGAGTCTGCTATATACAAACTCGGCTAGTTTACCTTCTTCTTTCTCATCCATGATTGCGGCCATTGCACGATCAACTTGGTTTTGGACACGATTAAAGCTTCCAAATTTGATGTCTACACACTTGGCAACAATGTCCAACAACTTATGGTAATCTTCCTTCAAGACTTCTTATCACCGTGTAGACAATCTTCGCAAAGACATGTCGGGTTTGGCCACTTCCTTCCATGCAAACCAGGTTTACATCACTTCATAGATTTCCGACACTCCTTCCTCCGGTAGCAAACAGTGTTCTGCCAAATCCTTGGCAGTGATTGTGAATTCTTTCCCGTGAACAGAGGACTTGATGCCCTCATCGTGAACTTCAACGTTCACATAGAACTGCGCGACCTCCTCCACGTAGGTCATTTGAAACTCCATTGTGAGAAAGGGTTTCAGCCCAGACTTCTCACTTTCTTAGCTATTTTCTTCACAAGGGTTTCGTCGAACCCCTGTTTGATCATTCCTTCAAAATCCACGGTAGAACCAGTGTGGATTTGTTTTCCCAACTTAACAAAATCATAAGTAGATGCCATATCTTGAAGATTTACCGAACGAAACTTTGAAAATATGCTTTGAAAATCTGTAGGGTTTCGAGAGAGAAATTTTCTTTCTTTGCTTTTGAGAGAGATGAACAGTTTGTGTAAAGTGAGAGAAAAACAGACAAAATGGTATATGTATGGGTTATGAAAGGACGTGCGGACGGTTTTTGAAATTTGATCGAGATCAACGGCTCAGATTTTGCACGCCGATTAACATTTAATTTCTCGCATTTAATGCGGCAGCATTTATATCCAATCACAAGCTTGGTATGCGACTTTTTTGATCAGACACGTCATAATTATCGCTGATGTCATTCTTAAAAACATTCCGCTTAGTGGAAACGACTGCATTTTTGTCACTTTGCTCATAAATGACTCAGCTTGCTTCTTAGCTGATTCAACTCTTCTCTCTTTTCACATAGGTACTCAAATTGTCGACTAACTTGATGCACCGATTCTCCGACACGGCTGGTGATTTACTTAGGCGATTCAAGAGCTCCACTCTCTTTCATCTTTTCACATTCCATCTCTTTTCCTTGAGTCTTCTGAGTGTCAATTCAGCTCAATTAACCCTAATTCATGCATGCGTTCTTCAAATCTTGATTCACATAATGGTTTTGTGAATATATCAGCTAACTGCTTATTAGTTGAGATATATTCCAAGGTGATGTCCTTCTTTTCAACATGGTCTCTTATGAAATGATATCTGACATCAATGTGCTTTGTTCTTGAATGCAACACACGATTTTGAGTGATTGCAATAGCACTAGTGTTATCACACATAATTGGAATTTCTTTTTCTTCAACATCATAATCTCTCACCGTTGTCTCATCCATAAGACTTGGGCACAACAACAAAAAATTGCCGCAACTATGTATTCTCGCTTCAGTGGATGTGGCTATTGAATTTTTCTTCTTGCTAAACCATGAAATTAACCTATTTCTAAACATTTGACATGTACCCGAAGTATTCTTCCTGTCAACTCTACATCCAGCATAGTTAGAATCAATAACCAATTAGCTTGAATCCACATTCCTTTGGATACCATAAGCCAACTTCTTGGCTTCCCTTTAAGTATCTTAAGATTCTCTTGTCTGCGATCATGTGGCTTTCTTTTGGAGTAGATTGAAATCTTGCACATACACCTACTTTGCAAAGGTGATGTCCGCCTCTTGCTTTGTGAGATAGAGCAAGCGGTGATCCATAAGTGCTCAGTATCTTGTTTGATCCACAGCTTGCCATCTGCGCATCCATATCCATTTTGACCGATGTATTCATTCGTATTTTCACGAGAAGACTTCTCTTCCATACCAAATTTCTTCATTAATTCTCGACTTTGTACTTATGAAGGTTCCATCATTCACTTGTTTTACTTGAGTCCTAGGAAAATGTCGGCTCTCCCATCATGCCCATTTCAAATTTGCTTTGCATGAGATTTGAGAATTTATCACACGACTCTTTGTTTGTGGATCCAAAGATGATGTCATCCACATATATTTGAACAAGCGAAGATACTCTTCCCATCTTGAATTAAAGAGTGTTCTATCTACTTTGCCTTTTGTGAATCCGTTCTCAGTCGGAATTGTGATAATTTATCATACCATGCTCTTGGTGCCTGCTTCAATCCATATAGAGCTTTCTTGAGTTTGTACACTTTATCTCCAAGAGTCTTCTCGCTCAAATCCTAGAGGTTGTTCAACATATACTTCTTCTTCCAACAATCCATTAAGGAATGCACTCTCCACATCCATTTGATATACAATGAAGTTCTTGTGAGTAGCATAGGCAAGAAACATCCTTATGGCTTCTAGTCTTGCCACAAGAGCAAATGTTTCATCAAAATCTATCCCTTCTTCTTGGCAGTATCCTTTGGCTACCAATCTTGCTTTGTTTCTTACCACGAACCTTCCTCATTCATCTTGTTTCTGAACACCCATTTTGTGCCAATAACATTTTGATGGGTTGGTCTTTGAACCAATTCCCACACTTTGTTCCTTTCAAACTGATTCAGCTCTTCTTGCATGGCTTGAATCCAATGTGTGTCATCCAATGCTTGTGACACATCTTTTGGTTCTATTTGAGAGATAAAACAAGTGAACATTGCTTCTTGTTGAGCTCTGGATCTGGTTCTTACACCTTCTCTTACATTTCCAATGATTAGGTCTGGTGGATGGTCCCTTAGCCATCTTACATCAGGTTGGAGTAAGTTAGCTGGATTCAGTCGTCTTGCAGCTGTGTTATTTTGATCAGCTCTCTCATTGTTACTTAGCTTTGTGAATTTTCTAGTTTGTCTTTGAGATTCAACTATCTCATCTTCATCTTGGTTTATAGCTCCAGCTTCAACTTCAACATAAGGACTCTTCTGCATGGTTGGCTGATTCAGCTTGTCAGCTGACTCTTCAATGTCTTCTCCATTTACCTTGGGTTCATCAAACACCACATGGATGGACTCTTCTGTAACCATTGTCCTCTTGTTGAGCACTCTATAGGCTTTGCTTTCAGCTGAGTATCCCAAGAAGATACCTTCATCAGCTTTAACATCAAAAGCCTTTAAATTGTCTTTGCCATTATTATGGATGAAGCATTTGCATCCAAATATTCTAAAATATGCAACATTTGGCTTTCTCCCTGTCCAAATCTCATAGGGAGTTTTTGTCAGCTGTCTATTTATCATGCATCTATTTTGAGTATAACATTTTGTGTTTATTGCTTCAGCCCAAAATCTTTTAAGCAGACCTATTTCAGCTAACAAGGTCCTTGCTACTTCTTTGAGAGTTCTTCCTCTTCTTTCTCCATTACAACTCCATTCTCACTGTGGAGTCCTTGTCTGCAGATAGTTCATAAGCAATACCATTTTCAATAAAATACTTTTGAGTTATTATTCCATTGACAAACTCGGTTCCTCCATCGATCTTATTTTAATGATGGTTTGACTCTTCTCATTTTGAATTCTTTTCATCACCGTGGTAGCTTCGCAAGGTTTCTTTCTTCTTACACATGAAAATTGTCCATGTATATCTTGAATAATCATCTACTACCACCAAGGTGTATTTATTTCCACTTATGATAGTTGGTTCAATGGACCAAATAGATCCATATGTAACAGTGCAATATTCTTGTTGAAGATGGACATGTCTTTTTCTTTGAATGATGATTTGATCTCGCTTTCCCATCCGCATGCATCACCGACACTTTCCTTCTTGTATCTTTGAGTCCGGGAGTCCTTCTACAAGATTGCTCCTTGCAAGTTTGTTTATTGTCTTGAAATTCGGGTGACTCGGCTCTTGTGCCACAGCCAACTTGATTCGGCTGTACTTTGCTAGCAGACAAGTGCTTGGTGTTGCAGTTGACCAATCTACCATATACATGTTCTTTTGTCTGCATCCTTGCAACACTACTTCATTAGATTCAGTTTCCTTGATTTGGCATACACCATGTTGAATCCAACATTATAGCCCTTGTCACAGAGTTGATTGATACTTAGCAGATTGAAGTTGAGTCCTTCAACATATGCAACATCTGTGATTTCTAATCCATTTTTCGTGATGGATCCAATGCCTCTTATTTCTCCCGGAGCTTCATTTCCTCCAAATATGACTTTTGCACCTCTAATCTCCTTGAATTTTGATAGATTTTTGATAGATTTTTCTTGTTTCCTGTCATGTGTCTGGAACAACCACTATCCATGTACCAGGTTCCTTGACACTCAGCTGTTCCTTGAACCTGCAATCAAGGAAATTAGGTTTTAGGTACCCATTCTTGTCTGGGTCCTGAGGGGTTAGTATTGTAAGATGATCCAACCAACCTATAGCCAAATGATTTGACTCTAAGGGGTTGCCATCTATCTGTGCCATAATCATAATTCACTTTGGCAAATTGCTTGGGGGCTTTAGGTTCATAGAGCTGTCTCTTTTGTCTGTATGTCGGTGTGTGTGTTTTAGCAATTGCTTTCTTTGGGTAATTGTGATATCTCTGAGTGTAGTGCTTGGGTGCATATGTGTGCTGATAATAGCTTTGTTGCCTTTGGAATGGCCTTTGCTGATTTCTAGGCCTTTGCCATTTAGGCTTGTATTCCATAGGTCTTTGCTGATATTTCACATTATTCCAATCAGCTTGACTTGGGTAGTTTCTACCATTCCCATCATATTTGTTCCTTTTGTAGAACTTCTGGGGCTTTTGGTAGCTCTCTTTCTTCTTCACAGAGTCTTCTGTTTGGAGTTTGCCGGAACTTTGCGGATTTCTTCTCACTGTCCTCTCAAAGATACTTAATCGGGCATTTTCCTTTTCTTTTATAACCAAGGCCAGTTTGGTTGTGGTTGTGCTTTGGAATGAATGCGTGTGCATCATTTGGAGTTTTGGATTTTTGAGATGCTTCATTACTTGAAGATCCTTTTTCCAAAATCACTTTGGGAGCTTTACTTAGCATAGAGGAATTAAATCCTAAGCTTTGTCTTATCTCCACATTCTCTTTGGCTCATAATAAGATCATCCAAAGATTTAGATGCTTAGTGAATGAGGCAATCACATTTTTGAGGTCATTTTCCCTCTTTTCTATAGCAGCTATCTTTGCTATTAACTTAGCATTTTCACCTTTAGTTCTTTATTCTCATCGGCTATGTGACTCGAGTACTCAACTCCTTAGTCAGCTGTGAGTTTTGGCTTTTGAGTAGGTAATTGTTTTCCTCATTTAGTAGTGTGTGCGAGGATTTAATGTGCTCAAAGTCTTTCATCATTTTTTCTAATGAATCATAAATATTAGTGGGTGATGAAGTGTGTGTGTCACAATCACTAGAATCTGAGTGAGATGAGTTAGAGTGTACATCATCTTCTTGGTCAGGTTGGTCTTGTTCTTTGGCCATTAAACAGATCAAGGCTACTTCTTCGAGTCACTTGAATAGTCCGCTTCACTACTCTCTCGAGTCTCTTGTGTCTTTTGACTTGGTCTCGAGAAGTCTCTGCAGCCAACATTGCCTTTTTCTTTTCTTGTCTTCTTTCTCTGAAGAATCTTCTTTCCTCTTCGTTCCTGTATTTGTTGAATATAGGATATGGGCAATCAATGGCATAGTGACCTGGTTGCCTGCAGTTCCAACATAGATTCTCAACTTTTTGGTCAGCTCTTTCCATTTTTGGATTGTCAGCTCTTTGATACTCAATCTTTTGATGATCTGCGCTCTTGGGTGCTCTATCTTCCCTTGACTTGGACGGAGCTCAGTGTCTTCTAGAGGGTTCACCTTTGCCTCTCTTGTAATTCTTATTGAAGAACTTGTTAAATATTTTAACCATCAAGGCAATCTCCTCCTGATCGATGACTTCTTTGCCTTCAGCTCTTTTCCCATCCTTAACTATTAGAGTAGCTATTTTGGGCACAACTGTCTCTTCTTGATCTTTTCTTCTCAGCTCAAATTCGTAGGCTTTGAGATCTGAGAATAGCTCATGGTTGGATGTTTTTGATAGGTCCATGGAATGTCTCGGGACCATGACCTTCATTTCCCACTCACTCACCGAAGACTTCTTAGAATCTTCATACACATTTACTTCTGTGTATATTCTTTTCCAAGTGCAGATAGCTCATTGGTAATTTCTGTGAATCGAGCATCTAGTTGATCCAAGGTTTCTCCTGCAAGCATTTTAAAATTTTCAAATTTTTGTACAGCAACAAATAGCTTATTTTCTTTGATCTGCTCAGAGCCTTCACAAATCAAAGTTAGCTTATCCCAGATTTCTTTGGCCGTCTTGCATGATTTGACTTTGTTGAACATAGCTTTGTCCAAAGTCTTGTAAAGAATGTCCTTGGCCACATTGTCTAGGTTGTATCTTTTTCTATCATCATTTGTCCATTCAGCTCTGGGTTTTTCAACCATAGATGGTCTGGGAGCAACATCCTCTTCTCCTTCACCGCAATGCCTCTCTCCTTGCAAATGTTGTTCACTTTTAAAATTTGTAGTGGCCCATCTTCTATTACTATCCACATTTCATCGTGTAATGTTGATAGATGAGCCTGCATACGAATTTTCCAATCATCAAATTCCTCAATTGTGAACATAGTGATGCGTGTCAAATTTGCTTCCATGATAGTAACTTTGCTGAATAAAAGAGTTTTGAAAGATCAAGTGCTAAAGCAAGCTTTGAAAGATTGGAGATCTAGTTCAGTAACTAGTGCGGAAGGCTCAATGAACCAACCGCTCTGACACCACTTGTAGGTCCCAAGGGGTGTGAGTGTAAGGTTTAGAAGGGGGGTTGAATAAACCTTACCAACTTTTCGATTTAGTCCTTTTAAAAATAGTTCAGAGTTAATTCTTCACAGTTAAGTGCTTGATGGACAACTAAGTTAGTTAACCAAAGAGTTAGCCACTCAATGTACTGATTTCGAGCCGTTGATAGATTAACTCAATTTGCTTAGTCTAAAACTTAACTCGATTGTGATATGTTTTCATTGGAAGACTTAACATCCTTGAATTTGGTTTTAAGTTGTTTTAACACTTGTTTTAACACTTTGTTAATTATCGAGTTGGATAGCAAATTTATCGTGAGATATTAAATAATATGCGAAATTGAAGTCTTTGAAATGTAAATGACACAATAAATTTTATAGAGGTTCGAAGATGGGGTAATTCTTCTAATCCTCTCTTCTCCAACTCTGGAGGAATCCACTAAGTATTGATCGGTACAAAAGTGGTTGTCGGTCCCGGATGCAAGTCTTGATCACACAAACACTTGATCCTTTGGGACTCAGTCTAGAGATGCCTTGGTCACACAGCTGGCTTGTCATCCGACTCAGCTTCTTCACAGGGCAGTTGCCTTGCTACTACAGCTCACTTGCTCAAGCTGATTTGATCACGAAGCCCTCCAATGACTTGAGACTGGTTCGACCTTGAACCTTTGTACAATCCTCTGTGGAATGTAGGCCCCTTTGATTTATCAATTGTTTCCTCTTCAATTGATTGAAGTCGTCTTTCCTTCACATGTAAGTGTTGGATTGATTTCCTTCGAAGTTCTGGCTTGAGGATTAAGCTTGAATGACTTGAGAATTTTTGTAGGTTACAGCTCGAATGATAGCTTGAATGTTCGTGGTTTTTGGTAGTCAAGGTAACCTTTTCTCAAATTGATTCCTCAGCCTTTTATAGTGTTCTTTTGAAAATCTTCCCGTTGAAGAGATATGCTAATTTTCAAAAGACACTTGTGGTTGTTGTCTTGTCTTGTTGCAGTCCTTGAAATTGACATTTTCTCGTATTGAATGAACCTTGATTTTTCGAGTTCGACACAGTGCTTCTTCCCATTGGTTTATTCCTTTTGCACGCTTCGGGGGCCGAGCACTTTAAGAAAGGCAGATATGGAAGTATTACTTGTTTAAGCAACTTTATTGACTTCGTACAATGGATCCTTTTCAGTTGTCTTGACTTGACTGCAGTTCCTTAACTTCCCCAGATGACTTCAAGTCAGCTCCCAATCATTGGATGACTCATCTGTCACTTCAACTTGAGACTTGGCTATCTTGGGTTGACTTGACTGACACTTCACACAGCTGCATCTCACCGATACTTCTCGATCGAGTTCTGTCTTCTCTTCCTTGCCATACTCAAATTTGCCTCACAATGGAGTCTTCATTCTAGTCTCCGGTTGACTTCTTGCATATTTAGGCATAGGCGACTTAACTCAGCTCGAACAACCCTATCTATTACAATGCAAATTACAAAGAAAATGGGTTGCCAACTTTCTAGTCTAAGTTTTACATGGCATTCATCAAAATCTAAAAAATAAATTTTCCAACACAACCTTAAAGGCCTCCTTTAGACTTTGTTGATGGGATAAGATTAGTTTCTGAAGATTAGGTAGGATTGCACTGTTTACTTTTCAAACTTTGTGAGATAATAGTTTGTTTGAGATGTTGGAATGTGAAGCCCTTATTTTAATTTATAAATCGATAGTTTGTTTGGGATTTTTGATTGAGTGTGATAACGGGTTTTAATTACCAATATACCCATTCAAATATAATTTTCATTTCTCAATTAACTCCCCATTGCAAAATATGCACCCAGGCTCATTTCCTTCCCCTTTTTTCTTGTATTCGACTAGAAGCCATTGACAGCAGTAGCAACGCCAATTTGATCTCCATGTACAATACACCTTACCCATCCCTATCGAGGTAATCTACCTAATCAGAAACACTATCTTCCAAGCATTTGGGCTTTGGACTATAAATAAAAAAAGCATTTTTTTGATGATTTGGATGTTTTTTTCCTGTCTGTGAGCAAATTTATAGAGTATTTCTTATTGCTCAACAAAATTGCATTTCTCATAAAGTGTGTAATTGAAACGGAAAATATTGGTTGTAGTCCTAATACAATCTCAACATCGCATAAATCGATTACTCATATTCGGATTTAGTTCTCTTATGAATGATTTAGGTGTTTTTTTTAAATTGTTCTTGTTATGTTGATATCTATAAAAAAAATTAGTTATCATTATTCTGAATTAGTTCTCTTATTCTGCCTTGGTTGATTATAAATAGAAGCAGTTATAAGCTGAAAAGTGTTTGCTAATGGTGTACTTGATTCCAAGTAACTGAACAATTTGTTCCCTTTTTATCGTCATTTGACTTGATGAAGTGGGAAAGTTGTACCTAAATACATGATTACATATGTGCTTCTATATCAGATCATAAACAAAGTATCAAAACATGTATTATGGTTTTAATATACTGCATTTCATTATCTATGTTAATGGACTTCATTTCAATATTTACGTTATAAAATATGGTAGAAACTACTGATTAAAATTGCAATAACAATAATTATGTGACAATAATAATATTTTCATATTTAAATAAGGATATAAACATCAAAATATAGAAGTACATACTAACCTATTATACTGTGTAAGATATCTTTGCAAATTGCACATATGCCAAGTTTAAACACTGTTGTCAGAGAGAATAACAAATTGGCAAGGGATTGAGATAATGTGCTTTCCCAACAACATGTTCACGAGCTACATAGTAAGAATGCTTTCATGATCTGTCAGGAATAAGAACCTTCTGCAAAGTACCTGCATGAATTGTCTTGCATGACTTGTATTGTTTGTGCAGATGTGTACAAAAGTAGTAAAAAATATTTCCAATGACAAAGTAAGAAAATACCTATATGCCAGCTGTCCCACAATGGACAAAGCCTTCATGTTATGGACTTGTTATAAATACCAATACATTTCTACTGAGTTTAGTACATCTTCCTAGTGCCCTTTAACATTTCTGAAAAGTAGCCTTTTGAAAACCACTATGAACCCCAAAAATCCTTTCTCACAGACTCATTTCTTTTACACTACAAAATGGGTGTAAGAAATGGATAAGTTATTTATCGATGATCTACTAAGAAATGGATAAGTTATTTATCGATGATCTACTTGACCAACATGCCCTTGGCAACTTCAATCCAAAACATGTTAATGCTCATGCAGTACTAATTGCAATGGACGTCGTGAACAAAGAGTTTGACAAATCCTTCGATTACGATTTTTGCATGAATAGGTTGAGTATGCTGGAAAAACATCACTCGGTATTTTACTGGATACAAAGAAAGCATGGGGTGAGGTACGATGAAAATACGAACATGCTACGCGCGTCGAAGAAGGTGTGGGCTTCAATATTTGAGGTAAATATATTTTATCCGTTCACAAATGCTATACTTTTTATTTGTGTAATTCTCTAATATGTCAATGTGAACATTATAAGTTCCCTAAAATAGTTCATTGGTTATGTTTTTCAATTAGAAAAACAACTTCGCTGTTGCATACCATAAAGAAGGAGATCCTTGTTAGCCAGCTTTGCGACAACCATTTCGCGACAATAAAGGATATAATGTCCCATTTTAAGATAAAATCATTCCGATTTCTTCTGGTTATGATAGGTCCGATCCCTCGTGGATGGAACACTTTAATCCAAGCCCTGAACATATCATCTCTATATCATTAGGATCTATTTCTAGTGGGGAATGCAGCTGGTAGAACTTTTGGACCAACTTCATTCTGATTCTACTTCTGATGGATCGGTGAACCAGTTTCCAGTGCATGTCCATCATCCATCAACTCCGTCCCATCTTCCTCCGCTTCCATTAGGACGTATGGCTTGACCTCCTATCTTTGGAAGCAGCCCGAAGACTCAATCCAGTGGTGGCAGTTCAGTGTCTCATCCGCATTGATGTACTATTTATCGTTTTATTTTATTTCAGTCCTAAATTACCTAAGACGTTTTGTATCAGTCATGTTTAATTTGATTAAGTATGTTGTGTTTGCTATTAACATAGATCACAATTAGCTGGTTTATAAGCCTTATTAGTTTAACGCCATTCATACACTTGTATCGGCATGTATCATGTTTATGCTTGTAGAATTTCATTTCTAGTTTAAATCTTTGTTTGGTTTATGACTTTTGAACTACGTACATTTCCATCTGTGATACACATAAAACTTCTTACTTTTAGTCCATTTCATGCATGCCAATGGTATAGTGAAATTTCAAATTATATAAATACATTGCACCCTTATATGTTCATTAACTTGTAAACATCAAACACTAATCTAAAAAACATTGTCAAATGATAGTAGTCATTGGACAATCGTTACTTCTACATATACTAAAACAAACACAAATTATAGATACGCCTTCAAAATTAACATAATATAGTAATGAAACATAGAACTAATATATATTAAAGCCAAAATACCCAAAAAAATTCCAAATCCACGACCCACTAAACATCAGCCATCATAAACTCCAGGTTCTGCATCGAATTCTATATCAGCTCGTGGTGCCTCTTCATCATCATCTTCATACTCGTCGGGCTCTTGTTGGACCTAGGCTATCCACTGCTTAGTTAACTCGTCGCCGTCATCACTGTCTTCAATTAGGAGGGGCTCGTTTGCATTGAAGCTAGGCTCACCATTAAAATCAATTGAAGCAGCCTGTCTGTATACAAAGATGGACCTCCAACGACAAAACCAGGGAAATCCATTCAGCCTGAAAGTGCGGTGTGCATCATCTTCCTGCACATCACCATATAAACTGATGTTATTCATAACGGAAAATATTAATACCAATGACATCCTACAATATAAAAGTTTCCTGTGACAAATGAAAGAATTACTCACTACGAGTTAGTCCCAACCTTTCAATGTTGGCCCAATACACTCTGTCGACCTTGATGCAGTTAGAAGATTTGTCGTACTTAACTCCTAGAATCTCGATGAAGTTGCAGAAATCCAAGAATTGTGTTCTAAGCAAGTGGATTTTGGACTTAACCTTTTACATAGATACTATGTGTCCGAGACATAGGCTTAAGTCTCTAGCAACTCCATCCAAAATCTCGTTGAAAACTAGCCCAATAAAAATATCATTACGCCTCGAACATGCCCGCCAGAAAATGTCATACAATGCAGCCTCATCCCTCGCGTTCCAGCCAACTCCACGCCTTAGTTGACGGTAAAACTAGTTCCTAGTTCTCACCATAATGATCGACTCTCAAGAACTACAACATATAAAGAAACCAAAAAAATGTTTACAAACTATGGAAAATTTATAGAGAAATTTGGAAACGTGTTATTTTAGGATTACCTCTTTGCTATCAATTTGTCCAACACCATATGTATATCAAAGGCCACATATGTAGGTATATTCATGTTTGGGAGGAATAACTCAAAATGAAAGGGCATCATTGAATACGGTAGGTCCACATGTAATTCATGAATAAGTCATGATTAGTGCACACACATATCCAAATTTCAACCATTTTCATTAATGGCTCACCCAACTTGTATTAGAAAAAGTTAAACAACTGTCACTTTTATTTATACATCCATTTAGTTCTGATCATTTCACATTTTTCCTCTTTTACACAATGCAAATTTATTACATCCTTTTTTTGGGTATAAAACTTGGTTGATCTTATATTGATGCATGGAGGAATGTAAGTAATAATTCCATTGAATTGTAAATTATCCAACACCGGCTTGTAATATCCTCTCGATTACAACAATTAAATACAATATCCTAAACTTGTTTGGTTATGACAAATATGTCACACTAGTCTCCCATGTTTTAATCATAAAAGTTCAATATTTCAATTACTAAAAGCCTCTCTAGTGGTAGTCAAAGGCTGCAAATTGTGGGCCAACCTCATGTAGAACAAACAAAAAAAAAAAAAAAAATATCAATATGCATGAATTTTATATTTTAATGTAATCTTGAAAAATATTTTGATGGTAACAAAATGACAAACCAATACAACATGTAATGGAACTATGCATTAACTTGTGATTTTAAGATATTTGCCTCTATTTCGCTATAAATATCATGCTAACCTCACTTATTTTATTCACAGTTCATCCAACTGCCATCTATATGATAATTTCTTTTTCAAGCTAAAATCCATCAAGAAATAGCTCCAAAAGCTCACCTAAGACAAGAAAATTTCTTATATGATTTTGATTTGGATGAAGTAGTTGATAAGTGTTCCTTTCAAAGTTTGTTGGATGAAGCACAACTTGGTAATTTTATGGTCGGACAAGCCAATGCACATGATGTGCTTATCACCAAACACATTGTCAATGAAAAATTCAATCGGAACTATTCATATTGTTTGGAATTTATTGTTTAGATTTTGATGAATGCCATGTAAAACTTAGACTAGAAAGTTGGCACCCCATTTTCCTTGTAATTCGTATTGTAATAGATAAGGCTGAACAAGCTGAGTCAAATCAGCTATGCCTGGAAATACAAGAAGTCAACTGATGATGTGAAGAGAAGACTCCGCTGAGGAACATCTGAGTATGGCCAAGAGAGAAGACCAAGGACTCGACTGAAGGAGTATCGGCTGTGAGATAGCTGTGAGAAGAGTCAGTTAAGTCAACCCAAGAGGCCAAGTCAAGTTGAAGTGACAGATGAGTTTTTCAATCATTGAAGCAGACTTAAGTCACCTGGGGAAAGACAGCTGCAAAGAGGAGTTATCTCAAAAGAATCCGTTTCACAAAAGTCAAGAACATTACTTAAATAAGTAATACTTCCATGCTGCCATGTCTTAAAGTGCTCAGTCCCACAAGCGTGCAAAAGGAATAAACTAATGGGAAGCACTGCACTTCGTGTCAGATTCTGAAAAGCTGAACATTCATTTAATACGAGGAAAGGTCTATATCTCAAGATTGAAGACCAATAAAAGACAAGCCAACGAACATAAGTGACTTTTGAAAATCAGCCTATCTCTTCAACGGGCAGATTTTTGAAAGTTCACTACAAAAGGCTGAGGAATCACATTGAGAAAAGGTTACCTTGAATACCTGAACCACGAACAATCAAGCAACATTTATATCTTTGAACCTCGCAAAATATTCTCAAGTTATTTAAGCACAATCCTCAAGCTTAAATCTCGAAGAAGAAATCGATCCAACACCAAGTCATGAAGGAAAGACAACTTGAAATCAAGAAGAGGAAACTTTTGAAGAATCAAAAGGGGTCTACTTTCCAAGGAGGATTGTAGGAATGTTCAAGATCGAACCAATCTCAAGTTATTGGAGGGCTTCGTGATCAAATCCAAGAAGCTTGAGAAAGTAAGTCAAGTAGCAAGGCAACCGCCCGTGAAGAAGAAGCCGAGTCGGACGAAAAGCCAATCGCGTGATCAAGGCATCTCCATACCGAGTCCCAAAGGAGCAAGTCACCGTGTGATCAAGACTTGTATCCGGGTGATAACCACTTTGTGAATTGATCATTACTTAGTGGATTCCTCCAAGAGTTGGAGAAGAAAGGAGAAAGAATTACCCCATCTTGAACCTCTATAAAAACTATTGTGTCATTTACATTTCAAAGATTTTATTTCTCGCATACTCAATTCATATCTCTGGCGATAATTTGCTATACATTTGATAATTAACAAAGTGCTAAAACCAAGTGTTAAAATAAAGTTAAATCAAATTCAAGGGTGTTAAGTCTTCCGCTGAAAAACTCATCACAGCCAAGTTAAGGTTTAGACTAAACAACTGAGTTATTCTATCAACAACTCTTTCGAGTCTGTTGAGTGGCTAATTCTGCTGATTAACTAACTTAGCTGTCCCTCAAGGACTTAGCTGTGTAATTAACTCTGTATTATTTTAAAAGGACTAAAATCAAAAATTTGGTAAGGTTTATTCAACCCCCCTTCTAAACTTTACTCATACCCCTTGGGACCTACAAGTGGTATCAGAGCGGTTGGTTCATTGAGCCTTCTGCACTGGTTACTGAACTAGATCTGCAAATCTTTCAAAGAAATTTTTAACACTTGCTCTTTCAAAAGTTTTTTTTTGGCAAAATAACTATCATGGAAGCAAATTTGACACGCATTCCTATGTTCACTATTGAGGAGTTTGATGACCGAAAATTCATATGCGCAGCTCATCTATCTCGCTTTACATGACAAAATGTGGCTAGTGATAGAGGATGGGCCACCGCAAATATTGAAAGTGAACACAGACGCAGGAGAGCAAAATGCACCGGAAGGAGAAGAAAGGCATGGGTGAGGCAAGACCAACCTTAGTTGAAAAACCAAGGGCTGAATGGACCAATGATGACCGAAAGAGATACAACTTGGACAATGTGGCCAAGGATATTCTCTACAAGACTATGGACAAAGCAATGTTGAATAAAGTCAAGTCATGCAAAACAGCAAAAGAAATCTGGGATAAACTAACTTTAATTTGTGAAGGATCAGAACAAATTAAAGAAAACAAATTATCTGTTGTTGTTCAAAAGTTTGAAAACTTCAAAATGCTTGCAGGTGAGACAATGGATCAGCTGGATGCTAGATTCACTAAAATCACAAATGAGCTCTCAGCACTTGGAAAGGAATACACACAAAAGGAGATGTGTATGAAGATCTTAAGGAGCCTCCCAGCTGAATGGGAAATAAAGACTATGGCTCTAAGGCACTCGATGGACCTATCAAAAATATCTAATTATGAGCTATTCTCAGATCTCAAAGCTTATGAATTTGAGCTGAGAAGAAAAGATCAAGAGAGACAATCGTACCCAAAACAAATTTGCACTAATAGTCAAGGATGGAAAGAGAGTCAAATCAAGGAAGCCGTTGACCAGGAGGAAATTGCCCTAATGGTTAAAAGATTCAACAAGTTCTTCAACAAGAACTACAAAAGAAACAAAGGAGAATCCTCCAGAGACATTCACTCCCTCCAAGTCAAGGGAAGATAGGCCACCCAAGAGAGCCGAGCATCAAAAGGTTGAATATCGTAGAGCCGATAACCCATGAACAAAAGAGCCGATCAAAGAGCCGAGAACCTGTGTTGGAATGTAGACAACCAGGACACTTTGTTATTGATTTGTCCATATCCATGAGTCAATAAATACAAGAATGAAGAAGAAAGAAGAGTCTTGAGAGAAAGAAGACAGAAAAGAAAAAGGCTATGTTGGCTGCAGAGATCGCCGAGACAAATTAAGTCTAAAAAGCGATGAGACTCGAGAGAGTAGTGAAGCTGACTACTGAAGTGATTCTGAAGAAGAAGCAATGATCTGTCTAATGGCTAAAGAACAAGATCAACTTGACCAAGAAGATGAAGTACACTCAAACTCATCTCACTCTGATTCTAGTGATAGTGATTGTGACACACAAAATTCATCACCCACTGATCTTTATGATTCATTAGGCAAAATGATGAAAGACTTTGAGCACATTAAATCCTCACACACACTACTGACTAAGGAGCTGAGTACCCTGAGTCACATAGCTGATGAGAACAAAGAGCTGAAGGCTGAGAATGCTAAACTAATAGCAGAGATAACTGCTATAGAAAAGAGGGAAAATGATCTCAAAAATGTGATTGCGTCATTTCCAAAGGCATCTAAATCATTGGATGACCTTATTATGAGTCAAAAAGAGTGTGGAGATAAGACAGGCATACGATTCAATTCCTTTGTGCACAGTCAAACTCCCAGAGTAATTTTGGAAAAAGGATCTTCAAGTAATGAAGCATCTCAAAAATCCAAGACACCAAATGTTGCACCCACACTCACTCCAAAGCACAATCACAAACAAACTGGCCTTGGATATAAAGGAAAAGGAAAACAACCAGTTGAGTATGTTGAGAGGACATCTGAGAAGAAATTCAGCAGAGTTCCTCAGCAAACTCCAAATAGGAAGTACTCTGTGAAGAATAAATAGAGCTACCAAAACCCCCAGAAGTTTTATCAAAGAAACACAAATGATGGGAATGGTAGAAACTACCCAAGCCAAGCTGATTGGAATAATGTGAAATATCGGCAAAGACCTATGGAATATAAGCCCAAATGGCAAAGACCTAGAACTCAATGGTCATTCCAAAGGCAAAAGAGCTATCATCGGACACATAACCCGGTACATGGAAATATCACAACTATCCAAAGAAGGAAATTGACACACACAAAAGAGAGACAGGTTGTATGAACCTAAAGCCCAAATTTGCCAAAGAAAAATAGATGGCAAAATTCAAATCATTTGGATATAGGTTGGTTGGATCATCTTACAACACTAACCCTTCCCGTCATATTTGGGTACCAAAAACTGATTTCCTTGATTGCTTCAGGAAATAAGGAAATGGATCCAAAATTCAAGAAAAATGGATTAGAAAAAAAGTCATATTTGGAGGAAATGAAGCTCCGGGGAAATAAGAGGCACTGTCCATCAAGAAAAATAGATTAGAAATCACTGTTGCATATGTTGAAGGCCTCAACTTCAACTCAAGCATCACAAACTCGTGACAAGGGCTATAATGTTGTATTCAATATGGGAGTGTGCCATATTAAGGACAAATTTGAATCAAATGAAGTAGTGTTGCAAGGATCCGGCATGTAAGAAAAAATGTATGTGGTAGATTGGTCGATTCCACATCAAGCACTTGTCTGTTAGCAAAAAAATACAAATCAAGTTGGCTATGGCACAAGAAGTGAGTCATCAATTTCAAGACAATCAACAAGCTTGTAAGGAGTCATCTTGTAGAAGGACCGCAGCACTCGATATACAAGAAGGAAAGTGTTTGTGATGCATGCCGGATGGGAAAGCGGATCAAATCATCATTGAAAGAAAAGTCAAGTTCATCTTCAACAAGAATATTGCATCCATTTGCATATGGATTTATTTGGTCCATTGAGCCACTAGCATAAGTGGAAAGAAATACACCTTAGTGGTGGTGGATGATTATTCAAGATATACATGGACAATCTTTATGTGCAAAAAGAAGAAACCTTGCGAAATTACCTCGGTGATGAGAAGAGTTCAAAATGAGAAGAGTCAAACCATTATATAGATAAGGTGCGTAGGGAACCGAGTTTGTCAATGGGATAATAACTCGATTACTATGTTGAAAATGGTATTGTTGATGAATTATCTCTGCGAAAGGACTCCACAAAGCAGAATGGAGTAGCGAAAAGAAGAAAACATAACTCTCAAGGAAGCCGCAAGGACCATGTTAGTCAAGCCGGACTACCTAAAAGATTTTGGGTGAAGCCATAAACACCGCATGCTATACTCAAAATAGATGCATGATTAATAGACAATCGACAAAGACTCCTATGAAATATGGACAGGAGAAAGCCAAATGTTGGGTACTTTAGAATATTTGGATGTAAATGCTTTATCCACAACAATGGCAAGGATAATCTAAAGGCTTTTGATGCTAAAGTGATGAAGGTATCTTCTTGGGATACTCAGCTGAAAGTAAAGCCTATAGAGTGCTGAACAAGAGGACTATGGTCACAAAAGAGTCTATAAATGTGGTTTTTGATGAGCCCAATGTGAATGGAGAAGATATTGAAGAGATAGCTAACAAGCTGAACCAACCAACTATGCAGAAGAGTCCCTATGTTGAAGCTGAAGCTGGAGCAATCAATCAAGATGAAGATGAGACAAATTGAGTCTCAAAGACACTGGAAAATCTGCGGTGAATGATAATGAAAGAGTCGCTCAAGACAACACAAACAGTAAAGACGATCAACCCAACCGATTTACTTCAACCTGATGTGAGATGGCCGAGAGACCATCCACCAGAGCTAGTCATTGGAGATGTGAGAGATGGTGTAAGAACCAGATCCAGAGCTCAGCAAGAAGCAATGTTTACTTGTTTTATTTCCCAAATAGAGCCAAAAGATGTGTCCCAAGCATTGGAAGTCAAACATTGGATTCAAGCCATGCAAGAAGAGTTGAATCAATTTGAAAGAAACAAGGTATGGGAATTGGTGCAAAGACCAATCCAACAAAATGTTATAGGCACAAAATGGGTCTTCAGAAACAAGATGAATGAGGAAGATCTGTGGTAAGAAACAAAGCAAGATTGGTAGCCAAAGGGTATTGCCAAGAAGAAAGTATAGATTTTGATGAAACATTTGCTCTGTTGCAAGATTAGAAGCAATAAGGATGTTTTTGCCTATCTTTTTACACAAGAACTTCATTGTATATCAAATGGATGTGAAAAGTGCATTCTTAAATGGATTGTTGGAAGAACAAGTCTATGTTGAGCAACCTCCAGGTTTTGAGCGTAAGACTCTCGGAGATAAGGTGTACAAGCTCAAGAAAGCTCTATATGGATTGAAACAAGCACCTAGAGCATGGCATGATACATTGTCTCAATTTCTAACTGACAATGGATTCACCAAAGGCAAAGTGGATAAAACACTCTTCATAATTCAAGATGGGGAGAGTATACTGCTTGTTCAAATATATGTGGATGATATCATTTTTGGATCCTCAAGCAAAGAGCTGTGTGATAAGTTCTCAAATCTCATGAAAGGCAAATTTGAAATGAGCATGATGGGAGAGCTGGCATTCTTCTTAGGACTTCAAGTTAAACAGCTGAAGGATGGAACCTTCATAAGTCAAACAAAGTATACCAGAGATTTAATGAAGAAATTTGGTATGGAAGAAAAGTCTTCTGTGAAAATACCAATGAACACATCAGTCAAGATGGACATGGATGCAGATGGCAAGCCTGTGGATCAAACAAGATACAGAGCACTTATTGGATCACTGCTCTATTTAACTGCAAGCAGGCCAGACATCACCTTTGTATAGGTGTATGTTCAAGATTCCAATCTGCTCCAAAAGAAATCCATATGACTGCAGCTAAGAGAATCCTAAGATATTTGAAGGGATGCCAAGAAGTTGGCTTATGGTATCCAAAGAAAGGTGTATTCAAGCTTATTGGTTATTCAGACTCTGACTATGCTGGATGTAGAGTTGACAGGAAAAGTACGCCAGGAACTTGTCAAATGCTTGAAAACGGATTGGTTTCCTTGTTTAGCAAAAAGCAAAATTCAATAGCCATATCCACAACTGAAGTAGAGTACATAGCTTCGGGAAGTTGTTGTGCCCAAGTCTTGTGGATGAGACAACAACTGAGAGATTATGAAATTGAAGAAAAAGAGATTCCAATTATGTGTGATAACACAAGTGCTATTGCAATCACTCAGAATCCTGTGTTGCATTCAAGAACAAAGCACATTGATGTCAGATATCATTTTATAAGAGATCATGTTGAAAAGAAAGACATCACTTTGGAATATATCTCAACTGATAAACAGTTAGCTGACATATTCACCAAACCCCTATGTGAATCAAGATTTGAAGAGCTTAAGCATGAGCTAGGGTTAATTGAGCTGAGTTGACACTTAGAAGACTCGATGACAAAAGATGGAACATGAAAAGATGAAAATAGAACAAATCGCATGAATCAGCCAAGTGAATCAGCCTTATCGAAAAGTCAGCTGTATCGAGTTAGCTGACAGCTAAGTCACTATACGAAAAGAGAGAAGAAGAGTTAAGTCATCTGTTGAGTAAGCTGAGTCATTTATGAGCTAAGTGACAAAAACGCAGTCGTTTTTAATGAGCGAGAATGTTTTTAAGGATGACGTTAGCATAATAATGACGCAGTACAAAAAGTCGCACATAAGCATATGATTGGATATAAATGCTGCCGCATTAAATGCGAGAAATTAAATGCAATGTGACGTGCTAAATCTGAGCCGTTGATCTTAATGAAATTTCTAAATCCAAAAATCCGTCCTTTCATAACCCTTATATACGGTTCTTTAATCCTCTCTCTCTCACTTTTTCCTAAACTGTTCATCTTCCCAAGCAAAAGAAAACAAACTTTTCTCTCGAAAACCCTACAAGTTCTCAAGTCAGATTACCAAGTTTCATTCAGTAAAACTCACTAAAATGGCACCAGCACATGATTTCACAAAGCTCGCAAAGCAAATCCACATAGGATCAATTGTGGACTTTGATGGGATGATAAAGCAGGGTTCCGATGAAACCCTTGTGAAGAAAATAGTAGACAAAATCGAGAAATTAGGACTCAAACCTTTTCTCACGATGGAATATCAAATGACATACATTGAAGAAGTTGCCCAGTTCTATGTTAATGCCGAGGTGCAGGACGAAGAGATTAAGTCCTCCGTCCACCGCAATGACATATTAATCACTGCTAAGGACCTTGCGAAGCGCTATTTACTGCCGTCGGAAGGCATGCTGGAGATATATGAAGCCGATGTCAACTTGGCTACTGCATGGAAGGAAGTAGCCAAACCCGAGTGTGATGCGAAAGTGATCTACACAGCTGAGAAGAAGCTGATGAAGGACGATTATCATAAACTGATGGATATCGTCGCTAAATGTGTAGACATGAAGTTTGGAAGCTTCAATCAGCTGTCCAAGACCAAGCTGATCATCATGGCTGTGATCATGCAAGGGAAGAAAGTTAACTGGGCTGAGTTTGTATACAGCAGGAACGTTGTGAATAAATCTTTCAAGGAAGATGGATCCTTTGGAGGATCACTTGGCTATGGCCTAGTCATTGGCCATTTGATGGAGATGAAGGGTGTTCCCCTTCGACATGGAAAGTCATTCCATGTCAACAAGAAGATGTTTCGGGCCAATCTTTCAGGAGCCCAGAAGAGAGCCCATGCGAAGAGGGCGGACACAAGTGAGGGGGAATCAGCTGACCCCGTCGACACAACTGCTTCCTCCCCTACAAAGAAGAAAGCTTCCCCTGCAGCTGCGAAGAAGAAAGCTGCTCCTGCAGCACAGAAGAAAGAAGCACCTGTCCCTGCAGCTGAGTCGCCTGACCCTGCAGCCGTGTCTCCTTCCCCTGCAGCCGCGGTGGAGAAGGAACCCTTAATACCTTCTCCAGGAATTAAGAAGAAGAGGACTGCCAAGGCGAGAAGGGCACCGCTTGCCTCTAAGGCAACTCAAGGCCTTTACCTTCAAGAACCGGAGGAAGTAGAACCGGACATTCCTCCGTGAAAACTAAGATAAGGAGAAGAATCACCAAGCTCTCGTAGCTTGAGAAGACAAATGAGTCCGCCACTCGGTGAGAACATCTCTCGAGATCTTTGAAGAAGTGCGATCTCTCTGAAGTTGTTGATGAAACAGCCAAGTCTGCTGAGGACGGACAACAGAGGAAAATAGAAGACCCAGCTGTGGATAGAACATCAGAGGCAACAGAGACAGCAGAATCTCCTTCTGAAAGGACTGTGTCTCCACCTGCCACAGATACTGCTGAAGGTGTAGAGCAGCAGAGTTTGTTACCTTCCGTTCCTGAGAAGGAAGAGCAACAAGGAGAGAATGAAGATGATGATGTAATCATGTATTCTCCATTATATCCAGACATCCAGAACCATCTGCGAGAGTGGAGGAAATGGAAGCTGAGTCGCTCGAGGATACAGTTTGAACACCCTGAATTCATTGAGGAAGAGGATGAATTGTTAAAATTCCTCAGATTGACCACCGTGCTTCAGGCACTTGATGAAGATAACTGCCTGGACATCCTGCATATCTTCAAGCGAAAAGAAAAGGAAAGGCTAGCAAAAGAAGTCGGCTCGCTCGTGAAAAGGCGAATATATGCCCTCTCACCGAACCAAATGACCATACTCATCCTCACATTGACATGCTCTCGGGAAGTGATGAGGACATGGATCCTGTTGCTGCAAAGGAGAAGTTGGAGATGCAGCAAGCCATGCGGGAATCCAAATTGATGCATGGGCAATAGCTGAGTGAAGGACCAGGAGAATCTTCTAAATCTCAGCTGGAGATTGATCCGTTGGGAGTGGTACAACAGATTGCCACAGTTATTGCCGCAACCACATCCCCAGTTCACTCAGAGGACGGATCCAGGAATTGGCGATGATGACACGGGAACTTGGGCACCCAAGTTGAGCCAACCCCTATTGAAGGTGTCTTACTACCGCTCCCACTACTGAACACTCAATGGAAACAACCGGAGTCCGGAGCAGTGACCCCACCATCACCACTCGGTGGTGCACCACCTGGGGGGAACCTCACTCCACTGCAGCTGGGTCGGAGGATGCTGCAGATGACTCCACAATGAAGGAAGGAGGCGAAGTGGAAAAAAAAAAGAAATAGAACAAAAGCAAGTTGACATCGACGGCTCGAGGCGATTAAGTCTGTCTTAGCTTAGAAGTGCCAAATCGCTGCTGCAGGTCGAGGACGCCGATGCAGTCGAGGCACAGGTTGGGAATGCCCCAGGAGTTAACACTCTGGGCAATGAAAGTGCAATCCAAAGGGTTGAGACTCCTGTGGATGCCACTGCAGAAGACCCTAAGACAAACAAGGCGTCACGTCGAAGGGAATATAGAAGGCCTTTCTCATGCTTGAGACTCGCTAAAGGTATTGAAGGCCCGGGGGAGGTTGAAACTTCCCTGGGTAAAGAGAAAGAAATGCTAGGGGAAGAAACTGCAAAAGAACAGAAGAAGTACTTTGCACGAGAAGAACCCATTGTCCCTACTGACTCCATTGTGCCAGGAGAATTCGATTTCGACGTTGAATGGCCGCCAGCTGAATCAGGAGTGACAGCTAAAATCCATGAAGTCTTCAAGAAAATCTATGGAGAGATTGAGAGGATAGAACGACATCAGGCCTCATTGGACATGCGGCTGGACAATCGAGTTGCTACCCTCACAGCCAACTTGAGAGGGATAGTGATAAGAATCAGGGAGTGATGCCAGCAGCAGTCTGCAATGCGTCTCGAACAAGTTCGTTACTTCAAGGAACTCTACAACAGAATGCTTGTTTGGAGCGCAGACAATGCTGAGATGAAGCAGAGAATGCAAGAGTACATTGAGAGGTTGCATGCCTCTCACAAAACCGAAATGGAGCTGCTGTAGAAGTTTCAGAAGAGAGAAATTCTACGACTTGAGGAGACTATGAATGCCAAATTCAGCCTTCTCCTGGCTGAAATGAAACTGGTGATGGCAGAGTCGAAGGCCAATCGTTCTGAATTTCGTACAGCCTATGCCGCAGCAGACTCCAAGCAAAATTCCGCTTTAAACCGCCTTGATTTCATGCTTGCAGCATGTTTCCGGGGGTTCATCTCTCCTTTGATGATGCCAAAACGGGGGAAGAGGAATGCCTGAAGATGTTGAAGGAGGCAACTGTTGAGAAGCAGAAAGAGACAACTGATGAAAAGAGGAAGGAGAAGGGAAAAGCTGTTGAGGGGGAAAGGCCAAAGGATGTGACATTAATGCTTGCACAAACCCCTCAACAAGATCATGTCACATCTAGCATAATCAGCAAACTTCTGGTGACTCTGCCGCTCCAACACTCTGCTGTGCCTATGTCTGAGAAAAAAAGAATTGTGGAAGCAGGGATGAATGATGGTTGAAAAGAAGACGGATGCCCGTGTACTAGAAGTGTTGAAATAGTTTGGTGGCATTCCGGCAGGAAAGGACCAAGATGCCATTCCAGATGACGGAAACGAGCCAAGATTGGTTGAAGAATTTCAAACTCTTGAATCCGAAGGCTATTTCAAGGACATGTCATTAGCCCAAGCCTGGATCATCTTGAGAGAAAGGTCCGGTTATGTGAAGAAGGCGATAGGCAAAAGGCTACAAAGCCCATTCAAATTCGCTAGTAAACAGAAGACTCTCGTGCAGTATACACCCAGAGGAAAAGGAAGACGTGGTGGAAGAAGAGGTTTTCGACCTAGACCTTTGCCCAAAAATATTAAATATGTAGATTCGGGCAAGAAAGGAAGGATCTACTGGGCTGGGTATAATGTTGTAGCCAATCTGGAAGTGGAAAGAAAAAATGCTGAATATGTGAAGAGGATCGAAGAGGAAAACAAAAGGCAAGATCAGTTGTGGCAAGAAAGACAATAAAGAAAAAGAAAAGATGAAGCTGCGAAAAGAGCTTACGAAAAGAAGAAAGCAACTGAAGAAGAAAAGAAGAGGAAGAGAGCTGACGAAGACAGAGCTGAAGAAGAAAGAAGGAGGCAGTGAAGGCGATGAAGTGTTGCTGCTAAACCCTTCATGTATTTTACTTTTGTAAATACATATGCATGTAAGTCTTCTGTACATTCAATGAAAAATCTGTAATTCGCATATATATAAGTATGCTCTGATAATTCTGATACACATTGTAAACAACTGTGTAAAGGACAAGAATGTTATGATCAATAAAAAGATTGATTCTACGCATACATTCTTTGTTACTGCATTGCCTGTATGTATCTGTGCTGTTTACATTTTATTTAATCTTGTTAAGTTTTGGCATCATCAAAAAGGGGGAAATTTTTGGGAAATTTATTGTTTAGATTTTGATGAATGCCATGTAAAACTTAGACTAGAAAGTTGGCACCTATTTTCCTTGTAATTCGTATTGTAATAGATAGGGCTGAACAAGCTGAGTCAAGTCAGCTATGCTTGGAAATACAAGAAGTCAACTGATGATGTGAAGAGAAGACTCCGTTGAGGAACAACTGAGTATGGCCAAGAGAGAAGACCAAGGACTCGACTGAAGGAGTATCGGCTGTGAGACAGCTGTGAGAAGAGTCAGTTAAGTCAACCCAAGAGGCCAAGTCAAGTGACAGATGAGTTTTTCAATCATTGAAGCAGACTCAAGTCACCTGGGGAAAGGCAGCTGAAAAGAGGAGTTAACTGAAAAGAATCCGTTGCACAAAAGTCAAGAACATTACTTAAATAAGTAATACTTCCATGCTTTGCCATGTGCTTAAAGTGCTCGATCCCGAAGTCATGCAAAAGGAATAAACCAATGGGAAGCACTGCACCTCGTGTCAGATTCTGAAAAGCTGAACATTCATTTAATGCGAGGAAAGGTCTACATCTCAAGATTGAAGACCAAGAAAAGACAAGCCAACGAACATAAGTGACTTTTGAAAATCAGCCTATCTCTTCAACGGGCAGATTTTTGAAAGTTCACTACAAAAGGCTGAGGAATCACATTGAGAAAAGGTTACCTTGAATACCTGAACCACGAACAATCAAGCAACATTTATACTGTAACCTGCAAAATATTCTCAAGTTATTTAAGCACAATCCTCAAGCTTAAATCTCGAAGGAAATCGATCCAACACCAAGCTGTGAAGGAAAGACAACTTGAAACTGTTGAAGAGGAAACTTTTGAAGAATCAAAAGGGGTCTACTTTCCAAGGAGGATTGTAGGAAGGTTCAAGATCGAACCAATCTCAAGTTATTGGAGGGCTTCGTGATCAAATCCAAGAAGCTTGAGAAAGTAAGCTGAAGTAGCAAGGCAACCGCCCTGTAAAGAAGCTGAGTCGGACGAGAAGCCAACTGCGTGATCAAGGCATCTCCAAACTGAGTCCCAAATGAGCAAGTCAGTTGTGTGATCAAGACTTGTATCTGGACTGATAACCACTTTGTGAATTGATCATTACTTAGTGTATTCCTCCAGGAGTTGGAGAAGAGAGGAGTAGAAGAATTACCCCATCTTCGAACCTTTATAAAAACTATTGTCATTTACATTTCCGCATTTTATTTCTGCATACTCATTTCATATCTGCTGATAATTTGCTATCCAACTGATAATTAACAACTAAAACCAACTGTTAAAATAAAGTTAAATCAAATTCAAGGGTGTTAAGTCTTCCGCTGAAAAACTCATCACAACCAAGTTAAGGTTTAGACTAAACAACTGAGTTATTCTATCAACAGCTCTTTCGAGTCTGTTGAGTGGCTAACTTTGCTGATTAACTAACTTAGCTGTCCCTCAAGGACTTAGCAGTGTAATTTACTCTGTATTATTTTAAAAGGACTAAAATCGAAAAGTTGGTAAGGTTTATTCAACCCCCATTCTAAACCTTACTCACACCCCTTGGGACCTACACATATGATTTTTGCAAGGGTAGACTTAACACTTATGAGAGAAGATATAAGGTTTTCATATGGATTATCTGCCATGCACAAGTAAGTTATGATCCGAAGACAAATTTGGTGAGTGCACCACACTTTATATGGTCGTATCTCCTTTAGGTATGTAATTTTAATAAAAACATATGTATTGACTTTTGCAAATATTAAACTTTATCTTAAATTAATATGTATAGAAGGATAATTTTACGTATGCATATTGCACATTTGGAGATCCTAGTTGGGAGGAATTGCAACAACTATTTGGACCTTGCCTTGTTGTTTATGACCCGGTTGTGCAAGAAGCAGTCAATGTCCCATCGGACAATGAGGACGATGAAGGGGGAAATGATGAGCCTAATGATGATGCTCCACTGGTAATCAATGTTCCAATTGACAGTACATCACCGGTGGACAATGCTCCACCGATTATCAATATATCGGTGGTACCTAATCATCAGTAACAAAGCTTTTGGAAGCTATTGGTTGCTCTCTATCGGACTCAAAGGGGTCAAGCCAACAATTAGTTAATAACCTCCATCCACAAATTGTCTACAGGAACTCAAATCCATATCATCGCGTGCCAAAGAGTCCCCCATTTGCTGGACCATCCAACTATGCTAGCCCATTACACCCATCCTCATCGGCATCAAATTCACCGGCAAGGTCATCAAGGTCTTCAAGGTCATCAAATTCGAAGAAGTAATAGCCAACATGAAGATGTTTTAGTGAATAAATTTTTTCTGTATTTGGTTGTGCATGTATTTTTGTTAGAAATTGTTATTTTCATTGGCAGGTATTGTAATAGTTGTATTGCGTTTCATTTTAATTAGATTGTCTTATATTTTGTTTATGATTTCAAAATTAATGTTCTATCTACTAATATACTCAAGTACACATGTGTGCAACTATTTTGTTACTCACTAAATGATATATCTGGATTCTTCAATAAAGCTGTCTTATTCTGATTTTTTTTTACCTGAGAATAGATTGACAAAAATATGTTTTTTCAATTGGGTAGCCTATTCAATGTACTTTACAGAAGAGAATATATTCCATTTTTGGATATGAAACTGCAGACAGCCTTTTGGGTTGGTCAAAATCAGCATTTTGCATTCGAACTTCAAGTGCAATGTTCATTTTTGTCATGTTCCATGTTAGAAAAATTTACAGTTCATGTCTGCAGGCTTTTGACATGAGTAGGAGATAAATACACTTACCCATCCGAACTATGCTGATTTTTACACTTTACCCTCCAAACTTTAATTCGTGACACTTTGCCCCCTTAACTATGAAAATCGTTACACTTTACCATATATAGACAATTTTGCCCCTAGGTTTTATTCTTTTAAAACAATAGTTCAAGTTATCCCTTTAAACTCTATTTTGTGGCAATCTGCTACATAGTAATAAATTTATTATATTATTCATTAATCATGAAAATTTTACTCCATAAACAATTTGTTTTCGAATTTTTTTGAGAAATAAGAACCCAATTTTCTCAGAATTTGTTTTGTTCGTGGCATTGTTACACCTACTTAGATCCGATCTCTATTCGAGGTTTTAAATGGATCATGTCGGGTTTCCACTTATAAACTCAACAAGACATACTTATATCCGTATCTTATTTCAACTATTTATCCGTATACAAATTGGATCTTTAGACCGAAAATGAAAATAGTCCATTACGACCATATCGTGCCCAACATGCTTCCGTAAAATTAATAAATCCCTTAAAATTCATACCTCTTTTGACCAAACAAAGACCGAAGTTAAATGGTTCGCAACGCCACCACCGGAAAATTATCGCCCCGGATCGTTTGACAAACATCTCCTCACTGCTCAACCTCACCCTCGGGAAGATGATTTGCACGTTATCCGACTCCTTCCGTAAACCGCTCGCCAAAGACAAATTTGGTTCGTTTCCTACTCCAAGGCGTAAAAGTAATTCTTCAAAGGGGATGAATTAATAGAACATTATGAACACATGTTGAACAAACAACCTTTATTTTATTAAGAACTTATAGAAAGATTTATTACATCAGTAATCTCCTTTTGGGAGGAGAAAACCTGTTTAGCCTCTCATAAAGGCTATCACACTTTTGTACATAAAATTAAAAACTAAAACTGAAAACTGAAAACACTCTCGATATTCTAAACTCACAACAGAAAGAGTTTTACAAAGAAAGTTTATTGTAAGAAGACTAAGGGAAATGTTCGATGTCCTCAGCCTCCTTCAAACTCTGGTTTAAATAGATGTAAGTCCGGATTTCAATTTCGGACTTCAACCCTTGTTGAAATGTAAGACGTCACTGCTTACATTATACTCTTGAATTATTGCTTGCTTCCACTTGCAACAATTAGTTGGCCTTTCCCTTTCTTCACATGGACTGGCCCCATCTTGTCTGGTATACGAAGTTCTTTATGCAAAACTCCCAAATCCTACTGACTCGTCCTTTGTCTTGTAATACTTTGGACGGCATCTTTCATGGACCCACTTTTCGTCTTTTTTCTAAGTGGGTTGTTACCTGTCTGGAGTCACATGTCTCCACTAGCTTTGTTGGGGAATCTACTTTTTTGGTGGTCCCCAAAACTTTAGATACTTCTGTGACTTTTCTTCTCCGTCGCCGGGTCTTCTCCGATCGACTTTTGGCCGGAATCCTTTGCTAAATTCCGGTTTCTTCTGGTTTTGACATTCGGGACAGACCCAAAGTTCCCAATGGCCGATATGAGCCATGTTACAATATTTCCGACGAGTTTTTTTACTCCCCAGCTTATTTTCCCATAGAAGATTTCTTTTCTTTTCGAATGATCTTCTCGCGAACCTTGTAGTTTTTCCCGTCATGGTATTCAATAGGAATGACCCGTTCACCGACCGCAGTAGAACTTGAACGGAAACTTGACTTTGTCCATCTCTCGTGAGACAGACCCACAATCCCCATGCCCTTCTTGTAGTGATCGATCTTGATGAAGGTCATGGCCAATTGTACTTTTCCGAACTTGCCTCCTTGATATTTCCGGGCTCTTTCATCCGGTCTTGGCTAATGTAATGGAAGGCTTCATGTCCACCTTTTCCGACGGGCTCTGCGCCGCACTTATGAAATAAATACTCCAATGTTGGACCAACACTGTAAATGCACTTCCTGGATCCACTTTGGTAATTTTGTGATCTCCGGAATCTTGGTGAAGTAGTATAGACGAGGCCAAAGCCCCAAACTCGTACCACCTCTTTACTTCTTGAGGGCCGGAATTTGCAGCATCCACACCCTTTGTTTTTTCCGAGATATCCCATTCCTCGTAATTAGTTTCTCCCAATTTGCCTGGTATTCCCCGCCAAGAAGAAGAAACTTTAATTTTGTTAGTATCAACCTTAGAAGTGCCCATCATAGGCCAAGATTGACCTCTTCGCCCTTTACCCCGGACGTCTTTGGTTGATGTGATAACTCGGGATTTGACTCGAGCATCGCTTTTCCTTGGGCCAACATTTCTCGCCACTTAGGACTTGTGCTAGAGGTCTGAATCCTCCATACAAAGGTTGGGGAGCCACTGCGCTCTAAACGCTCCGTTTGCTTATTAGCGGCCCGGAGGAGTGGCCTGAAATGCCGTTCTCAATCGAGAGTGAGACCTGGACACATGCTCGTATACGATCGGTTACTTTGTCCCGATCATTCATTTGTAATTTCCCGCCAAATCGGCATTGATGATCGGGTATCAAATTCTGAGTAGCATTTCCAAATTGGTCTCCAAGATGTCTTGATGCGGTGAGGATGGAATCACTTCAATTCCCTCCATCTCTTGTTAGAAAATGCTGCAAGAATATTTTCATGAGATTTTATAATGACAATATCATAATCATAATATTGGCATTCAAATTGCCATCTAAGTATTCTAGCTTTTTCTAGTTTTGATTCAATTTTGTTTTTCGTAAAAGCTTTAACACTTGAATTATCAATTTTTAAGATAAACTTTTAGCCAAAAAATAAAGGCCATTTTTTAAAAGCCTTTCATCGCAAAGAATTCTTTCTCGTTGATATGCCACCGAGTCGATTCACGGGTGTGAATAAACCACTCGCAATATCTCGCATGGCACTTCTCCATTTGGTGTAGCTTTTGTAAGTACCGCCCACCAATAATCACCGCATCCGTATAAAGAACCAGTTCATCTTCATCCCGTGGAATTGCAAGTTTCGGAAGATTTTTGCAAACTTCCTTAAGTTGCTTGATTCCTTCTTGATGTTCATTCTCCCATTTGAATCGTGATCTTTTTTAAGCAATGGGCTAAACACCTTCCTTCGTAATGTGCTAGATTGTTTATGAACATTCCAAAAAAATTGACAACTCCAAGAAAACTCAAGTCGCTTCTTGTCTTTCAATGTATCCGAAAATCCCCGTATCTTTTCTACAATATGACTTTGTAGGATTATTCCAGTCGCGATCTCAATTCCTAGAATTCAATTTGTCTTGTTGCAATCACGCTTCTTTTCTTCGAAAAGCACTAATCCTTCCTTGTGACAAACATCCGAGAATATTTCCAAATGCTTGAGATGCTCCTTCATGTTCTTTGAGGCGATAAGAATATCATCGATGTATACGAACATGAAACCGAAATAATCTTTGAATAGATTATCCATCTTTCTTTGATATATCCGGGTGCATTAGCAAATCCCATAGGCATCACATTCCAAATATAGTGTCCTTGTGGTGTAGAAAGTCAGTGAACTTCTTGCTTTCTTCATCCATCTTAATGCAAAAATCCGGACTTGCAATCGAACTTTGAGAATATCTTGCACCTTTGATACTGATTAACTTGATGTTCTCTGCTTGGGATATAGTATCCGTCGAACTCCAAAATGTTATTAATCCCTTTGTAATTAATAACAAGTCTTGCTTTCCTCTTTTGATTTCTCCATGGTTTCGACTAAGAATCCTGGATCAGCTTGTATGGAGAAACTCCTGGTGAAATTAACTTAAGGTCAAGATGTTCCTTAAGTATCTTTTGCATATCCTCATGATCTTCCTGGTTCATAAGGATTGGTTTGAATCTTACGAACTCGTACTCCTTTCCAGGTGTAACCTTTAAGGAAGCTTTAAGCTCATTCTTATCCCACCAAGCCAAATGATCTTCATTGTAATTCCTTTGGATCTTCTTCTTGATATCCTCGAGTGATATTTGTTCCTCTATGGTTACATCACTCTGTGGATTCTCCATTAGACTCATCCATAATTCTGCAATGGCTTCTGGAGTGACTCGTTCTTCTCCTTGTACTCTGAATTATTATATATTATCCCATATCTTCTGATCCTTCTGGATGGAACCAAATTGTCTATAGGATAATAAAGCTTCTGTTAGGAAATTTATTGTTTAGATTTTGATGAATGCCATGTAAAACTTAGAATAGGAAGTTGGCACCCCATTTTTTGTTGTAAATCGCATTGTAATAAATAGGGCTGGTCAAGGTTTGAGTTAAGTCGCCTACGCCCAAATATGCAAGAAGACAACCGGAGACTAGAAGGAAGACTCACCGCAAGACAAATTTAGTATGGTAAAGAAGAGTAGACGGGAACTCTATCTTGAAGAAGCGAGATGCAACAGAGTGGAGTATCAGTCAAGTCAACTTAAGAAAAGCCAAGTCTCAAGTTGAAGTGACAAGAGTCATCCAATGATTGGAAGTCGACTCTAAGTCACCTGGGAAAGCAAGGAAATGCGGTCAAGTCGAGATAATCAAAAAGATCCGTTGCCGTAAATCAAGAGAATTACCTACACAAGTAATATCTCCATACTACCTTTCTCGAAGTGCTCAAATCCCGAAGCGTGCAAAAGGAATAAACCAATGGGAAGCACTACACCGTGTCGAACTCGAAAAGGTGAAGAACAATTCATACGAGGAAATGGCAATTCCAAGGATCGCAACAAGACAAGCCAACGATCGCAAGTGACTTTCAAAAATAAGCCTATCTCTTCAACGGGAAATTTTTGAAAGATCACTATAAAAGGCCGAGGAATGACTTTTAGAAGAGAGAAGACCAGAACCACAAACGTTCAAGCAATTATTAGAATCAGTAAACCTGAAATATTCTCAATCCTCAAGCCTACACTACGAAGAACATCAATCCAACACTCAAGGGGTCTACATTCCTCGAAGGATTGTAGGAAGGTTCAAGGTCGAACCAAGTCTTGAGCTTTTGGAGGGCTTCGTGATCAAATCCAAAGAGCTTGAGCGAATGAGTCTGTAGTAGCAAGGCAGTGCCCTGTGAAGAAGGCGAGTCGCATTTAGAGAAGACAAACAGTAATCAAGGCGTCTCGGATCGAGTCCCAAAGGATCAAGTCACCAGTGTGATCAAGACTTGTATCCGGATCATTACCACTTTGTATAATGATCAATACCTAGTGGATTCCTCCGGGAGTTGGAGAAGAGAGGAGTAGAAGAATTACCCCATCTTCGAACCTCTATAAAAATCTTATTGTGTCATTTAGATTTCAAAGACTTTAATTCTTGCATCATATCCGTTTATTTACAACGACATATTTGCTATCCATTAGATAATCTCTAAGTACTAAATCAAGCTCTAAATCTCTACTTAACCAAACTTAAAGGTGTTAAGTCTTCCACTGAAAACAAACCACAATAGAGTTAATTTAGACTTAACAGCTAAGTTATTCCATCAACTCGGTTGAGTCTGTTGAAAGACTAACTCTCTTGATCAACTAAATTGGTCATCCACCAAGGACACAAATGTAGTATCAACTCGAATTTTTAAAAGGACTAAATCAAAATTTGGTAAGGTTTATTCAACCTCCCTTCTAAACCTTACACTTACACCCCTTGGGACCTACAAGTGGTATCGAGCGGTTGGTTCATTGAGCCTTCCACACTCGGTTCTTGAACTAGATCTCCAAACTTTTCAAAGTCTGCTTTAGTACTTAAACGTTCAAAACTCTTTTTATCATTAAAATTTATTATCATGGAAGCAAATTTGACACGCATCCCTATGTTCACAATTGAAGAATTTGATGATTGGAAAATTCGTATGCGAGGCTCATCTATCAAAGATTACATGATGAGATGTGGATAGTGATAGAAGATGGGCCACTGCAAATCTTAAAGGTGAACACACAGTAAGAAGAGCTGCGGTGAAGGTGAAGAGGATGTTGTCCCTAGACCAACCATGGTTGAAAAACCAAGAACCTGAATGGACAAATGATGACAAAAAGATACAACCTGGACAATGTAGCCAAGGACATCCTTTACAAAACCTTGGACAAAGCCATGTTCAATAAAGTCAAATCATGCAAAACGGCTAAAGAAATGCAGGACAAGCTAACATTGATTTGTGAAGGCTCGGGAAGCAAATCAAAGAAAACAAATTATCGGTGGCGTACGAGAAATTTGAGAACTTCAAAATGATCTCGGGAGAAAACCTGGATCAACCGGATGCTCGGTTCACGTAAATCACCAACGAGCTATTTGCACTTGGAAAGGAATATACACGAAGGAAATATGTATGAAGATCCTAAAAAGTCTTCCAAATTGAATGGGAAATGAAAGTCATGGCACTAAGACATTCCATGGACCTATCAAAGACATCCAACCATGAATTATTCTCGGACCTCAAAGCCTACGAGTTTGAGCCGAGAAGAAAAGACTGGAAGAGACAATATACCCAAAACAATTGCTCTAATTGTTAAAGATGGGAAAAGAGCCGAGGTCAAAGAAGTCATTGATCCGGAAATAGCCCGATGGTTAAAAGGTTCAACAAGTTCTTCAATAAGAACTACAAGAGAGGAAAGGGCGAATCTTCCGGAAGGCACTCGGCTCCCTCCAAATCAAGGGAAGATAGGCCAACCAAGAGAAACAGATCATCAAAAAGTGAATATCAAAGGGCTGAAAATCCAAGAATGGAAAGAGCTCAATCAAAAGGCCAATATCTATCTTTGAACTGTAGACAACCAGGTCACTATGCCATTGATCGCCCATATCCCGTAGTCAACAAATACAGGAATGAAGAAGAAAGAAAGGTCTTGAGAGAAAGAAGACAAGAAAAGAAAAAGGCAATGATGGTCATGCTGAAAACCGCCGAGACAAACCAAGTCAAGAGAAACAATGATTGAGAGAGCAAGAAGGTGACTACTCAAGTGACTCGAAGAAGAAGCCTTGATCTGTTTGATGGCCAAGGAACAAGATCAACTCGACCAAGAAGATGAGGTACACTCTAACTCATCAAACTCGGATTCTAGTGATAGTGGTATGACACACACACTTCATCACCCACTGATCTTTATGATTCATTAGGCAAAATGATGAAAGATTTTGAACACATTAAATCCTCACACACACTACTAAATGAGGAAAACAGCCTACTCAAGAGCCAAAACTCACAAAATGACTAAGGAGCCGAGTACTCTAAGTCAAATAGGCGATGAGAATGAAAGTTTAAAGGCCGAAAAAGCCAAGCTAATAAGCGAAAATTGCTGCCATAGAAAAGAGGGAGAATGACCTCAAAATGTTATTGCCTCATTCACTAAGGCATCTAAATCATTAGATGATCTTATTATGAGTCAAAGAGAATGTGGAGACAAGACAAAGCTTAGGATTTAACTCCTCCTGTGATATGTCAAACTTCGAGAGTAATTTTGGAAAAAGGATCTTCAAGCAATGAAGAGTCTAAAAATCCAAAACTCTAAATGTTGCACACATTCACTCCAAAGCGCAATTACAAGCAAACCGCCTTGGTTATAAAGGAAAAGGAAAACAAATGACCGATTGAGTGCGGCTTGAAAGGACATCTCGAGAAGAGATTCAACCGAGTTCCTCAAAGATACTCCAAACGAGAAAATACTCAGAAAGAAGAAGCGAGCTACCAAAAACCCTAAAAAATCTATAAAAGAAATACATATGATGGGAATGGTAGAAAATATCCAAGCCAAGCCGATTGGAATAATGTGAACTTTCAAAGATAGACTTATGGAATATAAGCCCAAATGGCAAAGACCTAGAACTCAAAGAAAGGCCATTCCAAAAGTATAAGAACTTTCATCAAGACACATATGCACCTAGGCACTACACTCAGAGACACCACAATTACCCAAAGAAGGCGATTGCTAAAACTTATACACAGCATACGCAGACAAAAGAGACAATTGTATGAACCTAAAATCCCAAGCAATTTGCCAAGATTAATTATGATTATGGCATCGATAGATGGCAACCCTTTAGAGTCAAATCATTTGGCTATAAGTTGGTTGGATCATCTTACAATTCTAACCCCTCAGACCCAGACAAATATGGGTACCTAAAACTTAATTTCCTTGATTGCGGGTTCAAGGAACAGTGAGTGCCAAGGAACCTGGTATATGGATAGCGGCTTGCATTCCCGGACATATGACAGAAATAAGAAAAATCTGTCAAAATTCAAGGAAGTAAAAGGAGCAAAAGTCATATTTGGAGGAAATGAAGCTCCGGGTGAAATAAGAGTCATTGGATCCATCAAAAGGAATGGATTAGAAATTACGATGTTGCATATGTTGAAGGACTCAACTTCAACTTGCTAAGTATCGATCCAACTCTATGACAAGGGCTATAATGTTGGATTCAACATGGGTATATGCCAAATCAAGGATCTTGAATCGAATGAAGTTGTGTTGCAAGGATGCGGATAAAAGAACATGTATGTAGTAGATTGGTCAACCGCTACACACAACACCTCTATTAGCAAAAGAGCACAAAATGAATCAAGTTGGTTGTGGCACAAAAAGCCGAGTCACCCGAATTTCAAAACGATTAACAAGCTTGCAAGAAGTAATCTTGTGGAAGGACTTCCCGGACTCGATATACAAGAAGGAGAGTATATGTGATGCATGTCAAAAGGAAAACAAATCAAATCTTCATTCAAAGAAAAGACATGTCCATCTTCAACAAGAGTATTGCATCTACTACATATGGATCTATTTGGCCCAAAGGAACCAAAAGATAAGTGGAAAGAAATACACCTTGGTGGTAATAGATGACTACTCAAGATATACATGGACAATATTCATGTGTAAGAAGAAAGAAACTCTATAGAAACTACCACAATCGATGAAGAGGATTCAAAATGAGAAGAGCCAAACCATTATCAAAATAAGATCGGACGAGGAACCGAGTTTGTCAACGGAATAATAACTCGATTGTATTGAAAATGGTATTGGTCATGAACTATCAACAAGCAAGGACTCCACAAAAGAGAATGGAGTTGCGAAAAGAAGGAAGAACTCTCAAAGAAGCGGCAAGGACCATGTTAGTGACGCAGGGTTACCAAAAAGATTTTGGGTGAAGCAATAAACACAACTTGCTACACTCAAAATAGATGTATGATAAAATGCAGACGGTGACAAAGACTCCTATGAGATTTGGGTGGAAGAAAACCAAATTTTGCGTATTTTAGAATATTTGGATGTAAATGCTTCATCCACAACATTGGCAAAGATAACCTAAAGGCCTTCGATGCTAAAGCCGATGAAGGTATCTTCCCTGGGATACTCACCGAAAGCAAAGCCTACAGAGTACTCAACAAAAGGACTATGGTTGCGGAAGAATCCATTCATGTGGTATTCGATGAGCCAAATGTAAATGGAGAAGACATTGAAGAGTCACCGATATCTTTGAATCATCCAACCATACGAAAGAGTCCCTCTTTGCAAGCCAAGCCGGAATTATAAACTCGAGAAGAAGATGAGATAATGAATCTCAAAAAACAAAATAGAAAATTTGCGGCTAAGTGACTACGAGAGAGCTGATCAAAGCAACATTCTGATTGCTAGACGATTGAATCCACCAACTTACTTCAACTCCGATGTAAGATGGCCGAGAGACCATCCACGAGAACTTGTCATTGGAGACATAAGAGAAGGTGTCAAAACAAGATCCGTAACTCAACAAGAAGCCATGTTCACATGCTTTATCTCGCAAAATAGAGCCCAAAGATGTGTTACAAGCATTGGATGACACACATTGGATTCAAGCTATGCAAGAAGAGTCAATCGCTTTGAAAGAAATAAAGTATGGGAATTAGTTCAAAGACCCACACATCAAAATGTTATTGGTACTAAATGGGTGTTCGAAACAAAATGAACGAGGAAGGTTTTGTGGTAAGAAACAAAGCAAGACTAGTAGCCAAAGGATATTGCCAAGAAGAAGGAATAGATTTTGATGAAACATTTGCTCCTGTAGCAAGATTGGAAGCTATAAGGATGTTTCTTGCCTATGCGACTCACAAGAATTTCATTGTATATCGATGGATGTAAAAAGTGCATTCTTAAATGGTTTATTGGAAGAAGAAGTGTATGTTGAACAACCTCCGGGGATTTGAGCGAGAAGACCCTTGGAGATAAGGTATACAAACTCAAGAAAGCCTTGTATGGATTGAAACAGGCACCCGAGCATGGTATGATACTCCACAATTCCTAACGAGAATGGATTCACAAAAGGAAAAGTAGATAGAACACTTTTCGAATTCAAGACAAAAAGAGTCTACTTGTTCAAATATATGTGGATGACATCATTTTTGGATCCACAAACAAAGAGTCATGTGAAAAATTTTCAAACCTCATGCAAAGTAAATTTGAAATGAGCATGATGGGAGAGCTAACATTCTTCCTTGGACTCCAAGTGAAACAACAAGGATGGAACCTTCATAAGTCAAACAAAATACACCAGAGATTTAATGAAGAAATTTGGTATGGAGGAGAAGTCTTCAGAAAAATACCAATGAATACATCAAAAATGACATGGATGCAGATGGCAAGCCTGTAGATCAAACAAGATCTGAGCACTTATTGGATCATTGCTCTATCTCACAAAGAAGGGCGGACATCACCTTTCTGCTGTAGGTGTATGTGCAAGATTTCAATCTGCCCCAAAAGAGAGCCATATGACAAACTAAGAGAATATTGAGATACTTGAAAGGAAGCCAAGAAGTTGGCTTATGGTATCCAAAGGAAGGTGGATTCAAGCTAATTGGCTATTCGACTCGACTATCTTTGGATGCGAGTTGATGAAAAAAGCACCTCGGCACATGTCAAATGCTAGAAACAGTGATTTCTGGTTTAGCAAGAAGCAAAATTCAATAGCCACCTCCACAATTTGAAGCGAATACATAGGCATGGCAAACAAGTTGTGCCCAAGTCCTATGGATGAGACAAAGAAATGAGAGACTATGAAGTTGAGGAAAAAGAAATTCCAATCATGTGTGATAACACAAGTGCAATTGCAATTACTCAAAATCCTATGTTGCACTCAAGAACAAAGCATATCGATGTCGGATATCACTTCATAAGAGATCATGTTGAAAAGAAGGACATCATTTTGGAGTATATCTCAACCGATAAACAATTGGTGACATCTTCACAAAACCATTATGTGAGTCAAGATTTGAAGAACTCAAGCATGAGTTAGGGTTAATTGAGTTGAGCTAACACTCGGAGAATCAAAAGAAAAGAAATGGAACACAAAAAGGAAAAAGAGCTGAACTAACAAATCAAATAAGTAAATCACCGTGATCGGAAGACAATGATACTAAGTCACCGGTGACAATGAGTCACAAAGAGGATCATGTGAGAAGAAGAGCTAAACCAAATTGAGGGCAAAAGTCAATCATTTATGAGCAAAGTGACAAAAACGCATCGTTTTTACTAAGCGGGAATGTTTTTAAGAATAACGTCAAGATAATTATGACGCGGTACAGGCAAAAGCCGCACACCAAGCTTATGATTGGATATAAATGCTGCCGCATTAAATACGAAACATTAAATGCTCAATCGGCGTGCAAATCTAAGCCGTTGATTTCAATCCCATTTCAAAAACCACCCGCACGCCCTTTCATAAACCATACTTAAACCATTTTTCGTCCGCTTTCTCTCACACACTACCAAAACTGTTCATTTCTCTCTCGTAAGCAAAGAAAAAAAAATTTTCTCAAAACCCTATCTATCTTCAAATCAATCTCTAAGTTTTCTTCGGTAAAATCCTGAAGGATGGCACCAACCTATGATTTTGTCAAGTTAGGAAAACAAATCCACACCGGTCTCTTGTGGATTTCGACGGCATGGTGAAACAGGGTCCGATGACACCCTAGTGAAGAAAATTGCTTGAGAAATTGGAAACGCCTGGGCTAAAATCGTTTTACGATTTGGAATATCGGATGACCTATGTGGAGGAGGTCGCATAGCTTCTACGTGAATGCCGAGATTCACGATGAAGGGATAAAGTCATTTGTTCACGTAAAAGAAGCTCACCATCTCTCGCCAGGATTTGGTGAACACCGCCACTACCAACGGAAGGAGCATCGAAATTAACGGCCGATGTAAACCTGGTCCGCCGCTAGGAAGGAAATAGCCAAACCCAACTATACGATAAAATAGTTTACACAAAGAAACAAGAGGTCAAGAAGGAGGATTATCACAAGTTGTTGGACATAGTTGCCAAATGTATTGACATCAAATTTGGCGGCTTTGACCAACCACAAAAGCAAAGTTGATCATTATGGCGGCGATCATTGAAGAAAGGAAAATAAATCTGGGCTGAGTTTGTCTACAACAGACTATGCCAAAATGTAGGAACAAATCCTTCAAGGAAGATGGCACATTTGGAGGATCCCTGGGATATGGCCCAGTGATTGGCCTACCGATGGAAGTGAAAGGAGTCCCTCTTAGACATGGAAAGGCGTTCCATGTAAACAAGAGGATGTTCGAGATCAAACCTCTCGGCGCACGAGAAAACCTACGCCAAGAGAGCCGACACGAGTGAGGGGGGTGACCCTGAAGATACAAATGTTTCCTCTCCACCAAAGAAGAAAGCTGCCCCGCACAAGCTAAGAAGACCTCTTTATCCCGCAACAAAGAAAGTCAAACCTCGCTCGCCCCTGCAGCAGAGTCACCCGCCCCCGCAACCGTGTCTCGCCTCAAAGAGCTAGCCGGTCGAGAAGGACTCTCAAATACCTTCTCCGATCGTCAAAAGAGGAGAACGATAAGCCAAGACGGCTCCTCGAGAAGAAAACACCAAACACGCCCCCCGCCAAGACTCGAAGAAATCGTCTCTCGAACCGAAATCCCTCCGGTACAAACTAGAAGATGAAGAAGAATCATCAAGCGCTCCGAGCTTGAGAAACCGGGCCGAGTCGGCCCACTCACCGAACAAATACTTAAATCTTTGACGAAAGAGAGTCCCCGTGATGTAATTGATGATACAGACTAAGTCTGCCAAGGCGATCAACAGAGGCAAATCAAGAAATAGGCGTAGTCCGCGCGCCTAAGACACAAGAAGAAGCTGATAGAGTGATAGTGATGTGATAATCCTATCCCCACCTTACCCGGACATCCAAAATCGTCTGCGAGAGTGGAGGAAATGGAAATTGAGTCGATCCAGGGAACAGTTCCAACGGCCCGAATTTATCGAAGAAGAGGAATCTGGCGAACTTCCTTGAAGTGACCACTTTGTCCAAGACTCGGATGAAGAAAAAATCGCATGATATCTTGCAGATCTTCAAGGACAAGGAGAAGGAAAGACAGGGAGAGGAAGCTGAGGCACGTGAGAAGGCCAAAGATCGCCCTATCACCTACACCACGAACACACACATCATCTCCTTGATGTCTTATCCGGCCCGATGATGAGGATCAAGACTCTGCCGCCGCCACGAAAAGTTGCAAATGCAAGCATTGCACGAATCCAGAATCCTTCACGAAAAAAGATTGATGGAGGGACCAGGAGAGTCCTCCAAAACACACCGAAATTGATCCAATGGGAGTGGTTCAAGAATCGCCACCGTTGTTCTGCCACCACTTCCCACTCACTCGGAAGAAGGAATTAAGGGAACTGCGATGAAATCGGGTTAGTGGGGACCCCATTGAGCCAACCCCTAATGAAGGTGTCTCACCACCGTCCCAACGGTGAACACTCGCAGAAAACAACCAGGAGTTTGGAGACGAGTGACCCCATTCCAAGTCACTCACCTGGTGCCACCGAGGGGGAAACTCCCTCCACCGCAGCAAGGTCGAAGAATGCTGCAGATGACTCCACGACAAATCTAGGAGGCGAAGTGGAGAAGGAACAACCACAAAGTACACAACAAGTTGTCATCAACGAAGCTCAGACAATTGAGATTGTCTCGGTGAGAGGTGCCAACCGCTACTCTGAAGGCTAATGACGCTGCTAATGCGGTCGAGGCACGAGGAAGGAATAGCCCCGGAGTTAACACTATGGGCGATGAAAGTGCAATCCATGGGGTTGAGACTCAAATGGATGCCACCACGAAGACCCTAAGACAACTCGATATCGTCGAAAGGAGGTCCAAGGCCTCGCTGAAGTCGAGACTGCAGGAGGTAATGAAGGCCCACGGGAGGTTGAGACTTCCCGGGGTAAAGAAGTCAAGTAGAAAACATCCCTCCTGCTATCATTGACCCATCCGAAAAGGAGATAAGCGCGCTTCATGATTCCCAGGATAATCCCGATGTAACCTTTCTCGGGGATCGGAAAGCGACGAAGAAAAGTTCGAGTCATCCCCGTGATAGATCCAAAAGACTCACCGCGGATGTTCCCGGACGAGCAAGTCCGATCTCAAGACTACTTGTCAAGCTTTCAATTTTGATGATGAGCCACCAATGAAAATCTCATCATCGTCCGATGACGCTCGATAAGGCCGAGGACCAGTCCACTCAATTGGAGAAACCACTGAGACCAACGAAGTCATTGAGACAATGAGGCTCGGCAAGTTGGGTCCACTTCACAATGACCCCGGTGAAACAGAGTCCATCTGCGCAGCTCCCCAAGGCGCAGAGGGTTCGACTCCACAAGGAACCTCACGCGCACCTCTCATCATTGAACAAATACCGAGTTGGCCGTGATGATTCCTTTATAGAATCTTTTCCTTTCTCTCTGGAGGTACCCAACCTCCCGAAGAGTCGAGAACGAGCTCGCACGCTTCCACGCACTTTCAGCCTCCTCGCCATCTCGTCAGTACCATCGTTCTCCAAATTTTGACTATGGCTTTGACGCTACATGGCCATCACCGCATCGGAGAAACAATTGAAGTTCGGGAGGTGTTCAAAGCATTATTTGCTTGAGATTGAACGAATGGAGAGGCACCAGCCTCTATGGACATGCGATCGGACAACAGAGATGCCAATCTTACTGCCGACTTGAGAGGCATAACAATCGGGATCGGGAATGGTGGCAACAAAGAAAACAATGCGTGTGGAACAAGTTAGATACTTGAGACATTGTTCAACAAGTTCTTTGGTATGGAGAGCCGAGAATGCTTGATGCAAAACGAAATTGAGAGAACACATTGAGCACATGCATGAAGCTCACACTGCGAGATAAAGTCGCTGCGTGAGCAAAATAAGAGTGATCTCCGGCGTCCTGGAAGCAAATATGGACAGAAAATTCAGCCTTCTCATGGCTGAAATGAAGCTAATTTCAGAGAGTCCAACGCTACTCGCTCCGAATTTCGTGCCGCATACTCCGCAGACTCGAGATGAAACTACCATCGCAGCTCGATTTCACGCTTGCGATATGTTTCGGCGTTCCTCTCTCCTTTGATGATGCCAAAAGGGGAAGAGGAATACCTTAAAGCACGAAGAGATCGAAGGCGAAAAGAGGTCACAAACTGCGAAGGAAAGACAATGAGGAAGTGTTGAAACAAAAGAAAGGAAAGTCTTTGAGGGGGAAGGATCGAAAGATGTGACCTTAATGATCGCACAAACCCCCAACAAGGTCTTGTCATAGATGACATTACCAAAGAAGAAACTCCCCGTGACTCGCCACTCCAACACTCTGCTATATCTATGGTCCGAAAAGAGAAAGACAATTGAAGCGGGGATGGAGGAAGTGGAAGGAAGAATGGATGCCCGAGTTATGAACATCTTGAAACAACATGAAGGCATTCCAAAGAGAGCGAGACACTTATGCCATCTCGGATGTCGGACAGAGCCACGATCGCTTGATGAATTTAAAACGCTACATCCCGAAGGATACTTTGCAAATATGTCTATGGCTCAAGCTTGGGACTTGTCTTGGGAAAAGGGTCTCACGTTATGTGAAGAAGGCACGACGGCAGACTCACCACCTATCGCTCTGCTGGTCACTCCGCCGGTCACTCACCGGAAAAGAAGACCCCAAGACAATACACGTCCGTAGGGTAGAGGAAGAAGCGTTGTGGTGGAGGAAGAGGTTTCACCCAGGCCTCGCCAAAAAACATTGAATACGTAGATCCGTGGCAAAAAGGAGGGATCTCTCAATGGGTCTTGACCAAATAGCAAATTTGCAAGTGGCTAAAAGTAATGCTGAGTATGCGAAAAGAATAGAAGAAGAAAACAAGAGACAAACTCACCTATGGGAGGAAAGACAAGAAATATTAAGAAGAGATGAAGGCGCCAGGAAGGCATATGAAAAGAAGAAGAAGCCCGGTGATGAGAAAAAGAGAAGAAGAGCGAAAGATCTTTGAACAAGATGAAAGAAGGAGATATGAAGGAGATGAAGTGTTGCTTTCCACCCCTTCATGTATTTTATGATGTAAATACATACTATGTAAGTCTTCCGCAATAAAGCTATAAATTCTTTATTTTTGTGTAGACAAATGTTTGCTCTGATACACCTTGTAAACAGTTGTGTAAAAGAACAAGAATGTTATGATCAATAAAAGGATTGATTCTACGCATACATTCTATGTGAATACACTATCTGTATGTATCTTTGCTATTTGCATTTTTGAATGGTTTAAGTTTTGGCATCATCAAAAAGGGGGAAATTGTTAGGAAGTTTATTGTTTAGATTTTGATGAATGCCATGTAAAACTTAGAATAGGAAGTTGGCACCCCATTTTTGTTGTAAACTGCATTGTAATAAATAGGGCTGGTCAAGCTGAGTTAAGTCAGCTACGCCCAAACATGCAAGAAGACAACTGGAGACTAGAAGGAAGACTCATTTTGCAAGACAGTAGAGTATGGTAAAGAAGAGTAGACGGAACTCTATCAAGAAGCGGTGAGATGCGGTGAGTGGAGTATCGATCAAGTCAACTCAAGAAAAGCCAAGTCTCAAGTTGAAGTGGCGGAAGAAGAGTCATCCAATGATTGGAAGTCGACTCTAAGTCACCTGGGGAAAGCAAGGAAATGCAATCAAGTCGAGATAATCAAAAAGATCCGTTGCCGTAAATCAAGAGAATTACCTAAACAAGTAATATCTCCATACTACCTTTCTCGAAGTGCTCGGTCTTAAGCGTGCAAAAGGAATAAACCAATGGGAAGCACTACACCGTGTCGAACTCGAAAAGGTGAAGAACAATTCATACGAGGAAATGGCAATTCCAAGGATCGCAACAAGACAAGCCAACGATCGTAAAGTGACTTTCAAAAATAAGCTATCTCTTCAACGGGCAAAGTTTTGAAAGATCACTATAAAAGGCCGAGGAATGACTTTGAGAAGAGAGAAGACCAACCACAAACGTTCAAGCAATTATTAGAATCAGAAACCTGAAATATTCTCAATCCTCAAGCCTACACTCTACGAAGAACATCAATCCAACACTCACCGTGAAGGAAAGATAACTTCAATCGCTTGAAGAGGAAAATCTTGAAAAATCAAGGGGTCTACATTCCTCGAAGGATTGTAGGAAGGTTCAAGGTCGAACCAAGTCTTGAACTTTTGGAGGGCTTCGTGATCAAATCCAAAGAGCTTGAGCAAGTGAGTGTAGTAGCAAAGCAAAACGCCTGTGAAGAAGTTGAGTCGTCACGAGAAGCCACCAGTAATCAAGGCGTCTCCAGGTCGAGTCCCAAAGGATCAAGTCACCAGTGTGATCAAGACTTGTATCCGGACTATTACCACTTTGTATCTTGATCAATACCTAGTGGATTCCTCCGGGAGTTGGAGAAGAGAGGAGTAGAAGAATTACCCCATCTTCGAACCTCTATAAAAATCTTATTGTGTCATTTACATTTCAAAGACTTTAATTCTTGCATCATATCATTTTATTTCTCACGACATATTTGCTATCCATTAGATAATCTCTAAGTACTAAATCAAGCTCTAAATCTCTACTTAACCAAACTTAAGGGTGTTAAGTCTTCCACGAAAACAAACCACAAGTAGAGTTAATTTAGACTTAACAAAATGAGTTATTCCATCAATGGCTCGATTAAGTCCGTTGAAAGACTAACTCTACTAATCAACTAAATTGGCTGTCCACCAAGGACACATCTGTGTAGTATCAACTCTGAATTTTTAAAAGGACTAAATCAAAGTTTGGTAAGGTTTATTCAACCCTCCCCTTCTAAACCTTACACTTACACCCCTTGGGACCTACAGCTTCACCAAATTTTCTTCGATCCGCCATTTTTGGATTGCGGTTTGGCTTCATCACCACGCTTTACGCGAAAATTAATAGGTATTTTTCTCGAAATGCTTCCCATGATCTCTGGACAATAATCTTATGATCACATAAGGTTGTGAAAATAAGTCTTCTTGTCTCGTTCTCTTGTGTGAATCGCTTGAATGTTTGTAGGAAATTGTTTCCTAGCAAAATATCTGCACCTGTATCATGGAAATAGATTGGTGGCGTCTTTACTTTGTACCATGGGTACCGCCCGTGCCTCCGATCATTATTTTACTCGCTTGTTTAATTCCCTTTAAGGATAAGAATCCTTTTAGAGAAATCTCTTCCGCAATAGCTGTAAATCTTCTCAATTTCTTTAGGAAAAACATCCGGCTTTGCAAGACATATTCGCACTGAATCAATATAGGCGCGAAATACTCGGCCTTGTATTCGGCATATAACATTCCAATAGAAATGTATATGGAGAATGGACTAGTGGTCATCCGATTACGTATCTTTTATTAGCCAACGTGAACTCCATTCCGTCTTGTAATATTTCCCAAGGTTTATGCTCCTCAAGAAATTCAATTCCCGGTATTAATTGTTCGGGATCTTTCCTGCAACTCCCGTGATAGTAAGCTCAATTTCTCCTATCTTCAGCTTCCTTGATATCTTCCAACGATTGGTTGTTGGAGATAATATAGAACATCACAAGGAAAAATGTTATCCTTTTGAGTGATGTCGAATATTACTTCAACCTCTCGCCATCCTGGACATTTCGGCTCTCTGCTTTGTTTTAAAAACATCGGGGATGCGCCAATCGTACTTGGTCTCCTTTCTTCCCAACGATCGCTACTCACCATTCTCGTCTTGCCGGAAAGACATCCTTCTGTGCTCAACTCGAGACTCCGACTTTTGTTGAAGATCGGTTGATCTTGAATTATCATATCAATCTCCTTAATAGTTGGAGATTCAATGATTTCTCGTAACACCACCCTGGCAAAGTCCTCAAAGATTATTGGGACTTTAATAAATTCCTTTCTCAAGAATACTTGAATGATGGGTATTCGAGAGAGCATAGAAATCTTGTATGTGATCGAGTAAGGCCTATTTCTTTCTTTCATCAAATCGACTCTTTTAAAATCTTGATGAAGGGTTAGGACTCTACTGAAGTCTCGATCTCCCAAATTGTATGCAATTCTAGGATAGACATTAAATGCCAATTTCCCCGCATACAAATTTTTCAGAATCGCTCCAAGGCATGAATCCTTGAGATGCAAGATTCGCTTGTCAAAGATAGCAAGATTGAGAGGCGAATCTATTCCTTCTTTGAATGTTGCTTTAATAATTACTCTTATGGCTCCGATATGAATCCATGAGAGTGTATTTGCAACCTCTCTTTTAACTTTGCTTTTGATCTCTTGTATTTCTCTAATAGGACCAACCGCATCTCGATCAGTTACTGCAAACTCCATCGGAATAGCAAATTCTCGGTTGTTACCCCGTGGATAATTTGGTGTTTTTCATTCTGAAACCCAATTTTATCCAATGCTTTTTCCATAGCTCCGATCGTAAATCCATCATGACTTGAAGCTTTGGATCTTCCTTCATGATTCTCATAAGAGTCTTATGAGAAATCGTGTGAGAGAGGAATCGACATATCCTCTCTCGATCTGTTGAAGAATTTCTTCTTCACTCCGATCTGAAATGAGTCACTTCCATCGTAAGAATAGATTTCTTTTTCATAGACGCTTTCATCGAGGGAATATCCTCAAATTGATACACCAGATAAGATCTTGATAATAGATGACTTCTTCGATTTACGGTGTAGCCTCGAACTGTCGACTCCTCGTTTACGGTTTTTCGGACAATCGGTCGAGATATGTCCTCTTGCTCGCATGTCCAAGAATTCAGTTTTGAAACTTTCATTTGCTCGTGTGAGTACGCTGAAAGTTCTTCTTCCCGGATTTCTGGCGGTACTTGCTTGATTAGAACCCAATGATGAGGCCCTACTCCCGCTTGGTCCGGTCTTTGTCCCATTTTGTAACCGGTTTTTTTGTTTTGACCAAAACCTTCTAGGTCTCCATGAAGACCCTCTTTTTTGTCTTTTGCTACTTCCTCGGCGGTATGGATGGCTTCGCTCCTTCTTCCTTTTGTGCCGCCTTGGTTGACCTCCCACCACCGTTGGGGATATCATTATCTATGCAACATAGAGGAACCGCTTTGTTAATTCCTCTTAATCTTTTGTAATTCTTGTGTAGAGCTGCTTGTAACACCATTCGATAACTTGGCCTTTAGGAAAGACATTTTTCCGCCCACGCTTTCTACTTCACTCCACCACTTGTATTCCCGATAAGCATTTCTCTCCAGGGACTCGGAATTTTGGCAAAGAATAGCCGTGCAACTTCTTTTCCTCAATCTTGGATTTCCACCGTATTCGGTGAACAACTTGATATATTCATCAATATGACAAATATCCAAAGAACTCAAGGCTATAGAGGGCTTGTTTATATTTCTTTCTTTTTTCATCCTCTAATCCCTCGAAATAACCCGTGCCGATGAATTGGATTTTGAATAGTTTTGCCATACTATCGACAATTCCTTTAAGTGATTCTCCCGATGTGACCGAACTTTTCAAATGCGGCATCGGTCATATCCTGAATCTTCATCGATCCTTCAAGACTCATTTCAAGGAGTAAAATGAATGAATCCTTTGTAAGATCGAGGGTTCCTACCGAAATTCTCATAGTCAAGCCCATTCATCAATGAGAACTTCTTCTTTTTAAAATCTGAATGCCTGTGTTTAACATCAACCCATACGGATGTATTGGGTCGAGGTGCAATCTTCCATAAGGCGTCTGGATAAACATTCGCCTTCCTAGGTTGTCCTGTTCCCTTGAGGGTTTCGACCTCCGTCCCCGAAAGTGGATCACTTCCGTCGTGAAATCCCGGCGTGTGGCATCCTCTCGTCCCGAGTTCCATGATGCGAACCTGTGCTTTCTTCGACGTTAGGATTAATCGTGGCGGTGGTGGTGGAATTGGTCTACCTTGTGGGTCATAGGTAACCAAAGTGATTCTCACCTACGTTCATCTTTAAATCTACAATACCTAATCCCGCGAAGGATTCTCACTTAGGTCATGTAAATCTTTAAGATTCATCTTTTCAATATCCATCTATTTTAATTTTTGATGGATTTTCCTTGATTAGAGCAATGAGCTTCTCCTCATCCGTCATTTTTGTATGACTTGATTTGGTTTCCTTTTGGTGTAAATAGGGTACCCCCAAAATCAATACGTTTTCTTCCTCCGGATGAACTTGGCCTCCCTCCGTAGTTTCGAATATCATGAAGGAGTTCAAGAGTTTCCTTCGATATTTCACCATCGCTCCATCCGGTTCTCGATCTCGATGAACTTGACGTAGATGAATATGGCGGTTGCCATAATTGCATCGCTCTCGATTTCTCTAAGATCTTTGGAGATCTTAGATTTGTCTGGAAGTATTTCGTTCCACTCGTACTCCATCGAATCATTGTTCTCGATGGGAATTTTCATGAACCGTTTCTTGAAGATTCATCAAGTGAACATATAGGTCCAGTTAAGCATCCAAAACCGCCTATAATATTCTCGTATTTTGCATTGCCTTAAGGTTTCCCCCCTCGCCTTTTTTTTTTCTTCATGTTGGTATTCCCAATATGAAACCTGGTCAAGGTGTTCTTGTGCATACATCGCCAATATTTGACGATATGTCCTGTAAAGGTACATCTCGGACATCGGTCCTGGATCCATAATTTCGAGTAATTTCTCCTCACCAATTGTTAATTACATAAATATAATAAATTTAACTAAAAGTTCTTAATAAACCTAGGCTCTGATACCATTTTCGAGGATCACAAGACCATGAGGAGTAAATGTAGATCATACAATAAAATTTATGGCATAGGTGGTAAAGTGCAACAACTTTGAAGTTTAGTGGGTAAACTGTAAAACAACTTTCATATAGCTAGGGGTGAATCTGTAATTTAAGGCAAAGTGTAAGATTTTGCATAGTTGGGAGGGTTAAGTGTAATGATTTAAAGTTCGTATGGTTAAGTGTAAAACTTCGAATAGTTTGGGGGGTTGAATGTTTTTATCCCACATGAGTAGTGTATAACAATTACTGTTTTCAAAATCTTGTGTATCAGTCTCATAATTTTAAATATTGTAAAAACTGAATTTCCATGTATATGGGCGTTTTGATCTATAAATAACCTTCATTTCAATAATTCTTCAAATATTGCAATATATCATCAATTGTTTAATCTTGTTGTTTCTAACATATTCCCAAAAAAGCCTCCAACCAAAGAACGTCTATTCTACAATTCTCAATGGACTAAGGAAGTCAACATAGTTTTTATGCAAACACTTGTTCAGTTGAGTTAGGTGAATTCAATGTTGGATATCGCAATACCCATGCTATCCTCACAGGTAGGGCCGAAGTAAACAAGCAATTCGATCCAAATTTTGATTATGGTTGTTGCGTGAAACGAACACATAAGCTTTTTAGGCATTACAAAGTATTCATTTGGCTTATAAACTTAAGTGGCGCCGTTTACGATCCAGTAACCAATCGTGTTGAAGGCCACAAGGATCAATGGAAAGACATCTGCATGGTACCAGTTAAAAAATCATTTTTATTTTTATGCAATCATACATGATCATGTTATATACCTGACTTTTCAATTGAGATGTCATTTTTTTTTCCAAATGTGTTCAGAAGGAGAAATTCGCGGCGGCTTATATGTTAGAGGGTAAAACCGAATTTGAGTCACTAAAAATTCTATTTAAGGAAGAGAATGTGGGTGATGATGGTCCGAATAAAGATGCTAACTTTGAGAAGTTAGCTGAATACGTGCAAGTATATGCTGGGGAAGGAAATGAAATGGAGAACGGTGCTGCAGAAGTTAGAAATGAGTATGTTAATGTTGGCTATGAAAATAATGACAACATTGATAATTCATTTTGGGAGGAAATCGGTTGGAACTCGTCTGGTTCCTCTAGCGGGGAGTCTTTCACTGATGAAGGTCCAAGTGGTGACCCCTAAAATATGACAATTAGTCCAATAACGTCGTGTTCCAACCTATGCAGTATTTTGTCCAATTCTCTTATTTCTATGTTTTTCTAATGATGAAGGTGTGCTTTTGTATCTGTTGTTAATTTATTTTGCTTCGGAGCAAGTTTCCGGTAAATTCTAGTCATAAACATGCTTTTCGTTCTTATTTTGGGTTACAAAACAAGCATGAAACGGTTATTAATTTGAAAAAATATGAATGATTAAACTGGTGCTTGCACTAGGGGAAACTTGATTATTTAAAAAGTTGTGATGTTATTGGAGCAATTAGTAAAATAATAATATATAAATGCATAATATAAACTAGTAACATAATAATACATAAATGCACGAACTAAATTACATTCAATATTTTCGTGCACATAGATACAAATCTAGAGATATTATAAGCATTGGCAGAGTAGTTATTGCCATAAGGCCAGTTCCTAATTTAAAAACCAGTTGCATCAAAAATTGGCATTATTGCCTAACTAGGATTTTCATCAAAATATCATATAAACTATTTATTTAATTATCATAGATACCAGATTCATTGTCATCGTCACCAGATTCATCTCGGTCCACAGCTGGCTCACCACGTGCATCTTCACCCTGACTCCAACAACTGCCCCTTCAACACCCGCTGCACCGTCTTCTCCCATACCTCCCACATCTGCAACTGCGATCTCATCATCACTTGAGTTATCTGAAATTTCCAATGGAGCTTGAGGAGTGAAACCATGCAAATATGCCATATTAATTACAAACAGCCTTTGATCTCAAATATCCAAGTGCACTTGTCGTACCAAGGGAACCCATACGTCCTAAAGTACCTCTGCGCATTACTTTACTGCATGATTTTCGAACTAAATATTGAGAAGTTAAATGTGGAAATTGGCATAATAGCGTGGACAATAATCTAATTTGCTATAAATTGCATACTTACATATTACCTTCCCAACAATTGCCCAGTACATAGGTTCCACTCTGACAGTGTTCTCATCCTCGTCATAATTCACTCCAGCGTGTGTAATGAATTCAAAAAACTGCTCTTACTGGGTTTGAAACATTTGAATCTGCATTTTCACCTTCTCAACTGTGAACATCTGATCATACTTGTATGTCATATACATGGAACATGCTCAAATATCTCGTACATAGCAGCACTATCGTGAATGTCGTTCCGGTCGTTGCAACATTTCCAGAATATGTGATATAGTGATTCTTCCTCGTCGGCAGTCCATCCAGTCCCACGCCACATGCTACAGATCCGTTGGTTCCTAGTTTGAGGCATTAACAATGAAAATAACAAATATTAGTTCATATACATACAACAAAATATTAGTGCAACAAAGTAACATAAACATGCTTGGCAACTGTTGATACCAACCTATTTTTCTGCAAACTGAAATGAACTAGTGCACTTGACATGTACTATTCAGCCACTTAAATAAGTAGCAATTGGAGTGTAATAAATGTAGACTTTCGCAGCATTAAAAGAATTGAACTACCTACTTAAGAGTCAACATCCCACTCCAACAAGCAAATATTAATGTTCAATTGTAAAATCACATAAATGTAAAACCTGCTTATACTTCTTGTACACATTCTGAGATCATTAAATTTGAAAAGACATTTTAAGAAAAAGCAGTTAATACTCATATTATGCAATATGCCAAATTACAATCTCCAAAAGCAACACTAGACAGTTAAATACAAACCAATTAATATGCACTATATCATTATCACATTGCTAGATTAAATTAAAGTTTGCATCATTACATATTAATAGATATGTCTCAAAACGATTACCAAAGGGACATATTCCCCAAAATATACATAACCAATGATGTTTGTTCATCACCAAAAAAGAGTAACTTACTAACAACAAATTCATTACATCATTAGAATGCCAAAATATAGCAGATAGATAAAAATGTCTTTAATCAGCTTGTTGGATCAAATTCTTCCTTCCAACATCATTTTAGCTACGACTTCATTCATTTCAATGGATAGGCTGAAGAAAAGATCTAGATCTTTGGTGTTGTTCCATAATTATTTAGCAACAAAGATCTTATTCTCAACAGACAGGAAACTCATCTCCGCAAGGGCATCAAAAATTGCTTTTCTAGATGCAGATGCATCATGCTCAAACCCAAGTCTCTTTATAAGGTCTCCCAACCTAGCCTCTGTTTTAGAAAAAAAAGGATGACATGACATCTATCAAATGATCCTCGCTATCATTAGGATGAGTATGTTTTTTGAAGATTTGGTTTTGTCACTCGCAAAGCTTTTTTAATTGTTCATTGACATGAAGTCAGGTTGGCCAGTTGGTGGGAAATTTGTGAAGAAATTTGGTGGGATATTGACTTGGGGTGCATTATCAACAGTTTTTTCAGTTAGGCTAAAGTTAGCATTTGCAAACAACTCTTGTACAACATCTGTGAACCCTTCTGCCGTTTCTTTTGTAGCCCGGTCCTTACCAAATATTTCGCACCAGTCCTTGAAGAATGGCCATGTTTTAAACCGCATGGTATGAGCATTGTTGTTAGTCTGTTTAGGATGAATTGAGAGTTGTTAAGTTTTAAATTATGCTTTTTCAAACAACCTTTATTGTCAACCAAACAAACACCATAGGTAAAGTTAGCAACACCTATAAATTACCTTCACATAGTTCTCCCAAACCTCATCAGATTGAACATCAAGGCAATTAGCAGCATCATTCCATCCAAAGACTGATCTTGGAATTTATATGGGGATCAACTTTAAGGTCAGATCTAGGAAAGTTTTGTCTCATCTGTGTTTCCAATATTACCAAGTAACCTGCCTTGAAACCATTATCACATTTCGAGTCGTTATGTACAAGGTCTTTAAGGGCATGGACCAAAGCCTGTTCCTCCATCAGTGTCCAACATTGTCTAGTATTATTTTGTTTATGTGATTGTTCCGGCCGACCAATACTAGCCGATGATTCCATATTCCCTGGCAAATATCGTTAAATAATATAGAACATCTAAACGTCTCTTATTATTCCAACATGCAGCTAGATTATGATGTGATACACAATGCCAATTTATTAGACAAATGAAATAAATGAAAATAACACATTCACGCAATGTAGTCGGATTCCATAAAGACAACGAATATTATAAACATAAATTGTCAAGCATTACAAGCATAAATCGTTTCAGAATACAGAGAGTTGAAGATCACATAACATGGTAAGCTAAAAAGTAACTAACGCCTCGCTCTCCATTCATCATATGTGGACATTGCAAGTTCATCGCGCCAATTAGTCCATGCTTGGGATGGCTCAACTTGATCAACAAAATCATCACCATTGGCCACATTATGGTGATCAATAATAATTTCAGAATGTGATCTTCTAAAGGATCTCTTGCCATAACAATATGTAATTGTGGAGTAAGCAACATGCCATTATATTACAATTTTGGGTCTTGATTGGATAAAATGAATTACTTCTAAGGATAGCCCATCACGCCTTAAGTAAACCAAATGCCTCTCTATTATATTACGAGCTTTGGCATACCTCAAGTTGAACAATTCGTGATAGTTTTGAGGTGTGCGAGACCCATGACCCTATTCATCCAAGTGGTATCTAACACCTCTATAAAGTGTTAAAAAACCAGTGCCATTGGTATACCCACCATCACACATGTAATAATTTCCTGTGACAATATATACATAATCAATCTTAATGTAATATTTTTTTATCAAACACCAAAAATAGACTAAAACAATGCAATTTTGTACCAGTTGGAACTCGAAACCCATTAGGTTTGGTAATGGCATCTCGTAACACTCTGCTATCGGCTGTCGACCCCTCCCAACCACTCAAAATGTAGATATACTTCATGCTCGGGTCACACACGCCAAGCACATTAATAGAAGTTTTTCCTTTTCTATTCCCATAACGTGCTTTTTCATTATATCCGACTCTGACATCAACATGAGTATTGTCTAACGCACCTAGACATCCCTTACAATGGACAAAGAATTATATTTTTTATATTGTCATTTAACCAAATAGAACTATAATGAATTACTAACATATAATAATTTTAAAAAACAGAGTTACTTTAAACCATTTCCATCTCTCATTTGTGTTCCCCTCTTCCACTGGTTCCGATGTGACAAGAAGTATTGAATGTAATCTAAGTAAAACTTCAAGTACAATGTTAAATTATTTGCTAATGGTGTACCCCGAGCGCTTAAATTCGAACTTAGCAACTCGTATCTTCGTGTGTTGGGCTAACACAGTAAAAAATATAGATACTTGCTCTTCAATTTGGACGTTTCTAATGCGGGCTAGTCCCCCTACATTCTCAAGGAGTGAGCACAACCTATGAAAAGCATTTCTGTCCATACGCAATTTTTCTATGCATGTTTCATCGCTGATGTTTATAAGATCACGCATACGTTCTAATTGTCTTGGAATTCGATCAATCATTCGGTATCGCCTACGCTGTACATGAACTAAACGACGACGAGAATGTTGTCTGACACGTGCTTGAAATACATGCACAAAAAAAATACAAACTGCTATCAATGTCATTATTTCCTCTATAACCACCACAATTTGTAGTTCTTCTATGTCCATGTCCATCTAGGATAAGGGGTAAGTGTTTCAGTCTTACAAATATAAACAAAAACTCGCAGAATTTTTTAAAACTAAAATATGATAACTTATATTCAAAATAGAAAGATAAACAAAACAAAATATAAAAAATCCGACCCTTCAAGAAAGTGGGGAAACTAGAAAAAACTTACCTTGTTCGTCCGAGCTAAATTGATCTGCAGCAGTCACTATTTATTCCTATAAACGCGATCGACAAAAAATTGTATAAGATTTTCTATGGCAGCGAAGAGATAGAACTATGAACCAGTAAATCGAAAAAATTGATTTAATTTTTGGAAATATAATAATCCAAACGCAAATATATAAAAACAAAAAAATGATTTAGTAATCGAAAGCAAAAGAATCGGATGCTTGGAAAAAGAGACATCACCTTTTCGCGCCTAGGGTTCGAATGCAAATTACCTTTGTAAAAGTGGGAGGTGAGACATATATATGTGAAATCTTGTTAATACTATGTCAAATGAGGGTAAAATTGACTTATGACAAGTGAACAGAAGGGGCATTTTTAGAATAGAAAAATGGCGGGAATTTGCATATCATCAGGATTGTACAATATCCACCCCTAGGCCAGGATTTTATTGTTAGATAAATGTTTTTATCAAGATTTTGATGATTTTGTTTAAATGTGTTTTTACACCAAAACAAAGGTTTTTAAATGTTGTCCAAATACTCCTAAATAATTTAAAATATTTTTACTAATTTTTTGGAGTATTTCTTGAAGTTTATTTTTGACAAAAATTGGACAACACTTCGTTTTGAGGTCGACCTGTCTCAAAGAATGAAAACCAAAAATAACGCAATACTTTGAAAAAAATAGGGAGGGCAATCGGTCCAGCTGGGGCCGATCGGTCAGAACCCCCTTGGACCGATCGCCCTCCCCGTCATCCTGTGTCTGAATCTCCAGATTTACTTTATAACGTTCGAATTTCTACATAGCGACCAGTCGCGCTATGTTATTTTTGACAGCAGATTCCAACCGTTGAACATCCATTACAACAAGATTTACTTTATCAATTTTGTACAATATTTCTACATCTTGTGATCTTCTTTTTGTAGACAAAAGTGAAGAAGGAGGAGAATATGTTTGTGAAGACTCTCCTATATATAGAAGATGATTTTGAAGACACAAGATATAACAACACAAGCAAACACACAACAAGAAATCGACAAATTTCTCTAAGCTTTCACTTTCAACATTCTCGTTGTAATAGATTAAGGTCTTACACTTTCACATCTTGAGATCTAGGCTTAATTCTTGATTACACTTGCACTCAAACTTGTATTATTCATTATCGAGTTGTAATCTTGAATTTGGGTTCATCATTCAACACAAGATATCCTTGTGAGTGTTCTTGTGGTAAGAACACACTTGGATGATCTTAGGTGTTAGGTGTTAGAAGATTGTGGTAATCTTCTTATTGAAGAGTCTGGTGCTGTTTGAGGTGTTGAAGAATTTGGTGTTCTTCAAGTTGGAAGATTGTGGTAATCTTCACAAGGTGTCGTAGAAGATTGTGGTAATCTTTAAGGGAGATTGTGGTAATCTCCAAAGAGGTGTTGTAAGGTGATGTTGTATTAATTGTGGTAATTAATAAAATCTTTTTTTCTTTTTGAAATCCATCCTGGAGATACTGGGGTGGTAGAGGACTAGGCCCTAGGTGGGTTGAACCTCTATAAATCAACGCGTGTTGTTTATTTTCCCGCACCATTATTCTTGTCTTTGCTTGATCATTCGAAAAAGAGGGCGAATTGCGAAAAATTGGCATAATCTATTCACCCCCTCTAGATTATCGTAGCCACTTGGACTAACAAGTGGTATCAGAGTCAAACTCTTTGGCAAGCTTGTTTACATTGCGAGTAAAGAGGAAAGATCCATGGCTACGAACGAGAGCTATCTACCAACCGGTGCTTCATTCAATAAACCGCCTCTTTTCGACTCCAACAATTATGCATTTTGGAAGGACCGAATGGAATGCTTCTTACAAGGATGCGGGTTCGATATTTGGAATACGGTTATAAATAGAGTATCCATCCCAATGAAGAAAAAGGAAGACGACACTCAAATTCCCAAAGTCCTCAAGGAGTTCGATGATGAAGACAAGAAAATATTCTCCTTAAATGGTAAAGATCTTAACATTCTTCATTGTTCTCTTACCGCTACGGAGTATAATTGAATTAGAGGTATTCGATCCGCTCATGATGTGTGGAAAAATTTAGAAACTGTCTATGAAGGCACCAAGAAAGTTAAACAAGCTAGAAAAACAATGCTTGTTAAAGATTTCAAAAATTTCACAATGCTCGAGGATGAAGGGATTTCAAAAATGGTAGAAAGGCTAGACAATATCGTTAATTCATTGTGGGCACTCCGAAAAGTCATTTTGGATAAAGATAAAAGCTGCCAAAGTTTTAAATGCTCTTCCCGGTTCTTGGTCCGAAAAGGTGACGGCTATCATGGAAGCTCAAAATTTAGAAACTCTAAATTTTGATGAGCTTATTGGAAATCTTATCATCTATGAAGCATATGCAAATAAAAGGAGTAATTCAAAAGCATCCACTTCTCAACCGGATATTATAACAACTTGGGATGAGCTTCTTGCAACTTCCGACGATGAAGAAGCCGAGCAATGTCTAATGCGAATCGAAGAAGAAAATGAAATACGCTCTAATCCTTCTACTTCTTTTAGTAATGGATTGCATGATGATTATGATGAATTACAACATGATTTTGATGAGCTTCAAAATGAATTCCAAAGTTTGCTCTTTAAATACAAAAATTTGAAAAAGGAATTCAACACCATGAAAAAGGAAAAAGATAGTTTACATGCTTCTTATGAATCTCTTATTTGTTCTCATTATGTTACACTTGATAAGATTATAAACCTTTAAAAAGAAAATAGTACTCTTGTTATGAACATTGATTGCATGAAAAAGGATATGTTAAAGTTTAAGTTGAGTACCGATAAAATGACCAAAATTCTTGATGTTCAACGTTTCGATCATTTGAAATTAGGACTTGGTTATAAGCCAAATGTTATTAATGATATAAAAAAGAACCAAATCTCTATGCATGTTGGTCATTGTGCTTCTAGAACTATTACATGCTTTTATTGTGGTAAAAATGGACACATGTCTAATACTGTTGGATTAAAAATAGTTCTAAGTATTATTGGAGACCTAAAAGTCTCAATGCTAATCCCAAAGGACCCAAACACTTGAGGGTACCACAAGAAAATTTATGTTAGGTACTAGGCGCAACAAAAATCAAAGGAATTTTAAATTGTCAAATAGACAACAAATGATCGCGCCATATGATCGAACGAGGAGATATTACCAACAAAGTCGTATTTCAAGAAGAAGGTATAATCAACAATGGGAAAGATACAACCCTTGGCAATGGCGAAATTGGTAACTCGTATTCTCTTCTTGAATTATGCATTTTTATTATGTTGCACCTATTCATTGTCAATTTTTTTTAAAAAAAATGTCTATTAAAAATCGAGGTCTCAAATATATACTCTCGGTTTTTCAAAATTCAAAAAGAGACCTTTAATAGACTTTCAATTAGAACTTGTTTTTTATCAAAGTTTTGTTGATTTTTACAAAAAGTATAGTATGTGCTACTTGTCCAAATTCTATGATAATTTATATCAATATTGTGTATATTACTCGATATTACTATGCTCTTGTGCAAGATATTTTCTCAAGTTATTTGCAGGAAATATTTTGGTATTAAGGAACAAATGATCATAGGCTTATCCATGGCCATCTACGTCATAAGGTGTCAAGATTGTGAAAGACATATTGGTCGACAAATAAATTCGAGGTATGTTTATCTACTTTCATTATTCTTATAGACTCAAAATTCTTCATGCCTTATACCTATATGCTCGAATTCAAAACATCCCAACGAATCTCATTAAAATGTCGTTAAAAGAAATTTTCAAATATTTGAAAGACAGTTCTTCTTATGGCTTGTTTTTATCCAAAGTTTTAAAACGTTCATATTTTTCGGGATAACAAGTCCCGTGATAATAATTTCTCAAAATACGGTTCGTCATAATCGAACTAAACACATTGAGATTTTATATTTTTTAAGGGATTGCGTTTCTTAAACGAAAAATTGAGATGTGTTTTATTCTGTCTCAAGGATAACTCGCGGACATTTGTTTTTAATCGTTAAGCACCGAGTATTTTACCTCATTTAGAGTTTGTTTAAGCATAACGTATATTGAATGAGGCCTATGTTTGCATTTCGTGCGTTTTTATAACTTAGGGGTGAGAAATCGGATTTTTGGTGCAAAATTCGGACAGAAATTGGACTAGTGTTCAGACACCGGTCAACAGAGAGGTCGACCGGTTGATAGGGTGCAGGGACTGGTCGCCCTACCCATCGACCGGTCGCCCTAAGGGATTTCAGAAATAAAAATGGTTATGTCCTTCATTTCGGTATTTTTGATCATTTTCTTCAAAACTCGAACCCCTTTGCATTTTTCACACACAATTCACTCAAAATGATTTTTTATTCATAAATTTATATTTTTGAGTGTATACTACTTGTATTTCATCATTATTAATCGACTTCTCCGATAATTGGTAAGAATTCTTCTTTTTAATCTCAATTGGGTTGAACACTTGAGAATGTGCTCATATCTTGATATTTTGATGAAATTCGTGTATTAATTATGATGAGCATGATGATTGTTGATGAGTAATATTTGTAAAATTGCTTTTGGTGATAAACAATTTGGCTTGGTTATTTTTACAAGGGTTATATACAACTTCTTTATTATTTGACGCCCGCCAAGTGTTAGATAAAACTTTTCAATGAAAAATTCATCACCTACATGATTCTCTCGATTTCAAAAGTCTTATATATTTATAGAGATCATGTTCTGCCAATCAAATGAGCTTTTATAAGTCATATGATCGACTTTTTCCTTTGCTTTTGGAATTTAAGCTTCAATGTTCAAAACGCTCGATAAATCAATTAAATTACGTACTTTGATATAATTATATGATGTTTTTATTGTGCTAACATTATTTTTGATGATTCCAAAGGGGGAGAAATAGGAAAAACGCTCATACGCTCAAAGAAGCGGAAATAAGCTTGCCAAAAAAAAAACTATGGCTCTTAAAAGCCAAAAGTTGTGAATGATACTTAGTCCATTTGATGTATTATGGACTTTTATGCTTGTCTAATGATGTCTTTGTGACAGGGGAAGCTTCTAAGCTCATGAAATTCAAGCTCAAATTGTAAAAGCTAAGATTTTAGCTTTTAGTTGTTTGCTTTTATACTTAATCTTATTATGCATGTTGATAGGGGGAGCTTGTGCAAAATGTTTTTGAAAAATCTTTGCTCCTATCCTTGTGTTATTACTTATGATAAATGTTGCTTGTAATGGATTGATGTTTTAGACCGAAAAAATGTGTTTTGTTTTAAAATCGATCTCCTAAAATTAATTTGGTTTGTAATCATTAAAAAGGGGGAGTTTGTTAGATAAATGTTTTTATCAAGATTTTGATGATTTTGTTTAAATGTGTTTTTACACCAAAACAATGTTTTTAAATGTTGTCCAAATACTCCTAAATGATTTAAAATATTTTTACTAATTTTTTGGAGTATTTCTTGAAGTTTATTTTTGACAAAAATTGGACAACAGTTCTGTTGGGAAATTTATTTTTAGATTTTGATGAATGTCATGTAAAACTTAGACTAGAAAGTTGGCACCCCATTTTCTTTGTAATTTGCATTGTAATAGATAGGGTTGTTCGAGTGATGCAACTGAGTATGGCAAGAAAGAGAAGACAGGAACTCGACTGGAGAAGTATCAGCTGAGATGCAGCTGTGTAAAGTGTCAGTCAAGTCAACCCAAGATAGCCAAGTCTCAAGTTGAAGTGACAGATGAGTCATCCAAAGATTGGAAGCTGACTCGAAGTCATCTGGGGAAGTTAAGGAACTGCAGTCAAGTCAAGACAACTGAAAAGGATCCGCTGCACAGAAGTCAAGAAAGTTACTTAAACAAGTAATACTTCCATACTTCCTTTCTTAAAGTACTCGGTTAATCGTGCAAAAGGAATAAACCAATGGGAAGCACGCACTGTGTGTCGAACTCGAAAAGTCAAGGTTCATTCAATACGAAGAAATGTCAATTTCAAGGATCGCAACAGACAAGCTAACGACCACAAGTGTCTTTTGAAAATTAGCCTATCTCTTCAACGGCATTTTCAAAAGAACACTATAAAAGGCAAGAGAAATCAATTTGAGAAGGGTTACCTTGACTACCTGTATTAAACATTCAAGCTATCATTTTAAGTCAGAACCTACAATATATTATCAAGTCATTCAAGCTTAATCCTCGGGCGAACTTTTAAGGAAATCAATCCAACACTTACCTCGTGAAGGAAAGACGACTTGATCGTTGAAGAGGAAATATTTGAAGAAACAAAGGGGTCTACATTCCACAAGAGGATTGTAGAAAGGTTCAAGGTCGAACAGTCTTAAGTTCTTGGAGGGCTTCGTGATCAAATCCAAGAAACTTGAGCAAGTGAGTCAGTAGTAGCAAGGCAAAGTGTCCCCGTGAAGAAGGCGAGTCGGACGAGAAGCTAGTCGTGTGACAAGGCATCTCCGTTTGAGTCCCAAAGGATCAAGTCACCGTGTGATCAAGACTTGCATCCGGACTGATAACCACTTTGTACTCTCGATCAATACTTAGTGGATTCCTCCAAGAGTTGGAGAAGAGAGGATTAGAAGAATTACCCCATCTTCGAACCTCTATAAAATTTATTGTGTCATTTAAATTTCAAAGACTTCAATTCTCGCATATTATCTTATATCCGACGATAAATTTGCTATCCAATTGACATTTAACAAAGTGCTAAAACCAAGTGTTAAAACAATCTTAAACCAAATTCAAGGGTGTTAAGTCTTCCAATAAAACATATCACAGTTGAGTTAAGCTTTTAGACTAAGCGGCTAAGTTATTCTATCAACAAATCAGTCCGCTGAGTGGCTAACTCTGGGTTAACTAACTTAGCCGTCCATCAAGGACTTAGCCGTTGAAGAATTAACTCGAACGATTTTAAAAGGACTAAATCGAAAAGTTGGTAAGGTTTATTCAACCCCCCTTCTAAACCTTACACTCACACCCCTCGGGACCTACAAGTTCTGTTTTGAGGTCGACCACTCGAAACAAGAGGTTGATCGGTGTTTGAAAGAATGAAAACTAAAATAGAACGCAATATTTTAAAAAATAGAGATGCTAACGGTCAAATGGGGCCGAGGCGGGGTGGACCCTATGGCGACCGATCGGACCCCCCTGGACCGGTCGCCCTCCCAATCATCCGGTGTCTGAATCTTCAGATGTACTTTATAATGTTCGAAATTTCTACATAGCGACCAATCGCGCTATGTTATCTTTGACAACAGATTCCAACCGTTGAACATCCATTACAACAAGATTTACTTTATCAATTTTGTACAATATTTCTACATCTTGTGATTCTTTTTGTAGACAAAATTGATGAAGGATGAGCCTATGTTTGTGAAGACTCTCCTATAAATATAAGATTATTTTGAAGACACAAGATATAACAACACAAGCAAACACACAACAAGAAATCTGCAAATTTCTCTAAGCTTTCACTTTCAACATTCTGGTTGTAATAGCCTAAGGTCTTACACTTTCACATCTTGAGGTCTAGGCTTAATTCTTGATTACACTTGCAATCAAACTTGTATTATTCATTATCGAGTTGTAATCTTAAATTTGGGTTCATCATTCAACACAAGATATCCTTGTGAGTGTTCTTGTGGTAAGAACACACTTGGATGATCTTAGGTGTTAGGTGTTAGAAGATTGTGGTAATCTTCTTATTGAAGAGTTTGGTGCTCTTTGAGGTGTTGAAGAATTTGGTGTTCTTCAAGTTGGAAGATTGTGGTAATATTCACAAGGTGCCGTAGAAGATTGTTGTTATCTTCAAGGGAGATTGTGGTAATCGCCAAAGCGGTGTTGTAAGGTGATGTTGTATTAATTGTGGTAATTAATGAATTCTTTTTTTCTTTTTGAAATCCATTCTGAAGATACTGGGGTGGTAGAGGACTAGGCCCTAGATGGGTTGAACCTCTATAAATCGACGCGTGTTGTTTATTTTCCTGCACCTTCATTCTTGTCTTTGCTTGATCATTCAAAAAAGAGGGCGAATTGCAAAAAATCGGCATAATCTATTCAACCCCCCTCTAGATTATCGTAGCCACTTAGACTAACATTTATATCCCAACACAACTTGATAAGTTTCTGAGCCCAATTTTTGTCCTGGGCCTCACGCCCACTTGCAAGACAAAGACAATGGACAACAAGTGATTATATAGTGTATCCCCCCATTTCCAAGTTCCCAAACGAGGCAAAAAGGACTAAAATGAATCAAACCTAATCTTTTGTTATCCAAAGTTTTGAAAGCCAGATATTTTCCCAAGGATGGGTTGCTTTCTTTTCTTCCAAAAATCAATATTCTTGGCTTTGGAAAAGCCGACTTAAAGCTAGGCATGTTATTGCTCTTGGAATTAGATATCAAGTGGGGGATGGAAATCCATTAAAATTTGGGAGTCCCTGGATTCCCAAATTACCATCTTTTAAACCATGCCCCCAAGTGACAAAAATGCCTCTTTTTTTGGGTAAGGAGCCGATGGATCCCCTTGGAAAATCATGGAATATGGAGCCGATTTATAACACTTTTTCCCCGGATGATGCTAACATTATACTCCGCCTTCCTATCTCAAGTAGATCCGAGAGACCAACTTTGTTGGCACTTTGAAAAAAATGGCATCTTCTCTGCTCTGGTCGACATAAGCAAATCCAAAGTATTAAAAGAGGCAATGCGGATGTCTCAAAATCCAAACCATTCTCGGTTTCGAGATAAGAGGATATTGAAAACCACTGGAAGCTCAACATTAAGGCAAAATCAAACAATTTATTTGGAGATGCATTTATAATGCCTTACCCACTTTCCATCAATTAAAGAGAAAAAGAGTGCTGGAGGATGCTTGTTGTCTACTGTGTGGTGAGCAAGAGGAGAACCTGGAACATTTATTCTTTCATTGCCCTAAAGCTCTCACAGTGTGGAAACTAGCTCCAGTATAGTGGTGTGGATTATCAAAGGAGACAACCTCTTTTAAGCGGTGGTGGCGGGGATTATGTCGCATGGAGAGAGGGAAATTAATCAATACCGAATGCAATCTGTGCGTACATCCTCCGGTGGTTATGGAAATCAAGGAACCTCGTTTATTTTCCAATCTACCAGGATGGGGGAGAAAGAGGTTGTTGATCGTGCTTAGGTGGAGTGGAATGAGTTCCTTAATGCACAGTCGTAATGTTCGAGAGGATAAGAAAACTTGTTGTTCTAACCCTTTTCAACCATTCCCCCAGGAGGTAGCAGCAATGTAGGACTATCTTGCTTATTTGTCAAGATACATTGCGGCTAACCCTCGAAATGTAGTATTAGAGGATGGGTGAGTAATCAAAGGGTGATGTTGTGTTTGCGTGGGCGAGATAATCTAGGGATTATGAACTTAATTGATTGAAGCTTCCGCCCGTTGCCACTCGTCAAGCAATGCTTAAAGCGTATCGTGTCAAACTCGAAAAGATTTATGTGTATTTAGATGCCAGGATATTGTCCTCAAGCTCCGGACCATCTTCTTTCGATGGAAATGATGCTTTGCAACATCCAAGACATCTTTATACTCTGGGAATCTTTTTGAATCTTGTTCTTTCATGGTGTGTCCCGATTCGTACTCAGAAATGTAAAAATTGGTTAATGTGGCTTTAGATGGTGATTGTGATTTGAGTTGGGATTCCCAATTCCCCTCTTGGTTAGGTAACTGTTAGGAGCAGGGGTGGAGCTAAACGTGTAAGTTTGGGAGGGCTAAATCAATAAAAAATAAATATTTAGTACTAAAAATAAATATTTTAAAATAAAATATATCTATTCAAAAATTTGGGGGGGGCTTACATAAGAGAGATACGCGGCCTGGTTAGGAGGGAAGTCGGGCTCTTTAGCCCCGTGATGTAATATTTACTTTTGAGTTATGGTTATAAAATTATCGTTATTTTGGAAGGAAAAAAAAGGGACTAAAATGAACGTTTCCATTTGCATCATCTGCATACCATACCTATGACAAATTTTTTTGGTGCTCAACGGAAGACCATTCCTGTTTAAAAACGAAAATATAAAGGACTAAAATATAATTAGAACTGAATCAGAGGGACTAAAATTGAATTAGCGACAAAATTGCATTATAAGTCTACCCCGTTTGTTGGCTTATCTATTCTAGTAATCACTTCAAGATTGGTAGCTTGACATACGAATCCCATTTATTTGGCTTTTCAACAATTGAAAATATCAAAAAGGATAAAATTCTCGCTGAAAAATACTCTCTCTAACTCTTAAAAAAAAGGTCATGTTTTGTCTGCTTCTTCCCTCATCTTCCATGGAGAATGAAAAGAGATTTCTTGTTTCGCTTTTATTTATTTTCTTTTTTAGTTTTGGTTTTGTCTCATTTGTTAGAGTTTTTGTCTCACTTTAATAAGTGAAAGTTTTTGTCCCCATAATAAGTGGTGACAAGTGATTTTTGTTTCGATTTCTTGTTTATCAAATAAATTGTCTCTGATGTGGGCATTCTGTGCAAAAGATTCAGATGACCCATTATCGAAAAATTAGTAACATATGGGGTATGCAATTTATCCAGAAATATTATGACTTATGGTTCAACTGGATCAATTTGATCTATATTAAAATATATTTCTAATTTAGATTTGTATAAGTTAATGATTTTGTAAGTCTGACAATTTTAATCTCTATAGTTAACTGTTGTAAGGCTTTCCGGCCTAATGAAATTGATTGATTCTTAAAAAAACTAAACAATTCAATTCTAGATCCCATGTAACTTGGATAATATTTATTGAATCATGATGGGTATAAATTAAATTTAATGTAATTTACTTGATCCAAGGAAAAATGCATTTAACCTTGTGAGAATTTTGGACACTATTTTTTAAAAGTAGTACTTGATTTCTAAGATGTGAAAGGCTCTATACCATAATTAAAATGCATTGCAATATTCGATCAGAATAAACAGAAATGAAGGTCCACATTCAACACGATCTTTTTCGTGTCTTCTTTCAAACAGAAACTTTCTCAATCATTTTCAATAAACTTATGAATCACTTGCCCTTCACCAAAATAAATAAATAAAAGGGATAATTACAAAATGTACCCCTGAGTTTAAACCTAATTACAAAAAAAATCTGGCTAACTTTCAAAATTACAAAAAGTACCCCTAATTAAGGTTTGATTCAGTGTCAAAATTAAGGGGTAAACTGTAATATTTTTATAAATACGAGGGGGGATTTTTAAATATTTTTTGCTCATGAAGGGGGTAAAAGTTAGACAAAATAATACCTCAGGAGTGTTTTTGTAATTTTAAAAATTAGCTGGAATTTTTTGTAATTAGGTTAAATCTCAAGGGTACTTTTTGTAACTAACCCTAAATAAAATAATATACTAATAATTGTATCAATATTTTGATCTTGAGAAATAAATTAATAATGTTAAAAGAAATGTTCGTTCATCAGTCCTAAATACATATGACTCCTCTATAGCCTGATATGATAAAGAAAGAAACAAAATTGTAACTTAAGGTGTGAATACACTTTTCTTAAAGTGATAATTATCCCCACTATGAATTGCTAACGGGTTGGACGACAATTTACTTCTTGGATACAACAAATCACCTGAAACCTGCAAATAACAATTTCAAAGACTTCCCTCAATAACTGGAATAGTAACTCTAATATGTGAAAATATGATGTCAAAAATTGAATCCAAGGATAATGAAATTTTACCTTGGCATGAAAATTTAAAAGAGTATATTTATTGTGAGACCGTCTCATGAATCTATAACTATGAGACTAATCGTATCGAACCAAACAAAAAATCTACAAGCCAGAAAAAGTGGATGAATACAATGAAGTGGTTAGTGTTCTTACTGATAATAGAATTACCACTTGACCTATATATACACCCTGCCAAATTGCTTTCTTATAGACTGACCTCATTGTACTTGGTGCTACATAAGCAGGGGCGGAATCAGGATTTGGTAATAGGGGGGACCAAAAGTTGGAATATCAAATATTTATTTTATATAATAATTAAATTCAAAAAAATATTGTATATTGCATCAAATACAATGTCAATACTCATCATTGAGACTATGTTCATTTAGCAAATCCTAATCACCTAGGTTCCCCAATTATTTTCCTCAATCACCAACTAACCCATATTACTCTTCTCAATATATTTCTCTATTAATGCACATTTTTCTCAATACATTACATTAAAATAAATCTTCTTCGCTCAATCATCCCTAAACTTCTCACAATCACCATAAATGACTAAACAATATACTCTAAGCATCCAAAAATACGTAATTACAATCAAAGTATATAACGACTCTCTTGCAAATATCATCAATCTGAATGATACGAGCACGTCTCTTAGGTTTACTGTCAAAGCTAGGTATAATCAACTTGTTGAAATTTGGTGTTTATTTCTGTAAACTGGATTACACAAAACTGAAACTATCTATTACAGAGAAAATCGAAAATTGCAGAAAAGCTGAGGGGAGTAAAAACTCTATCCGCAAGATAAACACGTCTCGTATAGTGCTGACGGAACAAACGTGTTATCCCCAAAGATACAACAGCTTCGTCCTTGAAATAGCAGCACTGCAAATTTCAAGGTACCTTTCGAACTGGAATATGTAAAACTGAGTACACTTTTGCAAGTACAACAATGTAAAAATATTTATGAAAGTGTAATCTGAACAACAACAATGCTCCTATTTATAGGACTTCCAACCAGGCCTTGGGACTCTTTACCGCATGGCAGTAACTTCAAGATAATGGGATGTAACCTCCAGGTAGTGGGCACTCCTTCAATGGCCATTATGTTGTAACCTCCAAGTAGTGGGTAGAGTGGTGCTGTTTCATTTTAAAAGTTGTAGTTTCAGCTTTTAAGTTGCAACTTATTTGTTTTTATTCTTTAAAAAATAAAAAACAAATTTTTCTCAAAAACTAGGCCCACCAAATGACACGAACACGGCACGGGCTCGGGCTCACCACGCCCGATGCAGCGCCGGCCGGGTGGGCAGCGTCTTGCGCGCTGGGGCCTTGCCCACCACACCTCACATGTGTATAGTTATTTCACCTTGCACACTCTTACACACCTACTTACTTATATATTGAATAAAATTTAACATTTTATTCCTATGTGGGATGGTGTCTTTTCACCTTCCCATCATCCATTATCCCATTTCTAAGTGACTAACTTGTGTATTTTATTTCTCACTCACCACAAAATGGTTTTGAGAAGTTAAATATACCACACTCATCTACTCAAAACATAGAATATTATTGTAATATTTAATTCCTCCGAAATTAAATTATTAGTCACTAAAAAATTGATCAAAGTTAGGTATCAAACCATTACTTCTCAAGACCAATTTCCAATAATCCCCTACATGAGTGGAAATCAAATGCACATGAAAATGCAAACTCTTGTACTCAGTTTAATTGAAACCATATTGTATCGGACATGTAGTTTGCGATTTGAACCTTCCTTCGTAAATATCATCGGATATACCGGCTAGTGACGAATGCCTTGAACTATTCCTCCTTCGTGTATACCTAGTCAATGACATTTACACAAAATGACCTCTGTCACATTCCGTTCTTCGATTGTGTCCTTTTTGGCCATGCACAACACTTTGGATTCATAAGTGTTACATTGAGCGCCCTCACTTCTCACTTATATATGTGATCTCTCTTGACGAGTCATTTTATCATTAAAAGTCCTTATGACTTAACCTTACCACAACAAACAAGTTTATTGCACTTGTTTTGCCTTCTAGGAATGGGTTAACTGATTTACAAGTGCTTAACTGAACTTTTAAAGTTTAGTTTTCCCATTGAACCAAGTTCTTGGGATCTCCAATACCAAGTTGGGTTACCACTTTAATCGTTCTTTAAATTGTGGATTTTAATCCCATTCCCTCTAGCAATTTACTCAATTGATCTCTGTTAAGCCCTTTCGTGAGCGGATACACTATGTTATCCTTTGACTTTACATAGTCAATTGATATAACACCATTAGAGATCATTTGTCTTACGGTATTATGTCTATGACGGATGTGTCTAGACTTACCATTATACATATTACTTTGTGCTCTCCCTATAGTAGCTTGACTATCACAGTGAATCATCACAGGAGGCACTGGCTTTTTCCAACATGGAATATCTTCTAAGAAATTACGAAGCCATTCAGCTTCTTCGCCAGATTTATCAAAAGCTATAAACTCAGATTCCATGGTGGATCGGTCTATACAAGTCTGCTTTGTGGATTTCCATGATACTGCTCCTCCTCCAATAGTAAATATATATCCACTAGTGGAGTAGGAGTCTTTGGAATCTGAAATCCAACTAGCATCACTATACCCTTCAAGCACTGCAGGGTATTTTGAGTAGTGTATTTCATAACTCATGGTGTATTTTAAATATCTTAGTACCCTAGTTAGTGCTTTCCAATGTTCTTGGCCTGGATTTCTTGTATACCTACGCAATTTGTTTACGGGATAAGCAAGATCTGGACGTGTACAATTTGTAATGTACATCAAACTTCCTATCACTTTCGAGTATTCCAACTGAGCTACTGGTTCTGCTTTATTTACTACCAGATTTATGCTAAAATCAATGGGCGTTTTGCATGGTGGGCCATCAAAAGCATTGAACTTCTTGAGCAGTTTCTCCACATAGTGGGATTGTATCAAGCTAATTCCCTCAGATGTTTTACCAATTTTGATTCCGAGAATCATATCAGCAATTCCCATGTCTTTCATGTCAAAATTTCTTTTTAACATTTTCTTAGTGTCTATGATTATATCATGACTACTACCCATTATTAACATATCGTCTACATATAGACAAACTATGACAAACACATTTGATGTGCCTTTAACATAAACACACTTGTCACATTTGTTGATTTTAAAGCTATTTGAATACATCGTTGTGTCAAATTTAAGATGCCACTGTTTTGGAGCTTGTTTAAGTCCATACAACGATCTTATCAATTTGCACACCTTTTTCTCTTGACCAGGTGCTACAAATCCTTCATGTTGTTCCATATATATTTCTTCTTCCAATTCACCATTTAAAAACGCAATTTTTACATCCATTTGGTGAATCTCGAGATTGTGCAAAGCAACAATCGCAATAAGCACTCGAATAGATGCAATTCTTGTTACAGGTGAATATGTGTCGAAGAAATCACTTCCTTCTTTTTGTTTGAAGCCTTTAGCCACTATCCTGGCTTTATATTTATCAATAGTTCCATCTCCCTTATATTTCTTTTCTAGTATCCATTTACACCCTAAAGGCTTACTATCTGCAGGGAGATCAACCAACTCCCAGGTATGATTTTGTAAAATGGATTTTATTTCACTATTGATGGCTTCTTTCCAGAGCGGAGCATCTGGAATAGACAGAGCCTCTTTAAATGTACTTGGCTCACCGTCTAACAAGTAAGGGACAAAATCAAGACCAAATGACATAGCAGTTTTAGTCGTTTTACTTCGTCTTGGTTCTTCACTCCCTTGTGAAGAACTACTTGCTTTCTCATAAGTTCTTTTGTTAGAACTTATTTCAACCCTTTCTTTACAAGGATATACATTTTCAAGAAATATCGCATTTCTTGATTCGATTATGGTGCCTTCAGAAATTTCTGGATTTTCTGACTTGTGTACCAAGAACCGATATGCGCTACTGTTGTATGCATATCCTATAAAAATACAATCAACCGTCTTTGGGCCAATTTTGACTTGTTTAGGTTCTGGTATTGCTACCTTAGCTAAATACCCCCATACTTTAAGGTATTTATAAGATGGCTTATGATTTTTCCATAATTCATACGGTATCTTATTTTTTCCTTTAAGTGGAATTTTATTTAAAATGTGGTTTGCTGTTAAAACAGCTTCCCCCCACATGTTCTGAGGTAGCCCAGAACTAATCAACATGGCATTCATCATTTCTTTTAAAGTTCGATTTTTGCGTTCATCAATACCATTAGATTGTGGTGAATATGGAGCAATAGTTTGATGAATTATTCCCCACTGGTTACATAATTCTTCAAAAGGTGCAACATATTCTCCACTCCATCACTCAATTATATTAATCCTACCGCCAAGTTGATTTTCAACCTCATTTTTATAATTTTTGAAGGCTTCCAACGCTTCATCTTTGCTTCTTAATAAATATAAGTAGCAAAATTTTGTGCAATCATCAATAAAAGTGATGAAATATTTTTACCACCTCTAGTTTGCACAAATTTGGATCACATATATCGATGTATCGATTCTAGAGGTAATCTTGTATTTCTTTCCAGAATGAAAAGGTAATTTAGTCATTTTAGCTTCAATACAGATTTCACATCTCTTTTAAAAATCAAATTTTGATGTTGGAAGTAATTCCAAGTTCATTAATCTTTTTATAGCATTTAGATTAACATGCCTGATGTGAACCGCAGCAACAATTGTGCATACGACCCAACAACAATATGTTGTTAACCCAAGATCTTTACTAGTTCGGTTAAATTGGTGGAAACCTCGACCCATTGCTTAGCAAAGCAAGAACCTCGGTATACAAAGACGCCACAAGCAAATATGGATTATTGCCTGATAAGTCGATAATTGCAACAAGAAACATAAATCTTGAAGCACTTGGAGAAACACTCAATTTAGAGAGTAAAAGATTAATTGTACTGATAACTGAGTGAAAAACAATAAGTGTTCACCCTTATAAAGGGTCCAAACCTTAACTTACCAAGAAAACAACTTGAAACTGAAAAGGAAACAAAAATAGGAAAAATTCAAAATTCCGAGAAAAAGCACGGTCGTGCCTGAAAACACGGCCAGGCCGTGTTTCGTACGTCGTTCCCGGATTCCTGCCCAACACAGCCGTGCCAGGAAACACGGCCAGGCCTTGTTCGCGAGGAAATTTCCGAACACGACCGTGGACCAAAGCACAGCCAAGCCGTGTTTCCCACGAATCCTCCATCGCCCCTTCCAACAAGGCCATGCCCAGAAGCACGGCCAGGCCGTGTTTGCGAGAAAAATTCCGAACACAGCCGTGTAACTAAGCACGACCAGGTCGTGCTTTCCGCGACGTCCGCCCCTTAGACCCTTTCAGCAATTTTGTCCCCTGCTTGTCCTAAACTCGAAATAACAACTCAAGACGCAGCCTTAAAGGTTTATTTGACCTCCAAAACATTAACATGACTGAAAATAAAAATCAAACTACGACTAACTATGATAAACGAATACAACACCATTGAGAACTTGATGACATAGTCTTCAAGACGCAAAGTGGCTTGTATCCTTGGCATCCTCCGCTTGCTCAGTCTGAGGTGGACTCTAGACCGTTGATGACGCTAATCAACTGGACCACCCGATCATCTCCCTCCTTCGTGAATGCACTCTCGGTCTCATTCTGAATAACTTGAATCAGCCCATTGAGTGCATCCTTGAACTTCCTTGCCTGTGCCCTCGTCACCGGACCAACTGGTACTGTTATCGGGTCTTTCGTCCATGGATTCTGATCATTCCCCTCCTCTTGAGAAGGATTTGTCCTCAAATCCGAACTGGCATCAAATGGACTAAGATCCGCAACATTGAAAGAAGCACTAATCCCATAGTCGCCCGGTAAGTCAATTTTGTAAGCGTTGTCATTGATTCGCTCGAGCACTTGGAACGGACCATCTCCCCACAACTGCATGTTGGACTTTCGATGTGCCGGGAATCATTTGGGCCGCATATGTACCCAAACCCAATCACTCGGTTTGAACACCATCTTCTTGCGATGCTTGTCACCAACTTGCGCCGTGTCTTTACGCTTCTGTCGCCGCTTCGATGTTGAGCCTAGCTTTCTCATGTATCTGTTTCACAAAATCAGCTTTCTTCTGCCCATCTAAGTTAACATGCTCAGAAACAGGTAAAGGTGATAATCCAATGGGGTTAGCGGATTAAAACCATAAACAAGTTCAAATGGTGAAAACTTTGAAGCAGAATTCACAACACGATTATAAGCAAACTCAACATGCGGTAAACACTCTTCCCAAGTTTTAATATTCTTTCTAATGACAGCCCTTAACAACATAGATAAAGTTCTATTAACCACTTCAGTTTGACCGTCTATTTGGGGGTGACATGTAGTAGAAAATAATAGTTTAGTTCCCAACTTCCCCCACAAGGTTTTCCAAAAGTAACTTAAGAACTTAGAATCCCTATCCAACACAATAGTTCTAGGCATACCATGCAACCTCACAACCTCGTTAAAGAACAAATCGGCAATCAAAGATGCATTATCAGTTTTATGACATGGAATAAAATGTGCCATCTTTGAAAAACGATCTACGACAACAAATATAGAATCGGACCCATGTTTAGTTCTCGGAAGCCCTAAAACAATGTCTATAGAAATATCAAGCTAAGGTGTCGTCGGAATAGGTAGTGGCGTGTAGAGTCCCTGGTTTTGAATCCAGGATTTAGCTTGCCTACAAGTAACACATCTACTATAAATGCGCTCAACATCTTGCTTCATATGTGGCCAATAGAAATGCTCTTGCAAGACTACTAAAGTTTTGGCTATCCCAAAATGTCCCATAAGATCCCCACTATGCGATTCTCTCACTAGTAAGTCTCTCAAAGAACATTTAGGAATGCACAATTTATCCTCCCGAAATAGAAAACCATCATGCCTATAAAACTTACCCTCGGCCACTTTTTCGCATGCAACAAACGACCCAGAAAATTCAAGATCATGCAAATAAAACTCTTTAATATGTTCAAACCCAAGAATTTTAGCATCTAAAGTAGAGATAAGAGTGTACCTCCGAGATAGTGCGTCTGCTACAATATTAGTCTTACCTTGCTTGTATCGGTTGATGTAGGGAAACGTCTCGATGAATTCATGCCAACGTGCATGGCGCTTGTTCAACTTTTGCTGCCCCTTGAGGTACTTTAGGGACTCATGATTGGTGTAGATTATGAACTCTTTTGGCCACAAATAGTGCTGCCATGTTTTCAAGGCCCGGACCAAAGCATACAACTCCTTATCGTACGTTGGATAGTTCAAAGCCGCCCCACTCAGTTTTTTGCTGAAGAATGCGATCAACTGTCCTTCTTGCATCAATACGACTCCAATCCCAACCCCCGACACATCACACTCGATCTCAAAGACCTTGGCAAAATTCGGCAATGCTAGCAAAGACACATGTGTTAGACTTTCCTTTAGCAACTCAAATGCTTTGTCTTGGGCCTCTCCCCACTGAAACATCACACTCTTTTTAATCGTTTCCATCAAAGGTGCTTTTAATAGTATCAACTCCTCACAAACCTCCGATAAAAGCTCGGAAGGCCATGAAAGCTATGCACTTGATCGGTCGATGTGGGTTTAGGCCATCTGGATAGCCTTAATCTTCTCCTTATCCACCGTAATTCCCCGAGCTCACTACAAACCCCAAGAATATCAATCGCTTCAACAAAATGTGCACTTCTTGACGTTTACATACAACTTCTCTTTCCTTAGTACTTCTAAGACGACCCTCAAATGATCTAAGTGTTGGTACAATGATTTACTATAAATGAGAATATCATCAAAGTAAACCACGACAAACTTACCAATAAAAGTCCTCAGAACATGTTTCATCAATCTCATAAATGTTCTAAGCGCATTGGTTAGCCCAAAAGGCATGACTAATCGCTCATATAAACCATGCTTCGTCTTAAAGGCCGATTTCCATTCATCCCCTTCTCGCATCCAAATCTGATGGTACCCGCTCCTCAAGTCTATCTTGGAGAAGATGCTAGAACCATGGAGCTCGTCTAACATATCATCCAAGCGAGGTATGGGATACCGGTATTTGATAGTGATGTTGTTAATAGCCCGACAATCCACACATATCCTCCAAGACCCATCTTTCTTCGGAACAAGTAATATCGGAACTGCACACGGGCTCATGCTTTCTCGAATGAGTTTCTTGCTTAGCAACTCATCAACCTGCCGCTGCAATTCTTTAGTTTCCTCCGGATTAGTCCTGTACGCCGGTCGGTTAGGCAGTGATGCCCCCGGAATGAAATCAATTTGATGCTCAATCCCTCGAATGGGTGGTAATCTATCCGGCATCTCATCTGGGAACACGTCCTCGAATAACTGCAACAAAGACAAGACAAAACTAGGCAAATCGGGTTAAGATCACAAGTAGATAAATAAGCGCCTTGTAAACCAAGAGTATCATCGAACAACCACTCGTGGTGGCTTTCCTAAGGTCACTCATTTTTGCCATCAGATTTACTTTTCCCTCGTTTCTTACCTCATGGCCGTTCCCCTCCTTTTGTTTTTTGGCCCTCTCAAAAATATTGCTCTACTTTTTCCCGGCTATCTCTCGAACGTCACTTCTACCCTTAGTCGGACCCTCACTCTTATTTTCTCTCAAGCTCTCCTTTTTCTTGGCTTTATTTTGATTTTTATGCTCACTAGCTGAACTCTCTTTTTCTTTTACCTCTCCCACTCTAGATTTCACTTGATCCTCATAAATTTCTTTTGGAATTAAAGGAAGAAGTACAAAACGTTTTTGATTATGAACAACATTATACTGTTTGGTGTAACCGTCATGTTTAACCCTCCTATCAAACTGCCTCGGCCTACCCAACAGGATGTGCCCCGCTTGCATTGGCACAACATCGCACAACACCTCATCCTTATATCCCCCTAATTGAAATGCTACCTTCGTCTGCCTACTTATCCGCATCTCCCCACAGTCGCTCAACCACTGCAACTTATAAGGTTGTGGGTGTTTTATCGTCGGAATTCCTAACCTATCCACCATCTTTGGGCTTGCTACATTAGTACAACTCCCACCATCTATGATGACACTACACACATTTCCATTGACAAAACACCTTGTATGAAAGATTTTTTCTCGCTGGACTCCTCATCTGACTTAGGCTGAATACTCAGTGCCCTCCGAGACACTAAGGATAACGCCTCTCCCTTCGCCGCCTCTAGAACCTCCGGAATATCTCCCAACTCCAGCATATCACTATAATCATGCTCTCCCTCACTTTCCGACTCTATTTCTCCATTCTCACGCAACACCAACACCCTCTTATTTGGACATTGACTAGCTATATGCCCAAGCCCATGACATTTAAAGCATTTAATATCCCTCATTCGAGCAGTAGAGGGTTCGAATTTACCAGCGGGTTTAGGCTCGGTCGCCCTCCCCCTTTGGCCCGCCACCTTTGAATTCTGCTCCTCCTTTTTGTTGGTGTTTGACTTCCATGCATTGGAGTTAGAATTTGGTGCTTGTCGGTTGAAACCCCTCCTTTTGAGCTGCTGCTCAACTTTCACCGCCATGTTCACCATCTCCTCAAGATCAACATAGTGATGTAGGTCAACGGCATCCGCAATAGGAGTATTCAAACCCGCGATGAACTTGGCCATAGTTACCTCCGGGTCCTCTTCGATATTTGCCCTTGCCATAAGCATCTCCATCTCCTTGTGGTAATCCTCCACACTCTTTGACCCCTGAGTCAACCTTTGCAACCTCTGATAGACGCCCCTATAATAGTGATTTGGGACAAAACGACGTCGCATCAAACTCCTCATCTCCTCCCATGTGGAAACGGGCCGCTCGCCGCTTCTCCGCTTTGAGACCATCAATTGATCCCACCAAATACTTGCGTAATCCGAGAATTCAGTTGACGCCAATTTAACCTTTTTCAGTTCAGAGTAATTTTGGTAGTCGAAAACATTCTCGATTTTTCTCTCCCAATCCAAATAGGCGTCCGGATCACTTTTTTCCTGGAACGAGGGGATTTGCATTTTGATGTTACTCAAATTGCCATCCTCACGTCCCCGATCACTCCTATTTCCCGGCCGACCTCTACCTAGATTGTAATTTTGCTCCCTGTCGGAATCAAAATCATCAATCTCATCTGCCTACTCCTCTAACTCGAACCTCCTAGGCCTCCGCACCCTAGTAGCAGGCTCCTCGATCCGCGGCGCCTTTCTGGGATCCCCGTATGTCTCCAACATTAATTTCTTTAACATGTTTGCAATCACCTCCATATCTAACTTGTTGCCCAAATCTGCTGGTTGTGATTTTTCTTCAGTCATGATTATATCGCTCCCTCACGTGTATACGCTCGTGTATCACTCAACTCATAATCTCCAAGTACGCGCACTTGTCACGATTATAAACCAATCAGACAGTCACAAGTACGCCTTAACACACCAAGAAAATTACCAAGCCTTGAAGTAGACGCCATCGTTTACAGAAAAAAGCATGTTTATCTTGCGTTGTTGAAATTTAGTGTTTATTTCTGTAAACTGGATTACACGAAAACTGAAACTATCTATTACAGAGAAAATCGAAAATTGTAGAAAAGCTGAGGCGAGTAAAAACTCTATCTGCAAGATAAACATGTCCCGTATAGTGCTGACAGAACAGACGTGTTATCCCCAAAGATACAACAGCTTCGTCCTTGAAATAGCAGCACTGCAAATTTCAAAGCACCTTTCGAACTGGAATATGTAAAATTGAGTACACTTATGCAAGTACAAGAATGTAAAAATGTGTGTGAAAGTGTAATCTGAACAACAACAATGCTCCTATTTATAGGACTTCCGACCAGGCCTTGGGACTCTTTACTACAGGGCAGTAACTTCAAGATAATAGGCTATAACCTCCAGGTAGTGGGCACTCCTTCAATGGCCACTATGTTGTAACCTCCAAGTAGTGGTAAAAGTAGTGTTGCTTCATTTTTATTCTTTAAAAAATATAAAAAAACAAATTTTTTTGTGCAAAACTAGGCCCAGTTGGGACACGGGCACGGGCTCGGCCCTCGGCCCCCGGCGCCGGCGCCGGGCCGGGGGGCGTGTGGCCTTGCCCACCACACCTCACATGTGTATAGTTATTTCATCTTGCACACTCTTACACACCCACTTACTTATATATTGAATAAAATTAACATTTTATTCCTATGTGGGATGGTGTCTTTTCACCTTCCGATCATCCATTATCCTATTTCTAAGTGACTAACTTGTGTATTTTATTTCTCACTCACCACAAAATGATTTTGAGAAGTTAAATATACCACACTCATCTACTCGAAACGTAGAATATTATTTTAATATTTAATTCTTCTGAAAATTAAATAATTAGTCACTAAAAAATTGATCAAAGTTAGGTATCAAACCATTACTTCTCAAGACCAATTTCCAACACTTCTCTATGTTATCATTAAATTTGTTATTCAATTCTTGCAACTGAGAGTCTATCGTTACATTTAAAATATCAACTTTGTAATGATGCTCGACCGTAATAGGCTAATGTATTTCAACAAAAATAATGAATTGAATGAGGAGAAATATTGAACTAAATATCATAAGATACATTAACATAAATATATACATATATCTAATGATATTTTAAATCCAACCATATCATGAATTGTATAAAACTTGAAAAACCTCAATTGAAATAAAAAGACTGAAATATATATAGTGATCCGCCATTCAAATGGGCTCTCGCTGAGAGAAATCATAATGTGTGGGGGCTCTATTTCACCCGGGCTAGATTTATTACCGAATCAATTTAGGCGACAGCCCAAGTTTCCACACATTTTCGCTCTTTTTGATTCAGGGAAACAGGAAACTACCCTATATTTTCAATTCAATAAAAATAAAAACTAATATATATTTATATAGGTAGTTAAATAAAAAAGTTTGGGGGAGGGCCCCCAAGACCATTAATGTGGCACTGTACATAAGGTTTCTGTTTATTGGATTCCCACAACGTTCACTATTTCAGTTGCTAAGGAATAAACACGTGTATCGTACAAAGTAATTGGGACTGAGATACCTTTGAATTTTGGTCAGCTAATACTTGATAAAGTGATGGGGTTTGTTGAATCCAAGGTTAAGAACTTAAGATCATGTTCTACCCTTCCATTCGTTGATCCAAAATAATTTGTAACATCCTATTTTTATAATTTCCAAAGTAAAACACGATTTATAAAATAAAAATGTGATTTGATATAGAAATCTGCTTTGTATATAATTAAGTATTCTATAAGAACATTTAAGTCTACTAAATAATAATATTTAAAAATTAATTGACAATTCCAAATTTATTCCAATATAATTCAAGTTCTAAAACATTTTTTTTAAAAATGGAAAAATTAGAAATTTAGTCCGCTAACTTTAGCCATTTAGACATTTAGTTCGCTAGGTAGTCAAATTTTGGTCTAGACCAATAACTTTCTATTTTTTTGACATTTAATCCGAATTTTGCCTAAAATTGCTGAGGTGGATAAATTGATGGTGGAATTGACGATGTGTACATAAAATTAGGAATTTTTTAACAAGTGGAAAAACATAAATGCTACATATAATAAATTTACGTTTCAAAAGAAAAAAATTTCCATGTTGGCAATTAGAAGATGCAAAGTAAATCAAAAACTTCTTCTTAACACTAAATATTCAAACAAAAAACCCCTCCCCCACTTCTTCTTCTTCATTTCGCCCAATTTTCCCTTCGATTAAATATGAGAAGCAAACCAAGAAATCGAAGTGTTTTCTTTTCAAAAAATTAAAAGATGTCGAGGTGTTTTTGGCCGATGTGAAGGTGAAGGTCAGCTCGAGATGCCGGATGGTGGAGGTTGGAGATGGCCTTGGTCGCTGAGGTGTGGTTGGGGTCGGTCATATTTTTTTTCTTTAGTCCTATTTTGCTTAATCGTTTGCCTATTTTTTAGTTAATCTTGGCTAAATATTGCTTAATCTTTACTTGATTTGTTCTAATATTGTCTTATTTGTCAGATTTTTTTGCTTCCAAAATTTGCTTGATAACCAATAATCATGTGGTTAATTATGTTTAACCTATGCTTAATTTTACTTAATAACAAAAATTTAACTTAAATTTTAATTAATATTTATTTTTCCTTCCAAAATTTTCTGGTGAAACTAATACCCAATTTTACCTCCTCTCTTCCTTAATTTAATAAGAGAAGATTAATATTTATAAAAAAATAGATTTAATTATACATAAAGAAGATAAATAAAAAATTTAATATCTTCAGTATAACTTTTCCTAGGAAGGGAGACACAAAAAAGAACTTTATAATTTTTCAATTTCGTTTTCTTAAACTGCTCCATCTAATTAATTTTATAATTTTTTTAATCAAATTCATAATTTTATAATTTTGGTTTTTCTTTTTTTATTATTTTTACTTTTGGTGATTTTTGGTTTTTCATTAAAAAAAATTATTCTAGGAATATTGTTATTTTGGATTTATTTTTCGTTTCATTCTTTATTTATTTAAATAGCCTACATGGACGACACATGGATAATTTTTCCTGTAAAATTGAAAATTCCCCAATTTTTTTGTCCATGTCAGCATAATCTAGTCCACCTCAGCAATTTTCGGCGATATTAGCTTACTCCGGCAAAATTTGGACTAAATGTAAGAAAAATCAAAAGTTATTGGTCTAGACCAAAAGTTGACTACCTAGCGGACTAAATGTCTAAATGGCTTAGCGGACTAAATTTCTAATTTTCCCTTTAAAAATAGTCAAAAAGAGAAGAAATAACAATTCATTATTCTAAATGTTTATTCGGGTCATCACCGCCACATGTCCAGCCAACTCCATCATCAATCTGAAATAGAAATTTATATTGTGGTGAGCATTCAACAGCTCCGTGGAGGTAACTTGTCCAAGCTAAATAAACAAATACATTTCACATAATAACATGCCTGTAATTGGATATTTAAATGTAGTTGTTGTTATTGCATTGAAGCGTGGCTCAGTACCAGAATTCACCAGAGGGAATTTTTATACCCCAGACCTTTGTATGGTTCCATACGACTATAGACACGTAGTACGTAGTTGCATAATTATCAGCTAACACATATAAATCATTTAATTAACAAGGACAAATAAACATAAAGTTAGGAAAACCCCCACCTCAAAAGTAGCGTTTGATGCAGAATGTGGTGAAGAATGTAAGTTTTCTATGCCTGGTCTTAGGATCCCTAAATTTTTATAATTTCTAAGAATAACACTATAAGTCTTATAGACAATTTAGGAAAAAAAAAATATAGATCTTGTAAATGTTAATAAGAAAATTATAGATTATTCAATATATATATATAGATTATATATATATTATAGATTATATTATAGATTATATATATATATATATATATATATTGATAAACAGAAATTAACTTTAGAGGAATAGATTAGACATATGTAGTAAAATACTAATAATACACACACAAGTTTTTTTTTTATAGTAAAAAAAAAAACTGAATCCTAATTTAACTCACGCACACACGGTCTGCACACCACTCACACTTTGGATACACACGCACACACCTTCACTCAATACATACTTTAACAAATTGTAAATATTTCCCTCTTTGTTGGGAAAATTTAATTGTATAGATTTTGATGATGCATGTAAAACTTAGATTAGAAATAAGTTGGCAAGCCATTTTCTGTTGTAATTCAACTGTGTAATAGATATGTTTTATAAGCTGAGTATCAAAGTAGCTAAGTTGAAGATATCACAGAAGTTGACTGAAAGACGGAGTGAAGAATCAGCTGAGTTGCAGCTGAGTATCGAAGAAGAAGTTTAGTCAAGTACCAAAAACATATGTTTGTCAGCAGACTAACAATCAAGTCACTCCCAGAAGTATTTTAAAAGAACATTTAAGTCAACTAAATAATAATATTTAAAAATTAAATGACAATTCCAAATTTATTCCAAAATAATTCAAGTTCTAAAGCATTTATTTTAAAAATAGTCAAAAAGAGAAGAAATAACAATTCATTATTCTAAATGTTTATCCGGATCATCACCACCACATGTCCAACCAACTCTATCATCAATCTGAAATAGAAATTTATATTGTGGCGAGCATTCAACAGCTTCGTGGATGTAACTTGTCCAAGCTAAATAAACAAATACATTTCACATAATAACATGCCTGTAATTGGATATTTAAATGTAGCTGTTGTTATTGCATTGAAGCGTAGCTCGTACAGCCAGGAATTCACCGGAGGGAATTTTTATACCCCAGACCTTTGTATGGTTCCATACGACTATAGACACGTAGTACGTAGTTGCATAATTATCAGCTAACACATATAAATCATTTAACAAGGACAAATAAACATAAAGTTGGGAAAACTCCCACCTCAAAAGTAGCGATTTGTTGTATAATGTGGTGAATAATATAAGTTTTCTATGCTTGGAAATCCTCATTCTCTAAATATTTAAATATGATGATTTGTCTTAGGATCCCTAAATTTTTATAATTTCTAAGAATAACACTATAAGTCTTATAGACAATTTTGAAAACTAATAATATAGATCTTGTATATATAGATTATAGATTATTTTATAGATTATATATATATTGATCAATAGAAATCCTTTAAAATTTTAGGGGAATAGATTAAACATATGTAGTAAAATACTAATAATACACACACAAGTGTTTTTTTTTATAGTAAAAAAAAAACTGAATCCTAATTTAACTCACGCACACACGGTCTGCACACCACTCACACTTTGGATACACACACACACACCTTCACTCAATACACACTTTAATAAATTGTAAATGTTTCCTCCTTGTTGGGAAAATTTAATTTTATAGATTCTGATGATGCATGTAAAACTTAGATTAGAAAGTTGGTATACCATTTTCTGTTGTAATTCAACTGTGTAATAGATATGTTCTATAAGCCGAGTATCGAAGCAGCTAAGTTGAAGATCACAGAAGTTGACTGAAGGACACATAAAGAATCACCGAGTTGCTGAGTGTCGAAGAAGTTCATCAAGCACCAAAAGTCGTGTTTGTCGGTAGACTAACAGTACGAGTCACTCCCATAAGTATGGAGAAGACTTAACAAAGGAGTACAACAACAAAAACACTCAAGAAAGTCAAGAAGCCACATTTGGAATGAAAAGTCAAGAAATTACCTAAAGTAGAAAGGGGACAGACTACAACGTTAAAACTGTCTTGCTAAAAGAGTGCAAGTGGCTGGGAACCAATGGGAATTTCGCAGAAAGTTGCAGTGTTTCAGGCAACCTGCAGGCCATTAAATTAAGGTTGGGTCAATCATTTGCTGTACAACATGACAAGCCAACGATCAATAAGTGAAATTTGAAAAGTGTCCATATCTTCAATGGACATATTTTCGAACTGTCACTATAAAAGGCTGAGGAACTTATGTGAGAGAGTACGAGACACACATTCAAGCAATCTGAGCAAGCAAGCAAAAACACTCTCAAGCAATACATTGCAAATCTTCAAAGCCTAAATTCGATGTCAATCTATCTAATACACTCAGTGAAGCGAGAAAAGCTTCAACAAGTTGAAGAGAAAATTTGTTTTAAAGAACAAAGGGGTCTGTTGTAGGGCTTCGTGTTCAATTCCAAAGGTTTGAAGGAGGTGAAGTAGTGAGACAGCTGTCTTACGAAGAAGCTGAGTCCCAGGAGTAGAGCCAGCTGTGTGATTAAGGCTTACTCGGACTGTTGTATCCATCTTGTAACAACTGTTGCATTAGTGGATTACCTCCAGGAGTTGGAGAAGAGTGGAGTAGAGGAATTACCCCATCCTCGAACCAATATAAATTACTTTGTGTCTTTTATTTTTTCAGCACTTTACTTACTGCATACTTTATTCTGCTGATTGATATATTATCTACACTCAACTAATAATAACTTAATCAAAATAATTGTTGTAAAACCATTTAACAAGAAGGGTGTAAGACTTCCTATTGTTAAAAACCAAGTAAGTCAATTTTAAAGAGATCACTTCACTCAACTCGAGTTACTCTATCAACAAAATTCGGTCTATCATTTGAGTGGTTAATTCTCCTATTGAGGTTGAACTAAGCTGTCTCAAAAGGACTAAGCTGTTACTTGTGTAAAATTCTGATTTAAAGATTAAAAATAAAAAATTGGTTAAGTCTATTCAACCCCCCCTTCTAGACTTAACACAAACACCCCTTGGGACCTATACTCCTTCACATACCTATGTATATGTATATATATAGATATATATATATATATATTATTTATGACTAAGTAAAATAACTCAACACATACCTTTTAGCCTGCAACCTTTTAGGTGAGATAACGTTATATATATATATATATATATATATATATATATATATATATATATATATAGGGGAGGATCCAATGAGACCACATTTTATGGTGAGACAGTGTGGACTAACCTCAACTCTCCCTCATTTACATCAAAGGCTAGGAATAATTTGGTATAATAATACATTAACCATTTAATTAAATCCCATAAATGGTAAAATTGTCAAAACAAACATGTGGGGGACCATCCAAATATGGAATCAGTTATTAGGAGAGAAAAATCACGTGGGGAGAGAGAAAATTGCGATGGGGAGAAAAAAATCATATATGTGCTCTGCCATGCAAAGATATCTTTGTACATTTATCATATATTTGTTGTATACTTAACACTATTTTACTGCATATTAAAATGGTCAAACAAAAACATGTGAGGACCTTGAATTAAGGAATCAGTTATTGAGAGAGAGAGAATCACGCTCATTAACATGTGGGGACCGTGGATTAAGTAAATCAGTTATAGAGAGAGAGAAAATCACGCTCATTATTATACTGTATATTTAACATATATTTACTATATATTTAACACTATTATGCTGTATATTTAACATATTTATACTGCATATTATAATTGTCAAATAAAAATATAAGTATACAACAAAACACATATAAATATACAGCAAAACACATATAAATATATAGCAAAAAACATAAGTGTACAACAACATAAATACATACATACAAATATAACTACTTATATAGCAAAATACATATAAGTATACATCGAAAAACATATAAGTATACAATAATCCTCACTACCTCCTCGTAGGCCCTCGTTTTCTCCACATCAGCATCGTCTTCTTCATCAATCCTCCAATCCCGTCCTTTATTCTGAAACCCAAAAAATATCTCTCGAACTCCGGCACTCCGATCACTTTCTTCAACAAAATACTCGGCTAATCCTATATAATTAGAGTCTCTATATAAAGTGACTCGCAATCTAATGGCTTGAGTACTTGGTGTTATTCGGCTAATCCTATCTCAACAAAAGCCTTCTTCAACAAATTTGAGTCTGGTTTCCACCTTTTCATTGACTTGCAATCTCATGGCTCATCGTCTCTATCAAACTAATCTCGCGGCCACTGCATCCCGTGTTCGGAGGGTTCCACGCCTTCAGCTACCGCGACAAAGTGACTTCCCGTCCCGAGCCATTCGGAGAAGGGGCCGTCGCCGCCACCATCCCCCGCGGCGCGTTACACCATTTATCCCATCACATCCCAGTGGCATCAATGGCGGTTTCACGAACTACACAATGGATTATGACGTTGTTAAAGGAAATTGTGTAATTATACAATTACAATATTGCCCTTTTACAAATTTAAAATAAATTAAAAAAGGCTATTATATTGGGTAAATCTCAACCATCTAAAATTATAGATTTGTGGACAGGATTAATCCACACTGTCTCACTCTAATGATGTGGTCTCATTGGATCATATTCCTATATATATATATATATATATATATATATATATATATAAAAGATGTTAGCGTTAAAGTTAAATTTAATGTAAGTATTAATTAGGTTACATATTAATTTAACTTAGAATTAATTAAGGCATCTAATAATTAAGTTTAATTAATGAGGTTTAGTTTAATGTAATGTAAGCTTTGGACAATGGATTAAAATGAACAGTTGAATTTATGAAGGCTTTGCAAAGAAACAAATATCCACAGGACGTAAGAACGATAAAGTTATCAACAACCAGGTGGCTTAGCCCACCTGACCACCACAAACAATTGTGGGATGGAGGTCAGGGGTTCAAATCCCTGCTCCATCAAATTGTTTGTGGGGTGGAGGTCAGGGGTTCCTATCCCTACTCCATCAAATTGCTCCCCGGGGCATATACGAGCTGGTGAAGATTTGGTGGGAACTCATACTGAATAGCATCCGTGTGGGTTCGATTCGGGGAGAGATCGTTATTAGTAGATTGGGGGGTCGAACATAATTTGTTCTCTTTACCTGGGAGGATCTGGTTGTACGTCAGCAGACCCCGTCAGAACAACTGTGAGTCGTGCATCCCGCGGTTTACCTTGGCGGCAACTTTGTTGTCCTCGGGCGTAGTCGGGCGTAGCGCGGAAGCCGAGTTATCAAAAAAAAAAAAAAAAAAAAAAAAAAGTTATCAACTTTTCAAAAGTTCTGTCAAAAGCCACGAATTTTATAAATATAAATTATTTTTTTACTATATATATTTATTATTCATACTAAAATATTATTAATAGTATCATAAATGGGAATATCTATACTTTTATTAATAGTAAAACAATAGTAATATAGGGGTTGTTTGGCTAATTTTTAAAAGTTTTAATCAAATGGTAATTTAAAGCTCTAATTATGCAGTCATTTAATCCTGATTTAGCCAAGTCAAAATCCCTAATGTATGGAATTGTAGGATTTGTTTTCCAAAAATTTGAGTGTTACAGAATTTGGGGGATGGAGACACTTTTCCTTCTGATCTTGAACTCTTTACAATCTCTCACTACTTGCTGAAAGAGGATAGGACAATTTATTTGCCACTCAGACCAATTTTCAGGTGATGAGTTCAACCTGAAGAAATTCCTGCTTCTCCCGAAAGTGTTCCTCCGAGTGCTACTAACACCCCTGATGTCCCTCTTACTGTTTTTGATACTTCTAGTGTTATTTCTATTGCTATGAATTTTATGCAGAGACAACTTATTTTTGCTGACCAACTACTTTAGCCAAACAATATATCCAGTATTATGAAGTATACAAAGCTCACATCCAAAGTATGTTCCCATCTCTTTCAGGACAAAAAGAGGAGGAGTTGAGACCGGAGTTGGTGGTGATACCACTGATGGTGCTGGTCCTCGTTCAAGTGGAGGATGATATTACAATCTTGGAGCTAGTTCAAATGGAACCAACGAAGGAGATGGTGATGATGGTTATAATGAGGATATGGATTTTGACTTTGAAGAGATGGAAGCAGAATTATATCACTTTGAGAAGTGATTAGGATTTTTTTGATATATTCTGTATTTTGTCTTTGTTTGATGTGATACTTAGTTGTTGTGCTCGTTTTGCACTGTTACTATAATACTATTTAATTCTGACATTTCTATGTTCTGATATTCCTTTTAACTGCTTGTGTGACTATATTGGTTTATGGAGTTCTGGATTTACATTGTTATGCGAGTTTTTAAGTGTTCCTGGAAGAATACCACAAAGCTCAGCCTGTTAGATGGTATTCTTCCCCTTTTGTATGGATGGGTGTTGGCGATTCAAACCCCGTATTTTTCAGTTTCTTTGAAATTTATCCCATCCCCATCAACCACTTCTCCCAACTTATTAAAAAAAAGTGTTTCTAGAAGTATTATGACTTCTGTGACAATACTCTGAGCTGGGAGACATTTAATTTGAGGAGAGAGATTTTTTATTTTGGGAAAACCAATATTTTCTAACTGAGGGGGAGGAATTAGTTTTTCTAAATCCTATGAAAGTTTTAAATAGTTTTGTACATAAAGGAAAAAATGAGATATTGTTGAACACAATTTTCTACACATTTTTTTGTCTCTTGAAATATTTGATTAAATTAAGTGCTCTACCTTTCTAGATTATTTGCATGTGATAAGATTTATCAAATAAGGAATGTTAGTATATTGAAAGATTGTGTTGTAGCTTGACTTTCAAATAATATTTTAGATATGAAATGGTTTTATTCTTTACTATTTGAGATCATATTGATAAGAAAAGATTCTAGAGTCGTACCTTATTTGAGATTTGTATCCTGTTACTTGTAGGTACTTTTTCCATGTTTTATAGGACCTTGGAATGTCTATGTAAAGGACGAACGTTCCCTCATTATTTCCACACAAATAATTACAATAATTCAGAGAGAATATACGAGTGAATTTAGAGTTCGAGTTTTAGAGATAAGAAACAAAAATCGAAGTACTACACAGATCGAAGTATTGTTTGAAGTGCTGCTGCATTTGCAGAACAACATATTTGAAGATTGCGAGTCGTTGTTCTGTATTCACCCATTTTTTGTTTTGATTGAGATATGAAGAGTCTGTATTCATTCCTTTTGGACAAGCTGTTTTACACGGCACTAATCTACTTAGATACATGAGTTTTAATAGTTTGCTCGTACTAGTTGGGTCATACACGTTGTTCTGTAAATGATTCAATCAACTAGGAATTTTTTTGCCCTATTAGCACGTTTACAATTGTTTTCTTGTGACAAATTTCATCGCTGCTATTATTTTATTGATCTGCTGCAAGTTGGTATAAGTGATACGTGCACTTATTGCAACACTTTACTCTGTGCATTTAATCACTGAATATCTTGAACCTATAAATCTTGCAGTGCCCATATCAATTACCTGAAAAAACCATTATTTATTTAAATATGAGTAGGTCTCTCATATGACCGTCTTATGGATCTTCATCCGTAAGATGGAACCCAATATCTCTTAATAAATTTTTTTTATCTCTTTTCCTTCTTTTCCTTTCTTCCTCTTCCTCCACATGCTCTCTCTATCTCTCCAACTTATTTCCCCCCCTCCCTCTCTCTCTCTTTTTATTTTCCTCTTTCCTTCATCGCCTAATTTTTCAAATTGTAGTTGTAACACATATCTCTTCCTTTTACGATTCAGATATGGATTTTTGGATATTGGATTCTATATTGAAACAAAATTGTGGAAAAACATTAGTTACAAACATATTCAGCAAAAACAATTATACTTTACATCAAAAATAGACACTTTTACTCATAAAAGTGTTACTTTAACTCTGTCATATTTATTTTTCTTATTCACTGTACTGGATTCCTAATATGTGACTGTATTAAAAAATATGATAATTTATCTCAACAAACTGATACTTGTACTAATAAAAGTGTTACTTTAACTCTGTCATATTTTATTTTTCCTTCATTGTAATGAATTCCTAAGTGACTGTATTAAAAAACATGATACTTTATTCCACAAAACAAATACTTTTACTCATAAAAGTGTTACATTAACTGTGTCATATTTTATTTTCCTTTTTCATTGTACTGAGTTCCTAATCTATGACTGTATTAAAAACATGATAATTTATCTCAAACAACAAATACTTTTAATCATAGAAGTGTTACTTTAACTTATCAAATATACTTTTCCTTCTTAAATATACCGAATTCCTAATATGTGAATGTACTAAAGAACATGATACTTTATCTCAAAAAATGGATGTTTTTACTCATAAAAGTGTTACTTTAACTCTGCTATATTAATCTTTGATTCTTCACTGTACTGAATTCCTAATTAGTGACTGTATTAAAAAACATGATACTTTATTACAAAAAATGGATGCTTTTACTAATAAAAGTGTTACTTAACTCTGTCATATTATTTTTTCCTTCATCAATGTGCTGAATTCCTTAGGGACTGTATTTAGAAAACATGACACTTTATCTCAAAAAATGGATACTTTTACTCATAAAAGTGTTACTTTAACTCTGTCTTATTAATTATTCCTTCTTCAATGTACTGAATTTTTAATATGCGACTGTGTTAAAAATATGATACTTTATCTAAAAAACGGATACTTTTACTCATAAAAGTGTTACTTTAACTCTGTCATATTTATTTTTCCTACTTCATTGTATTAAAGTTCTAATTTATGACTGTATTAAAAAACATGATACTTTGTCTCAAAAAATGGGTACTTTTACTAATAAAATTATTACTTTAACTATGTCACATTTATTTTTCTTTCGTTAGTATATCGAATTCCTAATTTGTGGGTATTAAAAAGCATGATATTTTATCTCAAAAAATAGATACTTTTACTCATAAAGTGTTACTTTTAACTCTGTCATATTTATTTTTTCTTGGAATTTTGAAATACAACTAATGTGCATGGAGCGAGCTTCAATTATCTGAAAACAAGACAACAATTTAGTCTACGAGTGATGTATACTATGAACTCTCCTGATTAGGCCAATGAAATCTCAATAAAGAAAATCATTCATTCTTAGTCAAAATTTTGAATACAACAACATCAAACTTTCATTCCATTACACATCAACATTAAGGCACCATGAAAAGAAGAAGATTTATCCTCTCTGGTTGCTGGTCGCAGAGATATGGCATTGCACACCCTCATCACCATCAAAAACAGTTTTAGAAAGAAATCATGTGAGACGGCAAGCAAAGAGAGAAAAAAGAAAAACGGGAAAAAGAAGTAAAGAGAGAAAAGAAAAAACCCTAAACTAAAGAAATAAAGAGCGGGCAGGGTTGAGCGCTCAGTTCGGTCGGGATCTGTCTTACGGGAAACTATCCCTAAGACCTTCCTATATAAGTTTTTGCCTTTAAATATATCATTGTTATGCTTTCAATTGTTGCACATAAGCTTTGAGCATAAGAAAACATAACACTATAAGGCCCACGAATCATGGAAAATATACAATTATATATATATATATATATATATATGATATGGATCAAATAGGTCCTGCCTACTTGGGGTGAGTCCATGAGGATACATTCTAACCATAGATTAACAATTTTGGGTGGTCCAGATTTTTAGGGGGTCTTTATGTTTATTTTTTTTTGTTTTAGCAACTAAGAAGGGTAGGGTGGTCATTTTGCATTATAGAATCAGTTATTGAGATTTCATTCCCTCTTTCACGCGATTTCACCCACTCTTCACGCACACACTCTCTCCAGCGTTTCAGTTTCAAAAAAATTTCTCTGTTGCTTATGTAGTATAAAGTTGTTGCTTATGACTTGCTTATGTAGTTAATGTATGTGTGATGCATATGTAGTATATATTCATTGCTTATGTAGTATATGCTTATCGCTTATGTAGTATTAGTTTGTTTCTTACGACTTGCTTATGTAGTTAATGTATTCGTGGTGCATACGTAGTGTATATTCGTTGCTTATGTAATATAGACTTGTTGCTTATGTAGTATGAGTTTGTTGCTTATGACTTGCTTATGTAGTTAATGTATCCGTGGTGCATACATAGTGTATATTCATTGCTTATGTAGTATAGGCTTGTTGCTTATGTAGTATGGGTTTGTTGCTATGACTTGCTTATGTAATTAATGTATTCATGGTGCATACGTAGTGTATATTTGTTGCTTATATAGTATAGATTGTTGCTTAAGTAGTATGGGTTTGTTGCTTATGACTTGCTTATGTAGTTAATGGTATATAAAAGCCCCATGACACATCTACACAAACAACAAATTACATCTTCATAAGCAAACTTCGAACTGAAGTCGAGCTCTAGCAACTATGGCGAATCGTCTGCAATTTTTGCCACACAATAGTGCGTTGAAGAAGAAGGATGAATGATTTCTCACAGTAGTGCGTTCAAGAGAAGATGGATGATTGTTCACGTTGATTTGCTATGAGATTGGAAGGATTGCCTGTGTTCTATACAAGCAAAGGTGACTTCTTGTTCTCTCATGAAGAGCGTTCGAAGAAGAAGGAGAATGAGATTTATTCACGTTGAATTTGATGTGAGATTTGGAGAGATTGTGTGATCATAATGTGAACAGAATCCCATGAATATTGGGTAATTTTGTAGGATTACTAATTTACCACTCCCTCTATTTTCCAAAGATTTAATTTGTAATTTTAGCTCTAAAATCACAACCATTAGATAATCTAGATATGTGGCTAGGATTGGTCCCTATGGACTCACCCTATGAGGTGGTCTCATATAACCCCTCCCTATATATATATATATATATATATATATATATATTTATTTATATATATATATATAAATATATTTATACCCCCTCCTTATATATATATATATATATAAATATATATATAGGATATGGATCAATTAGGTCCTCCCATTTGGGGTGAGTCCATAGGATCCAATCATAACCATAGATTAACATCTTTGGGTGGTCCAGATTTTTAGGGGGTTTTATATTTATTTGTTTTGTTTCAACAACTAAGAAGGGTAGGGTGGTCATTATACAATATAGAATCACTTATTGAGATTTGATGAGATCTCAATCACGTTTAATTTGTTTCCCCCTTTCACGCGACGCGTGCTTTCAGTTTTGAGTAACCAATATCCCTTGTATTCACTTTTTTTTTCTCTCCAACATATTATGTTGTTAACTGCTTATGTAATATAATCATATTACATGTGTAGTATAACCATATTGCATGTGTAATTTAATCATATATGTGTTGCATATATAGTGTATATTTGTTCCTTATGTAGTATAGGGTTGTTGCTTATTACTTACTTATGTAGTTAATGTATTTGTATTGCATATGTACTGTATATTCGTTGCTTATGTAGTATGAGTTTGTTGCTTATGACTTGCTTATGTAGTTAATGTATCAGTGGTGCATACGTAGTGTATATTCGTTGCTTATGTAGTATAGGCTTGTTGCTTATGTAGTACGAGTTTGTTGCTTATGACTTACTTATGTAGTTAATGTAATTGTGGTGCATACGTAGTGTATATTCGTTGGTTATGTAGTATAGGCTTATTGTTTATATAGTATTCTTATGATTTGCTTATGTAGTTAATATATCTGTGGTGCATACGTAGTGTATATTCGTTGCTTATGTAGTATAGACTTGTTGCTTATGTAGTATGGATTTGTTGCTCATGACTTGCTTATGTAGTTAATATATCTAAAAGCATCATGACACATCTGTACAAGCAACAAATTACATCTTTATAAGCAACCTTCAAACTGTAGTCGATTTCTAGCAACTATGGCGAATTGTCTGCAACTTTTTCCAGCCCCTGGTAACGCGTTGAAGAAGAAAGATGAAGGATTTCTCACAGTAGTTCATTGAAGAAGAAAGAGGAGGATTGTTACATTGATTTTGCTTTGAGATTTGGAAGGATTGCGTGAATCCAACGAATATTGCTGAATACCGTGAATATTGGCTATTTTGGAGGATGACTAATTTACCCCTGTGTTTAATTAACTAGCTTATAATTTGTAATTTTGCCTCTTAAATCGCAGCCCTTGAAATAATTAGATATATGGCTAGGATTGGTCCCTATGGACTCACCCTATGAGGTGGTCTCATATAACCCTCTCCCTATATATATATATATATATATATATATATATATATATATATGGTTAGTTCTGAAAATTATCCTTGAGGTCCATTTTAAAAAATCTAGTTATCTTTCAAATTAAATTATAAATACTTCTTAAAATATTACAAATATCCCCTTAATCATTATATTTATTCAACAAATATCCCCTCAGTTGGTACAATTTGTAAAATAAAAACAAATAGCAGTGTGTATTTGTAATTCTAAAAGATAACTGTTTTTTTTCATAATTAGACTAAACCTCAGTGGCTGTTTATGTATCCAATTAGTTTTTTCTTCTGATAACTCAACTTCTAGGCTTACACCTGACTAGTCCTGATGATAGTAGCTTTGGCCTCTCATCACTGCCACCAATGTAAATCATTGACGTACAACCACGTCCTCCAAGATAAATAGAACAAGTATATTCGACCCCTCGTATGAAGGTATATAACTGATTTCCGCCAGAACCGAACCCACACGTATGCTATTCAGTATGAGTTTCTGACCAAATCTTTCATCAGCTCACATATGCCCCCGGGGGCATTTTGATGGAGTGTGTAGGTCCCAAGGGGTGTTTGTATTTAGTCTAGAAGAGGGGGCGGATTGAATAGACTTAACCAATTTTCGATTTATTTTTATCTTAAATCAAAGTTTTTACACAAGTAGCATCCTTTTGAGACAACTTAGTTCAACCTCAACAGGAGAGTTAACCACTCAACAGACTCGACTGGGCTGTTGATAGAGTAACTCAACTGAGTGAAGTGAGCTCTTTAAATATTCAACTTACTTGGTTTTTAACAACGGAAGTTTTACACACTTTTGTTAAATAGGTTATCCAACATTTGTTTTGGTTAAGTTTTACCTGGAGCAATCCTGTTGGCGGACCTTGGAACTGGAATCTCAAGCTTTCAATTCTTCCATGCTAATTCTTCTCAAGCTCTTCAATTTTCGCTAGAGATTTTTGAAGTGCCAATTCAGCTTTGCTTCAGCTGACAATTCTGGCGGCAACAGAGAATGGAGAGAGCTGGTAGATGAGCCAATTTGATTTTTGAGAATAATTTTCATGGGATGGGGGTCTCATTTGATGTATCTTTTCCTTTACTACCACCTTCCCCCTTGCTACTTTCCCCCTTTTTGGCATCATTACCACGAAGAGAAAGATTCAGAGTCTGTTGGAGGAGGGAGTCAGGTATGTCATTTGTTATGGAGTATGTTGTCCTTTGCTCGGATCACAATATTTGCAACTCTGCCTTAATTTCTACCATTTCAGCACGCAGAAACCAGACCACAAGCTTTGAGAAAAGTGATCTGAAGTGGCAAACTTGCTCCCTACGAAGTGCTTTTATTTGAGTAGTTCATTCTCTGATCTCAAGACATGTCCTCGAATATCTCCTGAGATAATTGCATCATGGTTGTCTATCCTCTGGTTGAGTGCAGCAAATCCGTAATCCATAGCCTCCATTTCAGTGCACATAGCTCTGAAGGCTTTTCAAAAGTCAGTTGCCTTAGGTGACTGATCATCACGAAGAACGGAGTCAAAGTCAAAACCAAAAGGAACAACCCTTAAATCGTCTGGTGCCTGGAAATTGTCTGGACTAGTATCAACTTTGTATCGTGCAGTCTCCTCCAAAGTATCAGCCTCCAATGGGACTTCATCAATGTAAGGAAGATCCATTTCATACATGCCAATAGGCACTAAGGAAGGTCCCACTCCTCCTTCGGGAGCGCTTCCATTAGTTCCCTGGCTAGAAGCTCTTTATGCCTCGGCTGTTTGAGCTTCATCGGCAGTCGCAGCTGTGGAAACCTGCTGAGCTGATTGAGCCTCAGCTATCTTAACAACTTCATTAGAGTATATTGCTTCATTAGACTTCGAGTTTAGGCTTGAGGATTAGAGTGTATTGCTTGAGAGTATTTTTGTTTGCTTGGTTTTGCTCAGATTGTTTGAATGCCTTAGTGACTGTGTCGTTCTCTCTCACAAATGCTCCTCAGCCTTTTATGGTGGCAGTTCAAAAAAGTGTCCGTTGAAGAGATAAGCAATTTTCAAACTCCAAACTTGATCATTGGCTAGTCCTGCTATGCAACAAATGATGTTGACCCAACCTTGTTTTAATGCCCTGCAGGTTGCCTGAAACACACCAGGTGTTCTGCGAACATCTCATTGGTTCCCAGCATTTTGCACTCTTTCAGCAAAACAACTTTAAGGTTGCAGTCTGTCTCCTTTCCACTTCGAGTAATTCTTTTACTTTACATTCCAACAAGCTTCTACAACTTTCTTTATGTCTTTTTGCTGCTAAACCCTTTATAAGTCTTCTCCAAACATCTGGGAGTGACTCAGCTGTCAGTCTACTGACAAACACAGCTTTTTGGTACTCGACTGCATCTTTACTTTGACACTCAACTGCAACTCAACTGATTATTCACTGCGTCCTTCAGTTAACTTTTGTGATCTTTAATTTGGCTACTTCGATACTCAACTTATAGATCATATCTATTACACAGTTGAATTTATAATAGAAAATGGGGTGCCAACATTCTAATCTAAGTTTTACATGAATCATCAAAATCTATACAATTAAATTTTTCCAACAACTTCCCCCTTTTGGATGATGCCAAAACTTAAAATAAAAACATAATGTAAAAAGTGCTAAAAATATAATGAGCATAAGAATGTGTAATTTATTGATCATCATTCAACACTTTACAATTATGTATTTACATTATCTTTTGTGTATTTACAATGTGTAAACATACAAAAAAATTATTTGCAGCTGATTCATCGTCTCTACTGCTTCCTCCTTCTTTCTTCTTCTTCATCTTCCTTCCTTCTCCTTTCTTCAGCCTCATTCATCTTCTTCCTTTCATAATTTGTATTTTGCATCTCATCTTCTCTCCTTCTCTCTTCATATTCTCTGTCTTGCCACGCATTTTCTTCCTCGTACTTGCGAGCAAGTTCATCACTTCGCCTGATAACCTCTCTATTTTCCAGTTTTCTGTAGCCCATCCATTAGAGATGATCCTTCTTGAAGGGATCAACTTACATCACCTTCTTAGGTCTTCTTGGTGGAGAACCTCTGCCTCTTCCACCAGACCTGCCATATCGTCCTCATCCTCTAGCTTGATTAGCTCCCCTGGGAGTTTCTTGACTGGGTTGAGCCCTCAAAGTCTGCTGACTACTTGACTGAGTCTGCTGCTTCTTGGCCATATTGAAAACTTCTAAACCTTTCTCCCAGTACAATTCCCAAGCCTTTTCTAAACCCATCCCCTCAAAATATCGTTCAAACATGAGAGTTTCAAACTCCTCAAGTGATCTTGCCACTAAGTTAGCTAGGGGATTGAATTCTTTAGTAGAGTCCTGGAGCAATCCTGCTGGGGGACCTTGGAACTGGGCTTTCAGGCTTTCAATTCTACCATACTGCTTCTTCTCAAGCACTTCAATGTCAGATCAAGACTTTTGAAGTGCCAAGTTAGCTTTTTCTTTAAAAAACAAAATTGGCGGCAACTGAGAATGGACAGAGCTGTTAGATTAGCCAATTTGACTTTTGAGAATTATTTTCGTGGGGATGGGGGTCTCCTTTGATGTATCTTTCCCTTTAATACCACTTTTCCCCTTGCTACTTTCCTCCTTTTTGGCATCATCACCACGAAGAGAGAGATTCAGAGTCTGTTGGAGAAGGGAGTCAAGTTTGCCCTGTGTTATAGAGTGTGTTGTCCTTTGCTCGGATCACAGTATTTGCAGCAATGCCTTCATTTATATCATTTCAGCATGCAAAGTGCTTTCCATGTGCTGCATATCTATTTGAATTGAAGCTTGCACAACTCCATGTCAGTCAAGTGACTTCTTTACATTCGATCGATATTATCCCATTGCCTTTGTTGAAACTGAGTTTGTGATCTGTTGAAACCAGACCACAAACTTTGAGAAAAGTGATATGAAGTATCAAACTTGCTCCCTACGAAGTGCTTTCATGTGAGTAGTCCATTCTCTGATTCTCAAGATAGCTCCTCGAATATCTCCTCAGATCATTGCATCATGATTGTCTATCCTCTGGTTGAGTGCAACAAATCCACATTCCATAGCCTCCATTTTGGTGCACATAGCTCTGAAGGCTTTTCTAAAGTCATTTGCCTCAGGTGACTGATCCCGAGGAAGAACGGAGTCAAAGTCTCCATTGGGACTTCATCGATGTAAGGAAAATCAATTTCATACATGCTAATAGGCACTGAGAAAGGTCCCACTCCTTTGGGAGCGCCTCTATCAGTTCCCTGGCTAGCAGCTCTTGATGCCTTGACTGTTTGAGCTTCACCGACAGTCGCAGTTGTGGAAGCTTCTTGAGTTGATTGAGCACTTAGTGTCTTAATGACTTCATTGGCAGCGATGTTATCAACCTTTTGAGTTATCTAGGCCTCGATCACCTAAGCAAAATCATGGGATGGTGATGGCACCATAGAGGGTAGGCCATCAACCAAAATGAATTTCGAATAGGCAACCTTGGCACGAGCCTTTTTCATTTTTTTCCTCCATTTCCCTTTCCTCTGGATCAGATGGATTGGACTTAGCTTCATTCTCCGAGTGAATAAAGTCCAAGGCAAAATCATCGTCTGAGTCATGCAAAGCTTCTATCTCTTCAAGGTCAGTTGACTCAGATGGTGGCATTTTGTGAAGGGCCTCAGGCATTTTTGCCTTTTCTTGTACAACTCTCCTGGAAGTCTAAACCTTCTTGGGGTCTTGACTACCTTGCGGCGTTTCAGCCAACCGCAATGCCTTCTACATTTCTGCTGCCGCACTCAGCGACATTAGGGTCCTCTATGTTGGCATCTTTCGATGTCTCAACCTCTGGGATTGCACTTTCAAGAACAGCAGTCTCAACTGATGTGGTCCTTCTCAGTCCATCATGTGCCTCAGCTGCCTTAGCGACTTCATTACTGCGGTGCATTTGGTTCCTCACCGAGACAATCTCAACCATCAAAGCTTTGTTGGTCCAAATCATTGTTCTTCCGGAGTCTCACCATCGCCTCCTACCTTCAAGTTTTCTTGGTCTCCTACAGCCTCCTCTGACCTGGCTATAATGTGTTCAGCTTCCCCCTTAGCTGGCTCACCAGCTGAATCACAGGAAATAGGGCAAGTTCGCACCGGAGACTTGGCTGTGTCCTTTGAATGATCATCCAAATGGGCAGTTGTCTCAACAACTTCCTCAGAGTTTGGCTCAGTTGGGTTGCCCTCTTTAACTCCTTTCCCAACTTCATCGCCAGCCTCCCTGGTTGGTTTGTTGGAGTGAGCTGGTGAGGTGGTTGCATTAATTGTCCTCACCATGTGAAGAATAGCTGGGGTTGGAGAAATAGAGAGAGATGATTCTCAAGTTCCCCTGAGCATGGATTTCTCATGTAGCTCACAGGACTCCTTCAAGGCATCATCCTTGGTGAGCCTTCTCTCTTTGGGTCAATCGCATCAATTATTTCAACATCGCTGTTGCTAGAGTCTTCTGGATCACCAACTGACTTCCCTTTTTCTTTGCTTTAACCTTCTCATCATCTTTCTTTTCATAAAATATGGTTGTGTAGTAGATTGAATCAAGTGTAATGCGAACAGTGATGTTGTCCAAGAAACCTAGGAGGTATTCCTCCTCCTTGATCATTTCTGGCCATTCAAACTAGACACGGCTGACACTCAGCTTCCAAAGCCTCCATGCGCACAACCTTTCCTTGATGTCTGGGTATGCTGGGGATTTAGGACATTCATCAATGATATTTTCTTGGACACGCTCTTCACCTTGATCAGCTTCTTTGCCCAACTACTTGCCTCAATATCAACTATTTATCCCTGAGGGTTGGCAGCTGAATTATCTTGAGTTTCTTCAGCTTCAACTGAGCTATTTTGAGCTTCTTCAGTATCAGCTCGCTCAGCTACTTTTAGGGGACAATGCTGAATTATCTTGAGTTTCTTCAAGATGCCTTGCTCACCACCGCCATTCTTGGATTTACATTTGGACATCGGTGGCACTTGTTTTGGTCTCGATTGTGGCGGATACGACTCTCTCAACACTTTATCATGGGCCTTAACAAGCCGTCTCCTGGTTCTCCTCTCTCGAGAGGAAATTCGCTCTTCTTCGGGTTCTTCACTACGATGGGCCGACTCATGTTCTTGGTTGTGTCTTCTACTTCTTAACAACTGGCTTACGAGGGATAATTGTTCTTCTTTTCTTCGTCACTAGGAAGAAGACGACAACAGTTTTGGTGAGGAAGATGGAATGAAAGATTGTGTCCTAAGGGACATGTTCACTAATTCCCCCTCGGAATTTGCGCCTTCTTGCATAAGCCCTTTTTGAGCAAAATCGGATGTCGACCTTGAACATCCTCTTGTTCGCATGGAAAGGCTTTTCCTTGCGAAGGGGTACACTTTCTTCTCCATCAAATAGCCAAGGATCAGGCCAAATCCCACGGAATGCACAAGCTTCTCATCATCAACCTTCACATTGTGGACATTCTAAAGACAACTTCTCAAAGATGAACTTGCTCCAAGACACCTCTACTTCCTCCATAATGGCGGCATAACAATTAGCTTAGTCGAGACAATCGATTAAAGAAGCCAAACTTCATAGCACCGCATTTGGCCACCATGTCCATCAACTTGTGGTAGTCATCCTTGATAAGCTTCTTCGTGCATATTAGTTCACTTTGCGGGCTGACTCTGGCTTAGATATCTCCTTCCATGCCTTCACCAAATCAAACTCCTTCCCAAAGAAGCTCTTTAAGTCCTCTAGAGGAAGGTGCAAGTACTCTTAATGTCCTTTCCATTCACGCATTTAATGGATCCCATCATCATGAACAAAGGCGTTCACATAAAATATAACCACCTCCTCCTGGAAGGTTTGAGTCATCTCTAGCGTGAGAAACCTTTTCAGCTTTGATTTCTCAAGATGATGAGCGATTTTCTAAGCCAACTCATTGTCAACCGCCTGCTTGACAAGGCCTTCAAAATCCACCAACGCTCCTGTGTAGATCATCTCAGCAATTTTGGCAAAGTCCAACGCAACTTGTTTGGGTGCCATATCGAATTTTAGAGATTAAAAATGAAGAACTGGGAATTCAGTTTTGCAGAGAAAATGTCTATAAGTATTTGAGTGCTTGAGAGTGAAAGTGAAGAGAGAGAAATGACTTTTGGGTATATAAATGACTTGAGAAGACAATTTTGGAATTTCAAAGGTTTGAAAATTGATCAATGGCTGAGATCAAAAGTTCAAAAGGCATCAATTTCATCGCATTAAATGTGGCAGCATTTATATCCATTCATCTATAAACCATCGCAACTTTTGACTAACATCATCTAATGTTGCTGACATCAAGTGTAAAAACATTTCCCCTTAGAGAAAACAACCTCGTTTTGTCACTTACCTCATAAAATGTATTACTTTCTTCATTTACGGGTTGACTTTGCTTCTCTCTTCCTTCGATTCGACTGAATGATACTCGACTGTCCAGCTAACACGATTCTGCTGAATAACCACATAAGCTATTTCACTTGGCTGAATGAGTGAAACTCTTCTGATATGAAATTCTTCTATCTTTAACTCTGCTGAATGAGTCTTCTGAGCATTCTAATACAACTCAATCAATCCAAACTCATTCTTAAGTTCTTCTGATATTGGCTAATTGCTACTCAATTGATATGTATTCCAATGTAATGTATTTCTTTTCAATATGATCTCTTATAAAATGACATCTGACATCAATGTGCTTAGTTCTTGAGTGCAATACTGGATTCTGAGTGATTCTAATGGCACTTGTGTTATCACACATAATTGGAATCTCTATTTCTTCTAAGTCATAATCTCTCACCGCCTCATCCATAACACTTGGGCACAGCTTGATTCGCAACAATGTACTCTGCTTCAACCGTGGATGTAGCCATTGAATTTTGTTTCTTGTGAACCAAGAAACCAATCTATTTCAAGCATTTGACAGTACGGATGTACTCTTTCATGTCAACTCTACATCCAAAGATAGTCGAAGTCCGAGTATCCAATCAACTTAAATCCACCTTCCTTTGCATACCATAAGCCAACTTCTTGGCTTTCCTTCAAATATCTTAGGATTCTCTTAGTCAGCATCATATGACTTTCCTTTGGAGCAGATCAAATCGCCCATACACCTATAACAAAGGTGATGTCCGGTCTGCGTTGGCGAAAGTAGAGCAATGATCCAATAAATGCTCTATATCTTGTTTTATCAATCGATTTTCCTCTGCGTCCACATATATCCATTTTTACGGAAATATTCATGGGAATCTTAACGGATGACTTCTCCTCCATGCCAAATTTCTTCATTAAATCTCTCGGTATATTTGGTTCGATTTAAGAAGAGGTTCCATCATTCATTTGCTTGACTTGAAGACCTAGGAAGAAAGTTAGCTCTACCATCATGCTCATCTCAAATTTACTCGCATAAGGTTTGAGAATTTGTCACACAGACTCTTTGTTTGTGGATCCAAAGATTATATCATCCACATATATTCGAACAAGCAAAGATACTCTCTCCATCTTGAATTCTAAAGAGTGTTACTCACAACTTTGCCTTTTGTAAATCCAATGTCTACAAGAAACGAGACAATGTATCATACCATGCTCTAGGTGTCTTTGGCTTCAAACCATACAATGCTTTCTTGATCTTATAAACTTTATCTCCAATAGTTTTTCTCGCTCAAAACCTGGAGGTTTTTCCACATAGACTTCTTCTTTCCAAGAGTCCATTCAAAAATGCACTCTTCATATTTTGGTCGGTAGACTTTTGAACCAATTCCAAAATTTTATTCCTTTTAAACTGTTCAGCTTTTCCTGCATATCTAGAATCCAATGTGTGTCATCCAATGCTTGTGACACATCCGTAAGCTTAATTTGAGAAATGAAATAAGTGAACATAACTTCATGTTGAGTCCTGGATACTCATTCTCTAACATTTCCATTGATTAACTCTGGTGGATGGCCTCTCAGCATCTCACATCTGGTTGGAGTAAGTCTCATGGATTGAGTCTTCTTGGCACTAAAATTGTCTTGAACAATTTCTTCTTGATCTTCATCATTCAGTTGCAAGCCTTCCAGCTGTCTTTGAGATTCAGCTATCTCATCTTAATCGGGGTCGAGTCTTCTGATATCTGCTTTAGCATAAGGACTCTTCTGAATAGTTTGCTGATTCATCTTATCAGCTAACTCATTAATGTCTCCTCCATTTAAATTAGGATCATCAAAAACAACATGGATAGACTCTTCTGTGACCATAGTCCTTTTGTTTAGCACTCTAAAAGCTTTACTCTCAGCTGATTATCCCAAGAAGATACCTTCATCAGCCTTAGCATCAAAAGCTTTCATATCCAACATTAGGCTTCCTTCCTGTCCAAATATCATATGGGTTTTGGACAGTTTTCTATTTATCATACACCTATTCTGAGTGTAACAAGCAGTGTTAATGGGTTCAGCCTAAAATCTCTTACGCAATCTAGCTTCAGCTAACATGATCCTTGCAGCTTCCTTGAGGGTTCTGTTCCCTCTTTCAGCTACTTGATTCTGCCGTGGAGTTCTTGTAGCTGATAACTCATGATCAATACCATTCTCTGTGCAATACTGAGTTATAATCCCATTAACAAACTCAGTTCCTCTGTCAGACCTTATCTTGATAATGGTTGGAATCTTCTCATTTTGAACTCTCCTCATAAACTATTGAAGCTTCTGCAAAGTTTCCTTCTTTCTACACATAAAGATGGTCCATGTGTATCTTGAATAGTCATCCACCACCACTAAGGTGTGTTTTTCTTTCCACTGATACTAGGTGGTTCAACAGGACCAAACAAATCCATATGCAATAAATGCAAAATCCTAGTTGAAGAACGATTTGGCTTATCCTTGAATGAAGACTTGATTTACTTTCCCTTCTGACATGCATCACATATGCTTTCCTTTTTGTACACTGAGTCTGGCAATCCTTCCACAAGATGACTTCTTGAAAGATTGTTGATTGTCTTGAAATTCAGGTGACTCAGCTTTTTGTACCATAGACAACTTGATTCGGTTGTGCTCTTTGCTAATAGGCATGTACTTGGTGTAGCAGTAGACCAGTCCACTACGTACATATTTTTCTTCCTTATTCCAGATAGCACAATTTCATTAGATTCAACATCCTTGATTTTTGCAGACTCCGATGTTGAATCCTACATTGTACTTTATCACGAGTTGGTTGATGCTCAAGATTGAAATTCACCCTTCAAAGATAGGCTACATCTGTGATTTCGATCTATTTTTCTTTATGGATTCTCTTATCACCCCCGAGCTTCATTTTCTCAAATATGTCTTTTGCTCCTCTTGACTCCTTAAAGGTTGATACATTCTTTTTATTCCCGTAATATGCCGGAACAACCACTATCCATGTACCAGGTTCTTTGACCTCGCCTGTTCCCTAAACCCGCAATCAAGGAAATCAAGTTTTAGGTACTCAAACTTATCTCAAGTCTGAGGGTTAGCACTATAAAGTGATCCAACCAACCTAGAGCCAAAAGATCTGACTTTAAGGGGTTGCCCCCTATCGCTTCCATAATCATAATGAATTTTAGCAAATTTCTTAGGAGCTTTAGGAACATACAATTGTCTCTTTTGTCTCATGCTGTGAGTGTCTTTGGTGCATCTTTTTTGGATAATATGGAAACTTTTGTGCATAATGGGCATTGTGCTTGGGTGCATATGTGTGCTTTGATATTGCTCATTTACCTTGAAAATTACCTATATTTAATCTGGGTATTTGCCACTTGGGCTTGTATCCCATAGGACTTGGCTAATGTTTCATTTTATTATTCCAATAAGCCCGACTTGGATAGTTTCTACCATTCCTTCATATTGTTTTCTTTCTTTGAAACCTCCGGGGATTTTGGTAGTTCACTTTGCCTTCATAGAATATTTTACGTTTGGAGTCCGTGATGGACTCTTCTCAATTTCATTTCAATTTGTCTTTTTCAAAGATACTCGATGGCTTTTTACCTTTGCCTTTCTAACCTAGGCCAACATGTGTGTGCTTGTGATTGTAAGTGGGTGCAATATATGGTGCTTTTGGCTATTGGATTCCCCCATTGCTTGAGGATCCTTTTTCTAAAGTCACTCTAGGAGTATGAGCATTGGCAAATGAATTAAATCCTAAGCCTACCTGATCTCCAATCTCTTCTGTATCATCAATAATTCATCAAATGTTTTAGAAGACTTACTGAGTGATGCAATCATATTTTTTAGTTATTTTTCCTCTTTTCCTTTTCAGTTAAGTCTTCTTTGACCTTAGCAATATCAACCTTCAACTCTATATTCTCATCAGCTATGTGACAAAGAGTGCTCAGTTCTTCTATCAGCTATGAGTTTTGGCTTTTAAGCTGCCTTTTTTCCTCAATTAAAAGTGTGTGAGAGGATTTTATGTCCTCAAAGTCTTTCTTAATTTTGCCTAATGAATCATAAATATTAGTGGGTGATGAAGTGTGTGTGTCACTATCACTATCATCAGAATGTGAGCTAGATGAGTTAGAGTTTACCTCATCTTCTTATTCCTTGGCCATGAGGCATATTTGTGCCTCTTCTTCTATGTGTGAGGAATAGTCTGCCTCACTGATGTTGGACTCAGTTGTCTCCTTGCACCTAGCTATGTCAGGTTCATCAGCCACCATGGCTTTCTTTATTTCTTGTCTTATTTCCTAGAAGACTTTCCTTTCTTTCTCATTTCTGTATATGTTGACTGGTGGATAGGAACTGTTGGGAAATTAATTTTTAGATTTTGATGAATGCCATGTAAAACTTAGAATAGAAAGTTGGCACCCCATTTTTCTGTTGTAAATTGCATTGTAATAGATAAGGCTGTCGAGTAAAGTCAAATCGGCTATGCTGAACATGCAAGAAGACAACAAGAGACTAGAAGGAAGACTCCGCAAAGGCGGTTGAGTGTGGCAAGGAAGAGAAGACAGAACTCGATTTGAAGGTGCGGTGAGATACGGTGAGTGAAGTATCGATCAAGTCAACTCAAGACAGCCAAGTCTCAAGTTGAAGTGACAGAAGAGTCATCGATGATTGGAAGGCGACTCGAAGTCAATCGGGAAGTTAAGAAAATACGGTCAAGTCGAGATAAGCTGAAAGAGATCCGTTGCACGAAGTCAAGAGAATTACTCAAACAAGTAATACCTCCATATCTTGCCTTTCTTGAAGTGCTCGAGTCCCGAGAAGCGTGCAAAAGGAATAAACCAATGGGAAACACTTTTTGTGTCGAAACTCTGAAAAAGGCAAGAATCATTCATACGAGGAAGTGGCAATTCCAAGGATCGCAACAAGACAAGCCAACGACCACAAAGTGTCTTTTAAAAATAAGCTATCTCTTCAACGGGCAAATTTTTGAAAGATCACTATAAAAGGCCGAGGAATCACTGCGAGAGAAGGTTACACTGAACCATGAACATTCAAGCTAACATTCGAATTGTAACCAAAAATATTCTCAAGCCATTCAAGATCAATCCTCAAGCTGCATTACGAAAGGAAATCAATCCAACACTCACCAGTAGGAAAGACAACTTCTATCGAGTTGAAGAGGAAAATATTTGAAGAATTAAAGGGTCTACATTCCACGGAAGAATTGTAGGAAGGTTCAAGTCGAACCCGGTCTCGAGTTTTGGAGGGCTTCGTGATCAAATCCAAGAAGCTTGAGCAAGTGGGCTGTAGTAGCAAGGCAACCGCGCCTATGAAAAAATTGAGTCGCATGCGAGAAGCCACTGTGTGACCAAGGCATCTCCGGACTAAATCCCAAAGGATCAAGTCGGTTGTGTGATCAAGACTTGTATCCGGGTCGTTAACCACTTTTTATCTTGATCAATACTTAGTGGATTCCTCCGGGAGTTGGAGAAGAGAGGAGTAGAAGAATTACCCCATCTTCGAACCTCTATAAAAATTTATTGTGTCATTCACATTTCGAACTTTAATTTTACGCATATTACTTTTATATATGCCGATTAATTTGCTATCCATTGATAATCAACCAAGTCTTTAAAACCTAGTATTAAAACAACTTAACCAAATTCAAGGGGTTAAGTCTTCCATTAAAACATATCATAGTCGAGTTAAGTCTTTAGTCAAAACAAATTTGAGTTACTCTATCAACGACTCGGTGAGTCTGTTGAGTGACTAACTCTATTTTGATTAACTAACTTAGTTTGTCCATCAGGATCGATTGTGAAGTATTAACTCGAACATTTTAAAAGGACTAAATCGAAAAGTTGGTAAGGTTTATTCAACCCCCTTCTAAACCTTACACTCACACCCATTGGGACCTACAAGTGGTATCGAGTGGTTGGTTCATTGAGCCTTCCGCACAAGTTCTTGACTAGATCTCAAATTTTTCAAAGCTTGTTTTAGTACTTAATCTTTCAAAACTTTTTTTTTTATTCAGAAAGTTATTATCATGGAAGCAAATTTGACACGCATCCCTATGTTCACAATTGAAGAATTTGATGATTGGAAAATTTGTATGCGGGCTCATCTATCGGCATTACACGATGAGATGTGGATAGTGATAGAAGATGGGCCACTCCAAATCTTAAAAGTGAACACACCAAGCAAGAAGCTGCTGCGTACCAAGGAGAAGAGGATCTTGCTCCCGGACCAACGATGGTTGAAAACCAAGAAGCCGAATGGACAAATGATGACAGGAAAAGATATAACTTGGACAATGTGGCCAGGACATTCTTTACAAAACTTTGGACAAAGCCATGTTCAACAAAGTCAAATCATGCAAAACGGCAAAAGAAATGCAGGACAAGTTAACCTGATTTGCGAAGGCTCGAGCAAATCAAAAAAATAAACTATCCGTTGTTGTACAAAAATTTGAAAACTTTAAGATGCTTTGCGCGGGAGAAACCTTGGATCGGTTTGGATGCTTGGTTCACGAAATCACCAATGAACCCTTGCACTTGGAAAGGAATATACAGAAAGAAATATGTATGAAGATTCTAAGAAGTCTCCCAATCGAGTGGGATATGAAAGTCATGGCCATGAGACATTCCATGGACCTATCGAAGACATCCAACCATGAGCTATTCTCGGATCTCAAAGCCTACGAATTTGAGAGAAAAAAGACTAAAGAGGAAAACAAGTTGTGCCCAAAACAACTGCTCTAATTGTTAAGGATGGCGGGAGAGATGAGGTCAAAGAAGTCATTGACCAAGAGAAAATTGCAGACGATGGTTAAAAGGTTTAACAAGTTCTTCAATAAGAATTACAAAAGAAGCAAAGGTGAATCCTCCGAGAAGACACTCAGCTCGTCCCGGGTCAAGGGAAGAAAGAACACCCAAGAGAGCGAGCATCAAAACATTGAATATCAAAGAGCGAGACAATCGAAGGATGGAAAGAATCGATCAAAAGTTGAAAATCTATCTTTGAACTGCAACAACCGGTCACTATGCCATTGAATGCCCATATCCTGTAGTCAACAAATACGGGAATGAAGAGGAAAGAAAAGTTTTCGGGGAAAGAAGATAGGAAAAGAGAAAGGCAATGTTGGCTGAGAGACTGCGATCTTTGTCAAGTCAAAAGACACAAAGGACTCGGAGAGTAGTGGTGACTACTCAAGTGACTCGAAGAAGAAGCCTTGATCTGTCTAATGGCTAAAGAACAAAACCAACCAGATACTAGTGATAGTGATTGTGACACACACACACTTCATCACCCACTGATCTTTATGATTCATTAGGCAAAATGATGAAAGATTTTGAACATATTAAATCCTCACACACTACTACTAAATGAGGAAAAAACTACTCAAGAGCCAAACTAACGGTGACTAAGGAGCCGAGTACTCTAAGTCAAATAGCTGATGAGAATAAAAGTCTAAAAGCTGAAAATGCTAAGTTAATAAAGAGAGATAGTCATAGAAAAGAGGGAGAATGACCTCAAAAATGTGATAGCCTCTTATTCACTAAGGCATCCAAATCATTGGATGATCTTATTATGAGTCAAAGAGAATGTGGAAACAAGGCAGGACTTGGGATTTAATTCTTCTATGCTATGTCAAGTTCCAAAAGTGATTTTGGAAAGGGATCTTCAAGCAATGAAGTATCTCTAAAATCCAAAACTCCAAATGATGCACACACATTTATTCCAAAGCAAAATCACAAGCAAACTGGCTTTGGTTATAAAGGAAAAGGAAAACAAACGATTGAATATCTTGAGAGGACAAGCGAGAAGAAATCCACCGAGTTCCTCATCAAACTCCAAACGGAGATACTCAGTAAAGAAGAAACAGAGCTACCAAAAGCCCTGAAATTCATAGAAGAAAACACATATGATGGGAATGGTAGAAAATACCCAAGCCAAACTGATTGGAATAATGTGAACTATCAAAGAAAGACCTATAGAATATAAGCTGCTTCAAGTGGCAAAGGCCTAGAACTCAAGAAAGGCCATTCCAAAGGCATAAGAGCTATCATCGGCCACACATATGCACTCTGGCACACTCGGAGATATCACAACTACCCAAAGAAGGCAATTGCTAAAACACATACACATGCATACAGGACAAAAAGAGGCAATGTATGAACCTAAAACCCCCAAGCAATTTGCCAAAATTAATTATGATTATGGCGATGATGGCAACCGCTTTAGAGTCAAATCAATTGGCTATAGGTTGGTTGGATCATCTTACAATACTAACCCCTCGGACCCGGCAAGTATGGGTACTAAACCTAATTTCTTTGATTGCGGGTTGAGGAGCAAACGGTGTGCCAAAGGAACCTGGTACATGGATAGTGGTACATTCCGGACACATGACGAAATAAGAAAAATCTATCAAAATTCAAGGATGTTAGAGGTGCAAAAAGTCATATTTGGAGGAAATGAAGCTCCGGGAGAAATAAGAGGCATTGGATCCATTAAGAAAAATGGATTAGAAATTACGAGATGTTGCATATGTTGAAGGCCTCAATTTCAACTTGCTAAGCATAAGTCAACTGCCGTGACAAAGGCTTCAATGTTGAATTGATATGGGTGTATGCCAAATCAAGGATCTTTGAAACTAATGAAATAAATTGCAAGGATGCGGACAAAAGAACATGTATGTGGTAGATTGGTCAACTCGCAACACAAACACTGTCTCTGCAAAGAAACAGCAATCAAGTTGGATCTGCGGCACGAAGGTCTGAGTCACCTGAATTTCAAAACTATTAACAAACTTGCAAGAAGTAATCTTGTGGAAGGACTTCGGACTCGATTATACAAGAAGGAAGTATATGTGATGCATGCGGATGGGAAAATGATCAAATCATCATTCAAAGAAAAGACATGTCCATTTTCAACAAGAATATTGCACTTGCTACATATGGATCTATTTGGTCCAGCTTAAACCAGCCAGCATAAGTGGGAAGAAATACACTCTTGGTGGTAGTAGATGATTCTCAAGATATACATGGACAATATTCATGTGTGTAAGAAGAAAAAACTCTGCAGAAACTACCACAGTGATGAAGAGAATACAAAATGAGAAAGAGTCAAACCATTATCAAAATAAGATCGTGACAGAGACTCTGAGTTTGTCAATGGTATAATAACTCAGATCTGTATTGAAAATGGTATTAGTCATGAATTATCTGCAGCAAGGGATCTCTAGCAGAACGGAGTCAGAAAGAAGGAATAGAACTCTCAAAGAAGCAGCAAGGACTATGTTAATTGGCCGCTTAAAAGATTTTGGGCTGACAATAAACACAAAGATGCTATACTCAAAATAGATGCATGATAAACAGACAGCTGACAAAGACTCCCTATGAGATTTGGACAGGGAGAAAGCCAAATGTTGCATATTTTAGAATATTTGGATGCAAATGCTTCATCCATAACAATGGCAAGGACAATTTAAAGGCTTTTGATGCTAAAGCTGATGAAGGTATCTTTTTGGGATACTCAGCTGAAAGCAAAGCCTACAGAGTGCTCAACAAAAGGACAATGGTTACTGAAGAATCCATTCATGTGGTGTTTGATGAACCCAATGTAAATGGAGAAGACATTGAAGAGTCAGCTGATAAGCTGAATCAACCAACCATGCAGAAGAGTCCCTATGCTGAAGCTGAAGCTGGAATTAAAACCCGTAGAGAAGATGAGATAGCCGAGTCTCAAAGTCAACCGGAAAATTTGCGCACTAAGTGACGATGAGAGAGCCGATCAAAATAACACAGCCGAAGACTCGCCAATCCAGCTAACTTACTTCAATTCCCCGATGTGGGCATGGCTTATAGACCATCCACTTAATTCAATCATTGGAGATGTAAGAGAAGGTGTGGAAAACTAGATCCAGCAATAAGGTAATTGAACGAAGTACAAC
>JABTTQ020000596.1:0-147948 GCA_016081115.2 Rehmannia glutinosa | reverse complement strand
TGTTTTTCATACTTTTACTTGGTGTATCTCGGGTAACCTGAAAAGAAATATCAAACGGTTAATTATAATAATCACATATGAAAAATGAGTTTTAGGGAAAATGTATGTTGTTCAACTTATCTTCAAACCATTTAATTGTTCCTTGAGGTGTCTCAAGATAACCTGGAAGAAGATCAAAGAAATTATATACCAAAAGGAAGATAAGGCAGAAATATTGTTTAGTTAAATATAACAAATGATAATACAGAAACTATTTATTACTTAGTTATAAAAAGGAAGAAAAAATATTTTGCACCTCTCTGTACATGGATAACAAAAGATAAGTCAAGTATTTTTTCATGACCTTTGCAGAATAGTGGTCGAAATTCTCAAAATTTGTATTTTCAGTTAAATATCTAAAAATGTTTTTACCATTATTTTTCTAATTTACAGTATAACTCAATAGATATTTAAAAAAAAGATTAAGAGTCCATAAAATAGATGGTTCCAGGCATGCACTTTAGCAAAACCCATAAATCCAGTTACCAAAATACCAGGTTTAACTCGGATCAGTTGATAATATAAGACTTCCCGTAGAAACACCCGACAACGTATTTTATTTTAGAAATCAGCACAAAAAATGTCGAAAGAAAATGATAAGTAGGCAAAATCAACAGAAATCTGTATATTCTGAAAATTTTATATGAAACCGATTATAGAAAATTATCAATTTCAAGTTTAAACATATGATTCTTTTTTTATTTTTGAATGTGTGATATAGTTAGAACCTCTAAATCTTAAAATTATTCCAAAACTTTTCAGATCTAAGGTGGAAAAAAACATAACATGCAAATAAAAAAAAAGAGACAAATACAGATTTAAAATCGAAAAGCTAAACAATATCGAAATAAAAACAAAACTTACCGGCTGGGCGTTGAAAATGAAGACGACCGATACCGCAGAGGATATGAATCCTTCAGATCTAGGCGACGGAGATCGAAAATTAGTGAAAAATAGACTATTATTTTGAGATTATTGAATAACACCATATTTTTCCTGGATAGATTTTGAGGATAAACAAAAAAAAATATCGAAAGAAAAAAAAAAAAAACTTACCGAATGGGCGTTGAAAATAAAGACGATTGACGGCATACGAGATGAATCCTTCAGATGTAGCCGACGGAAATCGAAAATGAGAGAAAAATTTACTATTATTTTCAGAGTATTGAAAAAAAACAAATTTTTCCGGATAGAGTCCGAGATTTTTAGGAAATGGTGGTGTTGGTAAGATGTGAGAGGAGCGGCGTTTTTTAGGAAGAAACCTAATCGAGATAGGTTTTTCATTTGTGAATCAACCACACGATTTTGTAACATGCCTCAAATCAACCATTAAATGTGTAGACGTGTCAATCTCTTGAGAAGTGTCGACACGTGTATTTGCGTAGTGTGTGTAGCTATAGAAATGGGCCTCAATTTTTTCTTTTCCTTTGGGTATAAATAATGGGTTGTTGTTAATGGATCAAGATTAATCACAAATTTTACAAAATATTTAACAATAAGTTTCACCCTTTAATTTAGTTGTGCATTTATTTTTTTTTTTTTTTTTGACGCCAATTTTAATTGTGCATTTAAATATTATATAAATGAATTGAATTTTTTTATTGTAAACAAATTTGAGATCGTTTTTTTTTTTGAAATATATGAAAAAACGTTTTTATATTCTGTTGATTGATTTTTTATTAGTTCAATATTATTATAATAGATGTGTGCACAAACACAATATATATCTTTTATTTTATTATTATATATAGATATTTTTTATATATTAAATATTAAATATGTTATATATTATATAAATTTAATTTAAAATAGATAAAAAAAATTTCTAGAGAATTCGGTTTTTAGTCACGGCCAATTATATTTTGTTGTTTCGGCAATGAGCAATCCCAATGGCTATAAGAAATTTTATAACATATTAAAAAATAATAGCAATGCAATTGTATATTGATTTTTTCAAGCCAAAATATTTTTTAAAAAAACGAATTTAAATATTTTCAATGTACAAAAATTAATACACATGTTTATTGTGTTAATTATTTTTAAGGCCCATTGTTCTAAAAGTATCTATCTTATTATTTAACCTTTCAATTGCTTCCACAGGATATGGGACAATCTCTAGGAAAGTGTCTTCAAATGTATCTAAAAGAATTGTTTGTGATGTTTCGTCGAGCAGAACTATTTTTCCTTTTTCAAGCTCCCCGCTGAGTGATATCACAAATGGTATACTTTATCCATGTTTACTAATGATGTAATAAGTTAAATCATTAATGAGTTTTAAATTCTATTTAACATATTTATTTTTTTTTTGCACTCAAAGTTTCCAGCAAGATAATCAAGCCTTCCAACAATTACCAAAAATCATGCACATCAGTGATGTCTTCAGAGGTGAATTCTAACAATACACCCATAATTGATCTCACCATGTATGACTCTGTCGAGACCAATTTAAGTGTCAATAATTTTTTTACAAGTGCTGCAACTATGATTTCGGATCCGCCTATATCTCAATCGAATCATATTGACACTTTGGTAAACAAAGGTGAGTATACTTTATGTATATATAATAAAGATTTATTATATTTTATTTTTGCAACCCTAATAAATATTATATTTTTCATCATAAGTCATTAATTATTATTATTCAATTTATTTATTTACAGAGTATTGGGATATCGGTGATGCGAGTTATGGATGTCAATTTTGTGCGGCCATATTTTGGTATGAGGAAAGAATAAATGCTCGCAATAAATCCAACAATCCGCAGTATTCTCTATGTTGCAGTCATGGAATAATACAACTTCCTCATCTCAAAAATCCACCTATTTTGCTTTGGGAACTATTATCAAGAGATAACGATAAAAGCAAACACTTTCAGGATAACATAAGATCTTATAATAATATATTTTGTTTCACATCGATGGGAGACAAGATAGACACGGATATAAATAAAGGTGGTGGGCCTCCGGTCTTTCGAATGTACGGCCAAAACTATCATCTAATTGGTAGTTTATTGCCGTCGGATGGTTCGACCCCTAAATTTGCACAAATGTATATATATGATACGGAAAACGAAGTTTCACACAGGATAAATGTTGTCAGGTTTGTATTCTTTTCAGATTTAATGATTCATTTTGTAAGTATTTATTTTCAATCTTATTATATATTTTATTTGTTGCAATCTAAAATTTGATTATTCTATTTGAAAAAAATTTGTAGGCAAGGAAGCGAAAATAATAATCTTCATGAAGATATCGTGCGTGATCTTAAAAATATGTTGGATGAAAATAATATATTGGTGAAAACATTTAGAATGGCGAGAGAAAAGATTCTAGAATGTAGCCAGTCAGATGTTAGGTTACGTCTTATTGGTAAAAGAGGTAAGGATGCTAGAAGATACAACCTTCCATCCAGTTCTGAAGTTGCAGCTTTAATTGTCGGTGATTTTGATCAAGCTTTAGGAGACAAAGACATTGTGATCGAAACAAGAACTGGACATTTGCAACGGATAAATGAATTGAATGCTTCCTACTTAGCATTGCAATACCCGTTGTTGCTACCTTATGGTGAAGATGGATTCAGAGAAGATATCCCATTTTCGGATCTGAAGAAAACCAAAAGTACACGAAGAAGAAAAACAGTTAGCGTTCGAGAATTTTTTGCATATCGGTTGCACGAGAGAGAAAATGAACCTTCGACTATCATGTCGTCGCGAAGATTGTTTCAACAATTTGATGTCGATGCTTATACAATGGTCGAATCAACATGCTTAAAATACATCCGTTTGAATCAAAAAAAGTTGCGTTGCGATATGTACAAGGGTCTCGCAGATGCTGTTTTTCGTGGGGACACTGATCCCAGTACGCAAGGAAAGCGAATTATACTACCTTCGTCATTTACTGGAGGTGCTCGATTCATGATTCAAAACTACCAGGATGCAATGGCTATATGCAGATGGGTAGGTTATCCCGATTTATTTATAACATTCACATCAAATCCAAAGTGGCCTGAGATTGTTCGCTTTCTTGACAAGAGAAAACTGAATCCCGAGGATCGGCCTGATATTATTTGCAGAATCTTCAAAGTTAAACTTGATGCTCTTATCAAGGATCTCTGTCAGAACCAGCTGTTTGGTAAAGTTGTATCAGGTTGTGCTTATTTCGCTATAGTTTTTATAACTTTTATTTTATAGTATAATAATGTATATTCAATTCTAACGTACTTTGTTGTTTCTATTAATTTTTTATTTTACAGTAATATACACCATAGAGTTCCAGAAACGTGGATTGCCTCATGCTCATATTCTGCTATTTCTTGCCAAAGAAGATAAATACCCAAATGCAGAAGATATAGATAAAATTATATCGGCCGAGATACCCGATGAAAAAGATGATCCGTGTTATTATGCTGCCGTAAGAGACTTCATGATTCATGGACCTTATGGGGATGTAAGAAAAAATTCTCCGTGCATGGTAGATGGTCATTGTAGTAAGCATTTTCCAAAAAAGTTTGTTGAGGTCACTTCTATCGATGAAGAAGGCTATCCACGATATAGACGCAGAAATAATGGAAGAGTTGTTGACAAAAATGGTGTCCCCCTTGACAATAGATTTGTTGTGCCTCATAATCGTCGATTCTTTGCTAAATATGGGGCTCATCTAAACGTAGAATGGTGTAATCGATCAAGGTCAATTAAGTATTTATTCAAATATGTTAATAAGGGTCACGATCGTATGTAATCGCCGCGTTTTATCGTCGGACCAATGGTGATGAAGACACGGAAAAACCTGTAGATGAGGTCAACATGTATTATGATCAGATATGTGTCATCCTGTGAGGCAACATGGAGATTATTGGGATACGAATGCGGTACAAATATCCTTCATTGAAAGGTTGAGTTTTCATCTTGAGAACGAGCATAGTGTTATTTTTCATGATTATGAAAGAATAGATGATGTTCTCAGGCTAATCGTAAAAGAAATCATGTTTTTGGCGTGGATGGAAGCTAATAAGATATATCATGAAGCAAGACAACGACTTATGCCGAAGCTCCTACAAAATTTACGTGGAAGCCGGATATTAAGAAGTGGATGCCGAGACAACGAGGAAATACCATCGGGCGCGTTTACTACGTACCTCCTGGTTGTGGTGACATGTACTATTTGAGGTATCTTATAAATGTTATCCGTGGTGCCACCGTCATAATGATTACAAGAAGGTCAAAGGTGTTCAACACGATTCGTAGACGTGAAGCGTGTTACGCTGGGTTTGTTAGAAGATGATAGAGAGTATATTGACGGCATCACTAAAGCAAGCAAGCAATTCTTGGGCAAGCGCAAATACTTTTAGGAGTTTGTTTGTATCATTATTATCGTCAGATTCTTTGAGCATGCCTAGTGTTGTATGGGAAAAGTGTTGGAAATATCTTTCGGATGATATTTTATATAGACGACGACAACTTATGCAACATCAAGGTATGAAATCGACTATCACATATTTTATTTTATTTGTTTAATTTTATAAAATTAATATATTTATAGTTTGCACATAGATTTGTATTTTTTTATATTTATGAAGCTTTTATGTTTCTTTTTTTTTTTTCCATAGAGTTGTTCTTTGAGTGAGGACCAAATCAAGAATTTGACACTCTCCGAAATTGAAAAATTACTCCGATCATGGCAAGAGCCTACGTGAGTTCGATCACGATGCCATTTCCGGATGTTGGCGGATTGATATCGGCCAAAATAGATTGATATATGATGAATGGTATGATCGTAAGGCTATGGCCTTAGAACACAATAGACTTCTTTCAAACATGACCGATGAACAACGTGGCGTGTACTCCAAAATAATGCTTGCGCTTCAATCCAATGAAGGTCGCGTGTTCTTTGTATATGGGTATGGAGGTACTTGGTAAAACATATTTGTGGAGGGCTCTATCTTCCTCGGGTTGAGATCTAAAGGACATATTGTACTTAATGTAGCGTCTAGCGGCATAAAGATCCCTTCTCTTGCACGGTGAAAGGACTGCACATTCTCGCTTTGTTATACCCATCAATCCAAATGAAGAATCAACATGTAATATCAAAATGGGAAGTCCGCTTGCAGAATTGATTATTCGTTGTAAACTCATTATATGGGACGAGGCTCCAATGATGACTAAATATTGCTTCCAGGCTGTGGACAAAACAATACGAGACCTGATGCAGTTCGAGAACCCAAATAGTTCTCATGTCCCATTAGGAGAGAAAACAGTCGTGTTCTGTGGAGACTTCAGACAAATATTGCCTGTTGTACCCAAGGGAAGCCGTCAAGATATTGTGAATGCCACGATAAATTCATCGTATTTGTGGAAAGATTGTACAGTTCTTAGACTTACTAAGAACATGCGACTTCAAAGTGTCGGTGAAACCGATGAGTATGAATATTTGAAGAGATTTTCTGAATGGATTGCAAGCATTGGAGATGAAACAATTGGAGGAGCGAATGATGGTTGTGCCACTATTGATATTCCCAAGAAATTTTGCTCAAATCATCCGGTGATCCAATCTCAATCAAGTTGTCGAGAATACCTATCCAATGTTTAAAGATGCTACTGATGATCCGACATATTTGAAGGACAGAGCTATCTTAGCACCTACCCTCGATGTCGTTGAGTCTATCAATCAATATATGACATCCTTAAACTCATCCGAGGATCATACTTATTTGAGTTCTGATAGCACTTGCAAGTCGGATGCAAATGTTGACTTCTTTGCATGAATTGCACACACCATAATTCTTAAACGGTATAAGATGTTTCGGCGTTCCTAATCACGAACCATTTGAAGGTCGGACTCTATAATGCTCCTAAGGAACATAGACTATTCTGTTGGGTTGTGCAATGGTACGAGGTTGGTCATTACGAGGCTTAGCACACATGTACTTGAATGTAAAATTCTCACGGGAACCAATGCTGGTCATAAAGTTTTGATTCCTCGAATGACACTAACCCCGTCGATCTCGAATTCCCTTCAAGTTCCAAATAAGACAATTTTCTCTCGATCGTTTCTTATGCCATGACAATAAACAAAAGCCAAGGACAATCTCTATCGCATGTCGGTCTTTACCTAAAGAATCGGTTTTTTCATCACGGTCAATTATATGTTGTCTTTGTTTGAGTAACCAATCCCAAAGGGTTGAAAATATTAATTTGTCTTGCCGATGATACATCAAATGACGGCCAAACGAATAATGTTGTGTACAAAGAAGTTTTTTCCAAAATTTGTAATATATGTATTTTCAAGTTTTATATTACATGTATATTGTGCTTTTCTTATTTTTTTTTCTATAGTACATAACATCCCGTGCATCGCAAATACTAGTCAAACACTAATATATATATATATATAGGAGAAAGATTCGATGAGACCACTCTTCTAAGTGAGGCGAAAGTGTAGATTGATTTCAATCATCCTTATATACATCAAAGGCTAAAATTAATATAGGATAATAATAGATTAACCAATTAATTAAATCTCAATAAGGGTAAATTTGTTAAAAAAAATATGTGAGGACCGAGAATTAAGGAATCAATTATAGAGAGAGAAAACCACGCTTATTAACGTGTGCGGACCGTGTATGTGCTCTGCGATGATTCTATTTCATATTTAACATATATATACTGCATATTGAACATTATTATACTGTAACTTTAACATATATGCACTGCATATTAAAATTGTCAAACAAAAACATGCGAGGACCGTAAATTAAGGAATCAGTTATAGAAAGAGAGAGAATCACGCTCATTATTATACTGTATATTTAACATATATTTACTGCATATTTAACACTATTATACTGCATGTTTAACATATATCATATATGTACTGTATTTTAAAATTGTCTAACAAAAACATGTGGGAACCGTGAATTAAGGAATCAGTTATATGACAAATGATTAATCTATCTTTAATCGAATTAAAATAAAAAATAACGCTGAAAATTCAATTAAATATTAGCCTTTGAAAAAATTAAATAAATGGACAGGATTAATCCACACTGTCTCACGAGGTTGGTCTCATTTGAACCAAATCTTATATATGTATATATAATTTTAAATTAGTGTAATTTAGATAAATATATACTTGCGTTCGTAGAGTGCATGTCTGATATTTAATTCAAAATAAGTAATTAAAGGATTTATAGAAGATCCAAACTGAGATCATAAATCCTCCTCTCAATTAAATTTTTTTTGACGTGAACTATTTCTTTCCCCCCAAAAGAAAAGAAAAGGCAACAAAAATAATCCATTTTCTTAAGCGAAGAACATGTAAAATTATTCGTTAATGCTTTTATTTTTTCAATTCGTTTAGTAACCGGTTTATATTATAAAATTATAGCAATATAATTGTATGATAGTGAGACTCTCTATGTTAATGAACACAAAACAAGGACATATATATTCCTTCAAAATCCAAACTTTTAATTAGAAGATCCCTTCCTAAAGTTCAATGGAAAATTTCAAATAGCTAGTAACATACTTTTAAGATCTAATGGTCTCGCAAATCACTATAATAATTAACTATGGAAAATTATCTTTCGCCAAAAACAAAAACACACATACAATTCATTTAATTTGCATATTCAAACTATATATTCATATAACATCATAATTCAACTTGACAATAATGAAAACCCCCTCATAATAAGGTTTTCAACCAAAAAAAAAAACAAAAAACAAAAGAAGAAGAAAAACCCAACCATACATTTGAGAACATTCAAATTGAACAATTAATTAATAGGCTCTAGTTTTTTTAGTACCTTTCCCTAATAATCTTCTTCGCCTAAGGGTTCCATCATGATCACCTCTAAAGTAATTTCCATCATTGTAGATCAAAGGCAAGTCATTGGCTTCATCTCCAAAATCATCTTCATTAGTCGAAATTCGAATGCAAGAGCACCGTTCCAACGATGCGAAAAACGCGCCGGTGAGGCCGTTGACGAGCCACATGGCCACGCCGTCGAGTTTGGCGCAGCTCGGCGGCGGCCGGACCCTCGGCGCGGCGGAGGTGGTGGTTGCCATGATGTATGAGTTGGAGGAGTAGAGAGGAGATTTTGATAAGGGAGATATGTAATGGCAAAAGAAGAGTGTAAGGTTTGATAATGATTAAGGTTTGTATTTAATTTAATCGGAATCAAAAGGTTGAATTTCATGATAGATTTGTAATCAAGCACCACGCGTGATGCTATGATGGTAAATTACAAATATGTCCTCTCATAAATTTGGGGAGAAATACGCACGGATGATTTTTTTTTTTTTGAAGATAAAATCTGTATCACTTTTTATTAATCACTAATATCGTTCGATACAATTTCATCAAACCAATCGGGAAAAACCCCATTCGACCAGCTAAAAGCTGAAATGCAAAATTCGCTAGTCTATGGGATGATTTTATAAGATGGAGGTAAATTACTTTTAATAATAAGCAATTAAGACAGTCCCATGATAAAATCTTAATAGAAAAATAAATTTTCTTGACGATCAAATATTTATGGAAAAAGGGGATTTTTTTTTTTGAGGTGGCGCAAGTGGTTTAATACTCAATTTTCTAGATTTCTACGTTAGTTCGATTTCCACCACACCCACCCCTATCAGAATTTCTCATTCTTTCAGGAGATTGAGATTTCTTATTCCAGTTTCCCAATTCCACTCATATTCTATTACATCGGATGAATGACACGTGTCAAGATGATGTCACAATTGTACACGTGTTATTCATCCAATATATGGAATAGAAAGTGGAACATAAGATCTCATCCGACTTTCAGGATTGTACTCAAAAAAAAAATATGTATGGAAAAAAAACGTTCGAAAATAATTTATGGAAAAAATAATTTAACATTAAAGTTTATTTTATCTTTTCATATCACAACCATCTTTTTTATGTACATGTCATCAATATGGATAATAATTCCAATTTATATGAAAGAAATATATAAAATGGATAATAAAAGATACTGGTTCGAATTTATATTTAGGAAATATATTAAGTGTCGCTTTTTTTCTCCTTTTTTCTAGCTCATTTATACTTTGTAACAACCAAATAAAATGTACATGATTCAAATTAAAGCATATGATAAACTTTTAAAGTTTGAATAAAAAATTAAAAAAAAAACTTTTGTAAAGACCATATTCATTTATCCATCAATACCACTAGATTTTGTATGAGATGTTGAACATGTTATCTAGATTTTTGTGAAATTTAAGAAAATATTTTACCAAAAAATAAAAGTTAGAAATAGTGAGAACTGAGAACAACAAAAAATGGGGATAATTTGGTAAATGTAGATAATGTGCCAAGTTGCTTAAGTGTATTTTATTTATTCCCCCATATCAAAGGGCATATCTTATATGAACCATAAATTAAAGGATCGATGGCATGACTTTAACACAATGATTAGACCCATAGTGACAAGTGGGTTGGTTAATCATGGCTTTTCATCTTTTGGCCCTTTTTTCAAAAAAAAAAAAAAAAAAAACATTTTTTCTCTATACAGGGTCACCCCTGTAGTTATGTAATTATCTTTATTGGTTAATAAATCCAAACCACGAGTTTGATAATTAAATTTAAAAAAGAAGTAAGGAAAAGAAGAAATTGTTAAGTTCTAAGGCGCATATGGGAATGGATTTTTTATGCATTCGTAAGGAGAGTGAACAAAGATGCAACTCACCTCGTATGTTGATTCTATATAAATATCATAAGAGAGATAAGAATTGAGGGAATATCTTGATTTTTAATTCAATAATCAATCTCCCTAAAAATAATAGTAAAGCAAGTATTTATAGGATTAAACTCCTAGTTACTACAATAAACACTCTCGGCTATTGAAAACTCTTAAAAGATAATAACATAATCTATTAAAACTAATTCTAGTTATCTTATCTCCATCATTCTCTCTGGGGTCGAGATGATTCGTCCTCGAATCGGAAGGAGATCATCACTATAAGAATCGTCAAACCATGGAGGGGCACGAGGAGGACGAGACGAGAAAATAAGATGAATACCATCATTAGTTGCATATGAATTATCATATTTGGATGTTCCTTGCACGCGAACTAGAGGAGCAAGTGATGAATTATTTGGAAAATAAGAATTAATTGATGCCGACAAGATTAGGGTAGAGCACAATATCATGTTCTTCAATAACCTCAATTTTCTAGTCGAAAATTGGTGATCCACGATAACCACTATCCTCCTCATCAAATTTCGATGGTTTTTCGTAGTCAACCATTGAAATTGTGTCGTCACCTTCCTTATCAAAGATATGTGGCTCAACTTCCATATCAAAGATAGGTGGCCGATCATAACCATCAATCTCCTCGTCAAAGTTTGGAGGTTCTTCATCACCAACCTCCGTTACACGTCCCTTTCTTCAACACAAATTGGTGGTCCATTATAGCCACCACCTTCAGCGACACCAGAGAATAAATCATCCATATATATGAAATTAGTTTCCAACGAGGTGAACTTGATTGACACACCATCATATGCAAATTCACAATCACCAAGAAATCATTTTTCAATAAGTCTCTTGATTTCTTGATATTGGATGCAGATAATATCAATTTGTTTGGCCAGCAAGTCTATCTACTGACGAATCTGAGCAGTGCCATTGCTCATAGCTTCAAAATCCAAGTGGTGTCGAGATGACATATTAAGGATCTTACCAACTGATGCAGACGGAAGCTACGAATAAACGAACAACGTGTTGGAAATTTGGTTTTGCGAAAGTGGGCGTTGACCCGATTTTATCAAATTTTCCGTGGCTAAATATTTAATTCTAGAGGAATTAAATAGTACATTATTAATCTACGTTCCAAGTAGATATTCATAGTATTTTTTATTTCTCAAATTGAATTTCGGTGAGTAAAAAATTAATACACGAAATCAGTCGCACGGATGGGCATTATGTAAAGAGAGTTGAAAGGCTTTAAGCCTTGTCCTACATAGAATATAAAAGCTTTATTCATCTTAGTTTATATACTGTTGGATATAATATAACACAAGTGGATGACCATATGTGGGCCATACGCGCGCGCCCGGCCGGCTCAGGGTCACGGCCCGATCCTTTGGGTCCGGGTTTAGGTTCACTTTAGTTTTATCACTCTAAAATGGGCGTGGACCGATTCAAGTATTTGAGTCTAGTGAATCCGGACATTGCAGGTGTCCAGATTTATGTGTATGTTGGAGTTTGTAACTACCAGATATTGGTCATCATGTGGCTTGTAACTGCTGAAAATTACATCTGATTTAGTAAAAGCCCACTATCTGTCAATTAATCTCCTGCATGTGTTGGGAATGGTTGTCTTATATAGGCTTAGGCAACATTTCAGATTTAGAGAGAGAGAGAAGAGAGAGCTAGACAAATTTCCCAAAAAATCAGTCTGTTTAGTGAATGTTACCACAAATGTTAACAACATCTCTAGTTGCATTTCCCTTTTCTGCATTTTCTGAGTCCAACAAACCAGTTTTCACACTATTCTCCTTCGATGGGATTTTTGTATTAGTGGTGCTACTATACAAAAGGTATAAGTTGTTTTATCTTTGGAACATTACGTCAAACTGTGAGCACTAGTCGAAACGTATTTGTCTTGTGAACAGAGGTCTTCTTGACTCGACTTTCAAGTTCCGTCAGATTCATGCTGATGGAGTTAGATTCCGTTCGAAACTTCTAATAGTTAGGTTTTGTTTCAGTTTTACTTTTTTGTTTATATTTTTGTAAGCCATCCAGAAGGTTTTTCCCGTTTCTATAACCATTGTAAAACAACACAATAGACAAAAGCAATACGAAACTTCACGAAGAAACCTAAATTGCAATGAAAAGATTTAAATCTCAAATTTTTAATATCAATTTAACCACCCTAAAAATAATAACAAAACAAATATTTGTAGGATTAAACTCATACTACTATAAAAACTCCTAACTATTGAAAGTTCTTAAAAGATAATAACATAATCCATTAAAATTAATCCTAATAGATATTTAGATCTTATCTCCATCAAATTTTTAATAACTCAAAGACATTGGATTAATTTAACCAAAAACAATTATGCCAAAAATCACGTTTTGCATTAAAGTCTTGTAACTTTCAAACAAAAAATCACAATTTCGGTCCCAAAGTTGCCGAAAATTAAAAAATTAGCGAGAAAAAGTCCATTTGTGCTCCATATAGACCAGATCGCTAATGTGGCGTCTAAGTGGATATTGACAATATGCCATGTAATTGGAAAATCTTATAGTTCACCTGACACATCATTTAAAGGGCCAAAATTAAAAGAAAACACAAACTACACTAAAAAAAATAAAGAAAAACTTTTTAGATTTTTAAATAATATAATTCAACTAAAATTTTATTTTTTGTCAATTAAATAATTAATATATTTACAAAATTCAACATTGATTCCATTCTTCATTCCATTATGCCGTTTTTAACAACTTTCTGATGCCATCCTTCATTCCATTCTGCCGTTTTTAACATAATTCCCTCCATGGGGGACCACCACTAAAAACAAAAAAGCATCAATTAAAACACAATCAAAATACTAAGTTTGTGGGCTAAAATGTGTGTGTCTGCCTAGGCGTGATATATTATATAGTCTCAGCTGTTACCAAAAATCAAAATATCATCAACATATAATCATAAAATGACACAAATATCATTCACAACTTTGATATAAATACACTTATCAACTCTATTGATATAAAAGTTATTAAAAAGTATAACATTATCAAACTTCTCATGTCATTGCATTGGAGCCTGTTTTAATCCGTAAAGAGATTCAATAAACTTACATACTTTCTTTTTTCGCCGGCCACAACAAAACTTTTCTCATATAAATTTCCTCCTCCAAATCACCATTTAAGAAAACAGTTTTCACATCCATTTGATGGATATTTAATTTATAAATAGAAGTAATAACAATCGACATTCTAATGGTGGTAATTTTAGAATCGGGCAAGTAAGTGTCAAAAAAAATCAATTCCAGGTTTTTTCTCAATGCCCCTAACAACTAGTCGACCTTGTATTTTCTATAATGAAAATTCATTTACGCCAAATTGTTTTATAACCAGGTGGAAGGTCCATTAAAACCAAGTCTTATTAATCATAACGGAGTTCATTTCATCATTAACTGTTTCTTCTAAAAATGAGCATCTATAGACAACATAACATCATTATAGGTCTTGGGGTCATGTTCAAGTGAGAAGTATAAAATCATCACCAAATTTTTTAGCTTTTCTACTCTTTTTACCCCACGTAGGCTCAATAGGCTCCTCATTATAAATAGTAGAAGAAAAATCAGTAACATTAAAACTAGAACATGCACCAAGAGGTTTAGACAATTCACATTTCATAGGAAAAATATTAAAAAAATAAATATCATCTCTAGATTCAATTATAATACTATTGGCAATTTCGGAATATCGAATTAAACATCAAAAATCTATAAGTAGTACTATTCAAAGAATAACCAACAAAAATACAAGAGATAAATATATCAAACCCTCCAAACTTTACCGTTTTACACTTTGTCTCCCGACTTTAATTTGGTGCAATATGCCTCCGAACTATGAATATTTTTATATTTTACCATGTATGGATAATTTTGTCCCCATGTTTTTATTTATCAAATCAACTTTTCCTCGATCTCATTCTAAATTAAAATCCGTTGTCTTTTACTTTATAGATTATAAATTTATTGCATAATTAATAACATAATATTAGGTGTCAAACAGGGCGGCCCGCGGCTAAAGCAAAAATTGGGTCGGGTCGGACCGGGCTAAATAATCGAGCCACTATTTTTGTAGCCCACTCAAATTTTTTCCAAGAAAATACAAAAAGAAAAGTCGGCCCGATCAGGCCGACCCAATTTTGGGCCTAATGGGCCGGGCCAAAAAGTCCCGCTCATTTTAGGCGTAAGAAAACGTAGCCCAACCCTATTACCAGGCCGACCGACGAGCACGGTACCGAGCCGGGCCAAAATTGACAACTCTACATAATATTTAGCTCCAAAATCAATATGTTCTCGATTTCACAAGACATGAGAACCCTCATTTTCTCACACTGTTTTATTCATGACATTGTTAGACCTACTTAGATCCAATCTTAAATCGAGATCTTAAGTGATCATGTTTGGTTTCCGACTATAAACTCAACATGTCATACTTACCGCAAAGGTCTCACAACCATGTTTTATCTGTTCCAAATTGGGTCTTTTGATTAAAAATGGATATAGTCCATTACAACCATATCAGGCCTAACGTGTTTCCATAGAATTAAAATATCTTTTAAAATTCATACTTTTGTTGACCGAATCAGCACCGGGTAAGATGGTTCGCAACACCACCAAATCGAAAAATTACGCCTGTGACGTTTGATAGACGACCGCAACCATCCAACTTCAACCAACAGGAAAGATGATCTACAAGTTATTTGACTCAATCAGAAATTGCTCACCACAGGCTTGGTTTGTTTCTTACTCCATGAGTATAAGATATTTCTGAAAATGCATAAATTAATCAAACATTCTGAATACATATTGAAGCAAAAGCCTTCTTTTTATTAAGAACTTAAAGAAAAATTTATTACATTAGTAATCTCCTTTGGGGAGGAGAATACTAGTTTAGCCTCATATATGAGGCTTGCACTCGTAAACACATAAACTAGAAAACTTAAAACACTCAAAATTTAAACACTCATCTATTATAGATTTTATTTTTTGAAGACTAAGGAGGTTATTCGATGCCGATAGCCTTCTACAACCCTTGCTTATATAGACTTGAAGTCGTAGTATAGGATGTCATTCTTACGTCATTCTTCTTAATTATTGCTTAGCCGTTGTCCTAGCTCCACGTGCTTATGTTGTCCCACTTTTAGCTTTTTCGAAAGTGGGAGTTCTTCATCACATGTTCCCACCAAATATGGTGGGGAATCTACTTTTCCTACGATGGACTCCGACCATTCGGGTACTTTGGTTGTTTCTAGGTCCTTCCTACTCCGTGTCTAGGTTTTCTCCGATCAAGTTTTGGTTGGAATCCTTTCTTGGTCTCGGCTCTTTCGATTCGAACATTTTAGGCAAAGATTTTTTCAATGGCCAATATGAGCCATCTTTGCAAGATTTCAGTGTTTCTTTACTCCCTAGCATCTTGTTTTCCCAAAGAAGACTTCCTTTTTTTTCTCGAATAAGTCTTATGCAAATCTTGTTGTTTTCCCGCCATTGTTTTTAATAAAAATTATCCGTTCACCGAATTTTGATAGAACTTGAACGAAAACTTAACTTTGTCCATCTCTCAGTAAGACAGGACCCATAAACCTCATGCTCGTCTTGTTGAAATTTGATCTTCTTTAAAAGACGTAGCTACGGAAATTTCTTCTGAACTTGCTTCCTTGATGGTTTTGAAAGCTCATTCATCTGGTCTTCAAAGCCGAATGTAATGAAAGGCTTCATGATTGCCTTTTTCAACTGGTTTTGAGGCTGCACTAATAATGTACAGTTTCAATTAGGGATGGCAACATGGCGGGTCTGGGACGGGTTTGGCTAAATCCGGGACCCGCCCCACCTAGAAAAATCTGGACCCGGGACCCACCTCGCCCCGCCACAAAACCCGCCCCGCCTCGCTTTGGACTCCGTAACCCGGGTCCGCAAAAAAAATACTCTGAAATTTATTGATTATTCCGTCAGTAAGACGTGAACAAAGTTTAACAAAATATCATCAAGAATTAGAAAAAAAAAAAAAGCAACTTGATTAGCAGACTAGTAATTCAGACACTCATATGGAAAAGAAAAGAACAAAAATATGAAGCTGATGATACTCTAAATTAATTTGGCTTTGGAAAATTGGGGAACCCGTGGCAAGAATATTAATAGAAAAACTTGATTAAGAAGACTTTTGTAGGTCGCTCTTGCATTTGCGCTGGACTGAAGCTCGGGAGAAAGGCGTCCTGCCGGTGAAGTGAGGAAGAAAAATAAGAGAGCTAAGAGAATCGGAGAATCGGAGAATCCGAGAGAAAGAAAAAGAAACTCACTCCTTTTGTTGAAATACTCCACCCGTCTTGATCGATTGTTATGGAAAATTGGGGAAAAACCATTAATAAATATAAACTATTAAACAAAAGGTTAATGTAGCGGGGCGGGTCCTATTGGACCCATTACCCACCCCGGACCCGGGCGGGTTCAAAAAAACTAAACCCGTTACCCGCCCCGGACCCGGCGGGGCGGGTTTATAACGGGTCCAGCCGGGATGGGTTCATTGCGGGTCTGGGTTTGAACTCGCCCCATTGCCATCCCTAGTTCCAATGTGTCACCATGTTTAAGGCTTTCATTATTAGACCAACACTCATATATTGTTTCCTGGATCCAGTTAGGTAATAGTTTGATTTCTGGGAAATCATATGAGGTAGTATAAACTGAAGCTAAAGCTCCAAACTCATACAACCGCTCGACTTCATGTGGACTAGAATTTGGTAACACCCACACCCTTGGGTATTTTCAAGAAATATCAATTTTTGTTCTTTCTGGATGAATTCCTTGTCTTGTAATCATTTTCTCCCAATTAGCCTGATAATCCTACCAAGATGAAGACAACTTATTCTCGTTAGTATCAGCCTTAGAGTTGTTTGTCATCGGCTTAAGGTTGATCTCTTCCCTTTACCCTGGACATGTTGGGTTGACATGGTGACTCAAGATTTAACTCCGGAGTATTATCTTTTCCTTGGGCCAACATTTCACGCTATAGGTACTTGAATACTCTGCTATGGGTTGGGGAGCCTCATGCTCTAAACGCTCTTTTTGCTTATTAGCGGCTTAGAGGAGTGACCCTTGAAATGCCAATCTCAACTGAGAGTGAGATTGAAAACATGATCGTATACGATCGGTCACTTTGTTCCAATATTTCTTTGTAACCTTCTAGCTAAATCAACATTAATGGCTAGAGTGCCAAATTCTTGGAGAAGCATCTCAAGATGATCGTCGAGGTGTTTTGATGCTGTGAGGATGAAATCAGCTTTAATTCCCTCCATCTCTTGTTAGAAAATCTGCAATAATGTTTTCATTAGATTTTATAATGACTATCATAATCATAATATCGGTATTCAGCTTGCCATCTAAGTAATCTATCATTTTCTGGTTTAGATTCAATTTTATTTTTCAGAAAAGCTTTAACACTTGAATGATCTATTTTTAGAGTAAACTTTTTAGCCAATAAAAATAAAGACCATTTTTTAAAAGTCTTTTTGACTCCTAAGAACTCCTTCTCGTTGATATGCCACCGATATGCTTCACTGTCGAGAATAGACCACCACAATATCTACATGACACCCCTTCATTTGGTGTGGCTTTTGTAAGAACACCAATAATCAATGACATCTGTATATAGAACCAATTCATTTTCGCCTTGTGAAATTGCAAGTTTTGGAAGCTTTTTGCAACTTCCTTTAGTTGTTTTATTATTTCTTGATGTGCATCTTCCCATTTGAATATTGCATCTTTTTTTTAGTAATGGGATAAACACTTTAATTTAATGTGCCAGATTATTAATGAACATTCCAACAAAATTAACGACTCCAAGAAAACTTTGAAGTTGTTTCTTGTCTTTGAGGATATTTGGATATCCTTGTATCTTTTCCATAATATGGCTTTTGTAGGACCAGATTCATCGATTTCAATTCTAAAGAATTCAATCTGTCTTGTAGCAATTATTGCTTTTTTTTTAAGCACTAATCCTTTCTTTGTGACAAACATCCTAAATATTTCCAAATGTTTGAGATGCTCCGTCATGTTTTTGATGCAAAAAAATGTCATCGATATACATGAACATGAAAATAAAATAATCTTTGAAAAGATTATCCATCTTTCTTTTATATATCACGGGTGCACTTTTGGCAAATCCCATAGGTATCACATTCCAAATATAGTGTCCTTGTGGTGTGGAGAAAGTCAGAACTTCTTACTTTCTTCCTTCATATTAATCTGGTAAAATCATAGATTTGCAATCAAACTTAGAGAATATCTTGGCACCTTTGATGTGGCTAGCGGATGTTCTCTGCTTGGATATAATCTTTGTCGAGTTCTAAGATGTTATTAATCCCTTTTTGTAATTTATAACAAGCTTTGGCGTTCCTATTTAGATTTCTCCATGATTTCTGACCAAGAACCCTGGACTGATGCATGGAGAAACTCTTGGTGAAATCTTAAGGTCAAGATGTTCCGTAAGTATCTTTTAAATATCCTCATGATCTTCTTAATTCGTAAGGATTGGTTTGAATCTTACGAACTCATATTCCATTCATGGTTTGACTCTTAAGAAAGCTTTGAGCTCATTATTATCCCACCACGCCAAAAATATTCATTATAATTTGGTTCTTTTCTTGACATTCTCGAGTGATATATGTTCATCCAAGTAACATCACTCGTGTTGTATCCATAAGGCTTATCGTTAATCTTGAAATAGCCTTTGAGATACTTGTTCTTCTCCTGTACTCTGAATGAATACTCATTATTATTCCATCTGCATTTCCATTTTCTATTTGATTTCGATCCACGCTGATGATAGGATAATAATACATCTCCAAATCTTCTTATATCCTTCAGTTTTGGATTTCAAAGTTTGGCTTCATCACCACGCTTCTTTGTGAAGCCCCGATTTTTCCGCTATTAATTGATCCTTATTGTGGTTTATACTTTTGATCGACTATTTTACCGCGTCATTTTGACGGGTAATTAATAATAATACATATATTTTGTACCTTATTTCATTTTATTTAATTACTTGTGATCATGATCTTTATTAATTATATTTTGCATTTATGATCACTTGATTGATCATTATTACTATTTTTGTATTTATTAGTCACCTTAGAATTTTAAGAGACTATTTATTTTAGAGACTTTTATCTTATAGAATTAAGATTTTGATTTAGATTAAGTGATCATGAGACTTATAAGTGATCAAGGAAATCACTAATTATTTTGGAGATTGATATATTTCATCTATTATCATCAAATTTGGGACAAAAAAAAAAAAATATGGAATTACCAAATTGCCCTCATAGTGGACGGCCATGGTGGATATTTTTGGAGTAAAAATATCATCCAACTCTTGTACACCTACACCTTATATTAGTCATCTTGTGTATAATTATACCATTAATTCAAACATTATACACATCATCTCTCACATTACTTTTTTAATATTTTTCTTGCCAACATGTTGGAAGTCTTTCAACATTCCATTCAAACCAAAGTCTTGCCCATACCCTTGACCTTCAAATTGTCTCCCATGCATGAGGCAAAATGCAAGACACAATTTGAAAAAAATTCCTCTCCCCTCCTCACTAGGTGGACGGCCATATGGCCAATTTTGTGCCAAAATTCATCTCATTTTTCATCTAACACATTTACTCTCAAGCAAAAATCCTCATCCTTCTCTCTAAAAACTCCCAACTTCTCTCTATTCTTCCTCTCACTTTCTTCTTCTATACTTAGAAAAATTTTCAACATTTTCCTCCTTATACTCCATAAAAATCGAACCATCATTATACCAAGGTAAACTTTTTTTATCTTCAATCCATTTTTGATATCACATTGTTCATCTCTTCCACCTTCTTAAGTTTGAATTTGGTTTGGAGGTACATTTAGAAGACCTTGAAGATTAGAGCTTGACAACATTTTTGAAGAAGGACCTCAAACTTGAAGAACAACTAGTAGAGCAAATTAGATTACAAGGTAAGAATTGAGTACTAGACCCCTTCTTTCCTACTCCTTCTATTTTTTTCAAATTTTAACACCCCTTTTTCATTTTTGAGAAATAGGGGCTGACCTTAGGTGATTTTGGAATTGAACCAAAATTTCCAACTTTTAAGCTTCAACTAGTCTCCAAACACCTACTACAAGGTAAAGTGTAGTCCTTCTTATTTCCTTATTTCCTTCTTTTTCTCCTTAATTTTTCTCTCATTTTTCTAACTTCAAATTTTTGATATTTTTGAATTAGGGGCTGACCTAAGAAGTCATCCAAAAATTGTGAAATTATCCTTTTATTTCACAATTTCTAATTTTAAGGTGGTGGAAAAATATTTTCCAACTATTAGGTGTTTTATTAAAATGCATGTAGAAAATTGATCATGAGCCTTGAGATATATATAATCTATGTATTTCATGTCAATTTTATGTAACAAGTCATGAAAATTCTCAAGAGTTGCTCAAATTTGCTATTTATTGAATTTTAGGTGCATGCATGTGCAATTTAATGTTTTAATTGATGAATTCTTGTATGTATTGGACATGCATGTGTATGATATTTAAAATCTATGTTTTGGATGCCTTATAACCTGGAAAAGCCGAGCATAATTGATTAAATTTCAATTTTGGACTTAAAAATGTAAAAATGGAAAGTTGGTGGACTAAATTGCAAGAAAATGAAAGTTAAAGGACCCCTCTGCAAATTTCGAAAATTGGGACTGTACTCAGGTTCAAAAATTACTTTTGGACATTTTAATAAAGTTTTAAGAGTTTTAAGATAAATAAAATCAACCTTTAAAAGCCCAAGGACTAGATTGTAAAATTTTGAATGTTTAAGGGCTACTTTGCAATTTTTAAAACTGTACCAGACCTTAACTTTAAAATTTGAAATATTTACTCTTAAGGTACTGGGAATTTTATATTTTAAAAGTATTCCAAAAATCCAAGTGGTTAGGGCTTGGAAAACAATTTTACTAAAATTGAGGGACTAATGTGTAAAATACTAAACTTGAGGACCCAAATGATATTTCCAGGACTTATGCAGCCCATGCACCTGGAAATACTAACTTAACTATAACTTAATTATATTTTGGACCCAAGGTTCAAATTTCATAACAATTGGACCCTAAAAGCCTTAAAGGCAATTATTTCAAAATGGGACAAAAATGATATTTTCAAAGGTTAAAGGACCTACACATATTTATTTTAAACACTGCTTTTGTCCCAATATCCTACTAACCTTAGTGATATTTTCCAACTGGAATCACATTAAAATCCCTTCCGGGTTGTGAGTTCGAAATTTTAAAACTTAAGGTCCGAATTGGCAATTTTTACAAATTTGGGGCCAATGTGAGAATTTTACAAAATCTCGACTTCAAAATTTTAAAAACCTGAATCTCTGGACAATTTGGAGAATTTAGGAACTGACCTCTTAATTTTTCAAAGTCGGGATATTTATTTATTCATTTTGTAACCCCAAAAGTGTTAGTTTTTACAAAACGGGGCTAAATTACAATTTTTCTTTTATAAAGGACCTAACTCAAATTATTTTCTCTTTTATTAAAATAGGCCTAGACCCTCTGACTTGGAGATTTAATTAAAGTATTTTATTTTCTCAAAACCCTTGACTTATCGGATCAATTTGACCGATTAATACCCGATCGCGAGCGAGCTTCCCCCGCTTGCGATTTTGAATCTATAACGGGACTTATGTTCCACCTAATCTTTCAAGATATCGAAGATTGCTTATCCTTCCGATGATCATCTTCATCCAAATACTCCACCAACGCCATAATTGCCACTCGCGTTTTTTAAAAATCTTTCTAAAATCGCTTCCGAATCAATAATACTCATTTGCACTGGTTGATGCTGTACATGTAATTACTTTCTGCCGCTGAGTCAACTTGGTGTGTCGAGCTCACCGCGATCGAGAATGGATACGTCGGGATGGAACCGGGTAGCTCGGCTGCTATTCCACTCTTCCAGCCCCATCGTCATAATCCCAAAATCGAGGGGACGGAGTTTGTCCAAGAGGAAGCGGGTCGTAGTACTTGAGGTATAATCATGATTATGACGGATCCGAGCCTTGCAAGCTCCACTGGATTTTGTCTTTGCCTACGGAGCGATAAGGTGCCGGTCTTGGACCATACCGACCGGGAGTTACAAGGAAGAACGAAGGAATCGCTGTCGATCCACATAATTCCGGAGTTATCGGACCCGTTTTGGTTGGCGTTACATTTCCGTATGCAACCGCTTACTGTTTTGCATTGGTTGGCGTGACAAATTAAATGCAAACCATTATTTGCCTTGCATTGGGATTAGCGTTACACTTCCGTATGCAATCCTACATGTCTTGGTCGATTCACATAGTGCTGTGTGACCATGAACTATTTTCTCGAATCAGATATCGTATATTACTTAAATACATTTATCACGACGCTTAATCAACCTGTGAATCCATGCATCATACTCACGCATTTTCATATAATCTGTTTTCTCACATTAACTATATTGCGCCACACTTGCACACGATCACCCCATCCATCGAGATTTATGTCTCATCCCCACCTATTTTCTAACCTTAGATGAGGATTTCATTGAGGATGCGGAACCGGCTCGGGATTGAGACCTTGTACTACGTTTGTTGGATTCGTTACTTCTTCTTGTTGTTGATCGGACTCTTATCTTATGTTGTTGTCGTTGGACTATTGTATTTCTTTCTATTCGGGTTTGTAACTAAAGGGCGTAGGACCCTTTGACTTTAAGTTACTATATTTTGTTGATTTTAGGGTTGTAATTTGGATTATGGATTGTAGATGTAAGTTGTATTCGTCTTGGTTATTTATTTTCCGCTGCTATTTAGACTGTTTCATTGGGTTCTCATTGATATTTGTCTTGACCGTTTGGTTGTTGTATTTAAGTTGTGGATCGTTAAATCGCGTCCCGTTTGGGGCGTGACGATTAGAGTGGTATCGAGCTCGGCTAGTAAGATGGAAACTTACACCGAGCCGACCCGTGGAGATAGGACCCTCGGTCTGTGTTTTGGGTAGTACCGCGACTTGACCAATTAAGTGTGAAATCGATTTCAAATTGGCATAGAACCGTCTTATTGATGTTCGAACTAAGTTAGAACACATATTTTGAGATTTCATAGTCATACTTGTCTTGACTTAGTTGATTCTTGACTGATTTTCCTTATTTGTTCTTTCCTTATTCTCTTCTTATCTTTCCTCTACCTTTGACTGATCCGCCTTAGTTTTGTTTGATCAGGATGGAGCCGACGCCGCCTACATGGTGGGATGTATTCCATGCCCGTGCTGAGCGGGAATATTACCGGGCACTGATGATTCATTGGCACCGGGAAAGTGAACGCGCGACCACAGAGCTAACCCAGGAGCGCCAACGTAATAGGGACCTGGCTCAGCGCTTGGCGATGAGCCAAGATGAGAAGAACGAGCTGACCACTGTCATCAAGGACCGCGATAACACCATAAGAGCGCGGGAGGACCAAATACAGAGTATCCAGGAGCGCCTGGATAACATGCGGGAGAAGATGAAGAGGGCAAGTGACGGCCGCCAAATGGGAGATTAACGCCCGCCTTATCCCGTGACACCGTCGAGCGCTTGAGGAGACCCTCATCAAGCGGATGACATCATAGAGGACCTTACACAGGCCCTAGCTCGTAGAGACGCCGCACTAGAGGTCTGCTTTAGCGACTAATGCTCGACCCTTGCCACCGCCCGAGACGGAGCCCGCACTGACGCCGAGGAGGATCCCGAGGAGGATCCGATCGACATTGGAGAGTCGGAGGCACTTGAGGCTGCTCCACTCGATGAGGCTCGGGGATTCGAGCGGTGGTTGGACTTTGTGGATTGGCCCGAAGTTGAGGCGCCACCTCAGCCCGACCGGCCCCGATTATGGACATAGCGGCGGCGATGATGGCGATCTCACCGGTTAGTTAGCGGATTGTCGATTTGTACTTCATTTGTTGTAGTCGCGTATTCCAGTGATGTACCTTACTTTTCTTTTGTACTAGATTCGAGATGTATTTTGGTTCGATGTATCGACTTAGTATTTACTGTTGTTGTACTTTGGGTGTATTCAAGTTTTACATTAATGGATATGCATTTCCCTTACTTTGTTGACTCTACGTCTTGGTTATCATCTCCACCATGAAAGCAAGAAAGGCAATCGCTAGAGGGCACAAGGGTACTTGCGTTTGTAATTAACAAACCCAAGGTTGAGACACAAATTAACTAAGTACCTATAACATCGTAATACACGAATGTATTTCCACAAGAACTCACCACTGTCCCTCCAGATAGGGAAGTCGAGTTCACCATCGAGGTATTACCGGGAACCGCCCCGATTGCTAGAACACCGTATAGAATGGCTCCTCTTGAGTTGCAAGAGTTGAAGACTCAATTCACGAGTGATGGATGTGGGATTTATCCGACCGAGTGCGTCTCGTGGGGAGCACTGTCTTGTTTGTCAAAAAGAAGGATGGCACATTAAGATTGTGTATAGATTATCGTGGTCTTAATAGCATGACCATCAAGAACAAATATCCCCTCCCGAGGATAGACGAACTGTTTGATCAACTTCAAGGAGCGACGGTGTACTCGAAGTTTGATTTACAACAAGGATATTACCAATCAAGATCCGCAAGAAGACATTTCCAAAGCCGCATTTCAAACTCGATATGGACACTACGAGTTTGTAGTGATGCACTTTTCGACGAATGCACCGACAACATTTATGGACTGATGCATTGAGTCTTCCAACCCTATTTAGATCACTTCGTGGTGATATTCATTGATGACATACTCGTATACTCTAAGTCTAGAGAAGAGCACGAACGTCATCCTCAAAATTGTTTTAGAGACATTACGAGCATAAGGCGTATGCCAAATTCAGGAAGTGCGAATTTTGGCTTAGTGAAGTCGCGTTCTTGGGACACATAGTATCCGACCGGGATTGCGGTGGATCCTTGAAGGTACAGAAAGTGGTTGAATGGAAACAACCCGAGTGCAGAACGGAAATCGAGAGTTTCTAGACTAGCCGGATATTATCGAAGATTTATCCGGGGATTTTTCCAAGATAGCCAGGACCACTCACCCGACTAACCTGAGAAGCAAGTCAAGTTTGAGTGGAATGACAAGTGCGGGCGAGTTTCAAGAGTCAAGAAATGACTTACTACAACTCCGATCTTAGCCCTTCCAAAGGAACAAAAACTTTGTCGTCTATTGTGATGCATCAAAAGAAGGACTAGGAGCAAGTGCTCATGCGGGAAGGAAAAGTTATCTCTTATGCATCACGAAAGCTCAAGCCGTATGAGGCCAATTATCCAACGCATGACTTGGAATTGGCGGCAATAGTGTTCGCGTTGAAGAAATGGAGACACTATCTCTCGGAGCAACATTCACGGTTTTCACTGGACCATAAGAGCTTGAAGTACCTATTCTCTCGAGAAAGACCTCAATCTGAGGCAACGGAGATGGATGGAGTTGATTGAGGACTATCACTTTGATATTCAATACCATCCCTGGAAAGCTAACGTCATAGCGGACACTCTAAGCGAAAGCGAGCTTAGCGGACTTATGATTCGAGAGTGGGAATCATTAAAAGAGCCGAGCAATTGGAATCGACGAGAACCAATACTCGATTTCATGTGCTAACATTTCGATTACACCCAATCTGTGAATGAGATCAAAGAAGCAAGAGAAAGATACACGTCTTCAAAAACAAGGAGAAAATACTTAAAGGAGAAAGATCAAAATTCTCGGTACTGAAGATGGAGTTATCGATTCGGAATCGAGTGTGTGTACCGAATGACGAACATATTAGGAATAAAATCTTAACAGAGGCACACCGTTCAAAGTACACTATACATCCTGGAGAAAACAAGATGTATAAGGATTTGAAAAGGAGTTATTGGTGGGTAAACATGAAGAACCGGTAACAGAGTTCGTTGCGAGATGTTTAACTTGTCAACGAGTAAAATCGAACACCAACAACCATCTAGTTTACTACAACCGTTGAGAATTCCCAGTGGAAATGGGAACACATAACGATGGACTTCGTGACAGATCTACCAAGGACCGAGAGGAGGCCATGATGCTATTTGGGTAGTTGTAGACCGACTCACGAAATCGCACACTTTTTACCCATCAAGAAAACGATAGCTTGCGAAACTTGCACAAACTTATATCCGAGAAATCATTCGATTGCATGGAGTACCGGTCGACATAGTATCCGAAGCAGACCCGAGGTTTGTCTCCAGATTTTGGAAGTGCTTGCACGAGGAATGGGTACCTCGCTAAGTTTCAAAGACAAAGAAGACATCCACAAACCGATGGGCGATCTGGCGAACAATTCAAACCCTTGAAGATATCTTTGCGAGCTTGCACATTGGATTTTCAAGGGAGTTGGGATTCGCACTTACCATTAGCCGAGTTCGCCTACAATAACTTGATTATCGAGGCCACGATTGGGATGGCACCCTACGAGGCATTGTATGGGCAAAAATGTAGCTCCCCACTACACTGGGGAGATTGATGACCAATGGACTCGAAGAGAAACGAAAGTCGCTCTCGATTCCAAAGGTCGACTTAGTTCGGAGGCCATGGAGAAGGTCAAGGCGATCAAGGAGCAGATTCGCACACTCGAGCCGCCAAAAGAGTTACGCGGACAAGAGAAGAAAGGATTTGGAATTTGAAGTCGGTGATGAAGCATTTCTCGGACTCTCACCACGGAAAGGATTGATCAATCCGAAGAAAGAAGGCAAGTTAGTCCGAGATATGTTGGACCTTACAAGATTTTACAAAGGATCGGAAGTTAGCCTACAAACTTGAGTTACCAACACCATATGCGGGAATGCACGATGTATTCCACATGTCGGGATCAAGAAGTATCAACCGGATCCCGAGCATATCATCACTCGAGATACTCCTTCTCTAATGGAAAATCTATCCTACACCGAGAGGCCAATCCGGATCATTGATCGGCCAGATCGATAGTTGTGTAAGAGAGAAATTCCGATGGTTAAAGTGGTGTGGCGAACCACAACCGAGACGAAGACGCAACATGGGAGATGGAAGAAGACATGAGGAATCAATATCGAAACTATTAAAGAGAATTTGGGGACCAAATTCTTTTAAGGAAGGGAGGATGTGAAGCCCCGATTTTTCCGAAGCTATTAATTGATCCTTATTGTCGTTTATAATTTTGATCGACTATTTTATCGCGTTATTTTGATGGGTAATTAATAATAATACATATATTTTGTACCTTATTTCATTTTATTTAATTACTTGTGATCATGATCTTTATTAATTCTATTTTGCATTTATGATCACTTGATTGATCATTATTACTATTTTTGTATTTATTAGTCACCTTAGAATTTTAAGAGACTATTTATTTTAGAGACTTTTATCTTATAGAATTAAGATTTTGATTTAGATTAAGTGATCATGAGACTTATAAGTGATCAAGGAAATCACTAATTATTTTGGAGATTGATATATTTCATCTATTATCATCAAATTTGGGACAAAAAAAAATGGAATTACCAAATTGCCCTCATAGTGGACGGCCATGGTGGATATTTTTGGAGTAAAAATATCATCCAACTCTTGTACACCTACACCTTATATTAGTCATCTTGTGTATAATTATACCATTAATTCAAATATTATACACATCATCTCTCACATTACTTCTTTAATATTTTTCTTGCCAACATGTTGGAAGTCTTCCAACATTCCATTCAAACCAAGTCTTGCCCATACCTTTGACCTTCAAATTGTATCCCATGCATGAGGCAAAATGCAAGACACAATTTGAAAAAATTCCTCTCCCCTCCCTCACTAGGTGGACGGCCATATGGCCAATTTTGTGCCAAAATTCATCTCATTTTTCATCTAACACATTTACTCTCAAGAAAAAATCCTCCTCCTTCTCTCTAAAAACTCCCAACTTCTCTCTATTCTTCCTCTCACTTTCTTCTTCTATACTTAGAAAAATTTTCAACATTTTCCTCCTTATACTCCATAAAAATCGAACCATCACTATACCAAGGTAAGAAATTTTATCTTCAATCCATTTTTGATATCACATTGTTCATCTCTTCCACCTTCTTAAGTTAAGTTTGAATTTGGTTTGGAGGTACATTTAGAAGACCTTGGAGATTAGAGCTTGACAACATTTTTGAAGAAGGACCTCAAACTTGAAGAACAACTAGTAGAGCAAATTAGACTACAAGGTAAGAATTGAGTACTAGACCCCTTCTTTCCTACTCCTTCTATTTTTTTTTTTTCAAATTTTAACACCCCTTTTTCATTTTTGAGAAATAGGGACTGACCTTAGGTGATTTTGGAATTGAACCAAAATTTCCAACTTTTAAGCTTCAACTAGTCTCCAAACACCTATTACACAAGGTAAAGTGTAGTCCTTCTTATTTCCTTATTTCCTTCTTTTTCTCCTTAATTTTTCTCTCATTTTTCTAACTTCAAATTTTTGATATTTTTGAATTAGGGGCTGACCTAAGAAGCCTCATCCAAAAATTGTGAAATTATCCTTTTATTTTACAATTTCCAATTTTAAGGTGGGTGGAAAAATATTTTCCAACTATTAGGTGTTTTATTAAAATGCATGTAGAAAATTGATCATGAGCCTTGAGATATATAATCTATGTATTGCATGTCAATTTTATGTAACAAGTCATGAAAATTCTCAAGAGTTAATTAAAGTATTTGGAGATTTAATTAAAGTATTTTATTTTCTCAAAACCCTCGACTTATCGATCAATTTGACCGATTAATACCCGATCGCGGAGCGCTTCCCGCCTTGCGATTTTGAATCTATAACATGACTTATGTTCCACCTAATCTTTCAAGATATCGAAGATTGCTTATCCTTCCGATGATCATCTTCATCCAAATACTCCACCAACGCCATAATTGCCACTCGCGTTTTTAAAAATCTTTCTAAAACTGCTTCCCTGAATCAATAATATTCGACTGCCTGGTTGACTGCCTGTACATGTAATTAGTTTCTGCTGAGTCAACTTGGTGTGTCGAGCTCACATCGGAATGGATACGTCGGGGATGGGCAAGGCGGCTCATTGCTGTTCCACTCTTCCCCCATCGTCCTAATCCCGCAAATCGAGGGACGGAGTGTCCAAGGGAGCGGGTCGTAGTACTTGAGGTATAATCATGATTATTACGGATCCGAGCCTTGCAAGCTCCACCGTGGATTTTGTCTTTGCCTACGGAGCGATAAGGTGTCGGTCTTGGACCATCTTGACCGGGAGTTACAAGGAAGAACGAAGGAATCGCTGTCGATCCACACGATTCGAGTTATCGGACCCATTTTAGTTGGCGTTACATTTCCGCACGCAACCGCTACCTTTTTTGCATTGGTTGGCGTTACAAATCCGTATGCAACCATTATTTGCCTTGCATTGGGAATGGCGTTACACTTCCATACACAATCCTACCTGTCTTGGTCGATTCACATAGTGCATGTGTGACCATGAACTGTTTTTCGAATCGTATACGTATATTACTTAAATATATTTATCACGACGCTTATGAATCGCTGTGTGAATCCATGCATCATACTCACGCGTTTTCATATAATCGTTTTCTCACATTAACTATATTGCGCCACACTTGCACACGATCACCCCATCCATCGAGATTTCGTCTCATCCCCACCTATTTTCTAACCTTAGATGAGGATTTCGTTGAGGATGCGAACAACCGCTCGGGATTGAGACCTTGTACTACGTTTGTTGGATTCGTTACTTCTTCTTGTTGTTGATCGGACTCTTATCTTATGTTGTTGTCGTTGGACTATTGTATTTCTTTCTATTCGGGTTTGTAACTAAAGGGCGTAGGACCCTTTGACTTTAAGTTACTATATTTTGTTGATTTTCGGGTTGTAATTTGGATTATGGATTATAGGCGTAAGTTGTATTAAATCTTGGTTATTTATTTTCCCATTGCTATTTAGACTACTGTTTCATTGGGTTCTCGTTGATATTTGTGTCTGTTTTTTGGTTGTTGTATTTAAGTTGTGGATCATTCGTCGCGTCCGTTTGGGGCGTGACACTTTTTCGGGAAAAATTAATTGGTATTTTTCGATAAAATTCTTGTCGCGGTCTTTGGACAATAATCTTATGATCTCATATTGTTGTGAAAATAAGTCTTCTTGTCTCATTTTCTTATGTAAATCGTTTAAATATTTGTACGAAATTATTTCCTAGCAAATCATCTGCTCCCGTATCATGGAAATAGATTGGCGGCGTTTTCACTTTGTACCATAGTACTACATGCACCTCAATCATGATTCCTATTTGCTTAATTCCTCTATTAAGGATTAGAATTCTTTTAGAGAAATCCTTCTTCCTGCAATAGCTGGTAAATCCTCTCCAATTTCTTTAGGAAAAACACCTGGTTTTTGCGATCTGGTCTCGCACCTAAATCAATATAGGCGACGAAATATTCTCCCTGTATTTAGCATATATCATTCCAATGAAATGTATATGGAGAATGAACTAGTGGAAATTCCGTCTTGTAATCTTTCACAAGGTCTATGATCCTCAAGAAATTCTATCCCAAGTATTAATTGTTCTAGGATTTTTCATGTAGTTCTTGTGATAGTCGGCTCGATTTCACCCATCTTTTGGCTTCCTTGATACATTCCAACTAGAGGTTGTTGGAGATAATATGGAACATCACAAGGAAATATATTATCCTTTTGAGTGATGTTAAATATTACTTCAACTTCTCTCCATCCTTCAGGGCATTTCATTTCTCCCGGTGTTTTGAATATATCTGGGCTTCCCTGAACTGTACTTGGTCTTTTTTCTTCCCAACGGCTGATACTGACAATTTTGTCTTATTGTAAAGACATCCTTCTTGGCTTAACCCTGAGACTTCTACTTTTGTTGAAGTCTGGTTGATCTTCATATCAATTTCTTTCATTGTTGGAGATATGATAACTTCTGGTAGAACCACCCTTGCGAAATCCTCAAAGATTCTTGGGACTTCAATAAATCCCTTTCTCAAGAATACTTCTGGATGATGTATATTCGAGAGAGCATAGGAAATCTTGTGTTTGATCGAGTAAGGTCTGTTTTCTTATTTCATGCATCAAATGAATTCTTTTGAAATCTTGATGAAGGGTCATCACTCTGTTGAAATCTCGATCTCTCAAACTGTAGCAGTTCTTGGATAGACATTAAATGCCAATTTTCATGCATACAAATTTCCTGTAACTGCTCCAAGGTATGAATCCTTGAGATTTGAGATTCGCTTGTCGAAAATAGTAAGGTTGAGTGGTGAGTCAATTCCTTCTTTGAATGTTGCCTTAATGATAACTCTTATGGCTCGATGTGAATACATGAGTGTGTATTTGCAAGTTTTTTTTTTTTTTTACTCGCTTGTGATCTCTCAATCAGATTACCAGTAAATTCCATTGGAATGGAATGGCAAATTCTCCAGTAGTTACTCTGTTGATAATTGGTATTTTCTATTATGAAACCCAATCTTATCCAAAGATTTTTCCATAGCTCCAACTGTAAATCCATCGTATATCTGAAGTTTTGGATCTTTCTTCATAATTCACATAAAGGTCTTATGAGAAACTATAGTATGAGAAAAGAATCCTAACATATCCTCTTTGACCATTTGTTGAAGAATTTATTCTTCACTCTGATTCTGAACTAGATTCACTTCCATCGTCACAATGAATTTCTTCTTCATAGATGTTTTCATCTAAGGGAGGATCCTCAAATTAATATACCTGTATGAGATCTTGACAGTAGAAAGCTTTCTCGAATTCTGGTGTGGCTTAGAATTGTCTGACTCCTCGTTTTTTATTTTCTGGGCAATCTATTGAGATATACCCTCTTTCTCCACACGTCCAAAAATTATAATTTTTAGAACTTTCATTAGCTCGAGTGTGATCTCATCTGAAAGTCCTTTTTCCCGGGGTTCTGCTGGTACTCCCTTGATTAGAACCTAATGAAGGGGTTGTATTCCTGCTAGGTACTGGTCTTTGCTCTGATTTATAACTTTGGACCTTTTGTTGCTATTTCCAAGGTTGTATGGATGGCTTCTCTGCTTCTTTCTTTTATGCCTCCGTGGTTGAAATCCTACAATTGTTGGGATGTCATCATCTTCACAACATATATGAACCAATTTATTGATTCCTAGCAATCTCTTATAGTTCTGTAAAGGTCTACTTGATGGTACTACTTAGATAGCTTAGCCTTGAAAATGACATTCTTACGCCACCGTATCCATGTCATTTGCAGCCTTGTATTCCCTGATGAACAATTCTCTCCAAGGAATCGGTATCTTCGCAAAGAATAATTACGAAGCTTCTTTATCATCCACTTTAGACTTCCATCTATACTCGGTGAACAACTTGGTATATTCATCAATATGATAAATATCATGTAACTCGAGGCAATAGAAGGCTTGTTAATATCTTTTCTTTTTCTCTTCCAATCCCTCAAAATAGCTTGTGCCGATAAAATAGACTTCAAATAATTTTTCCACATTATCGACTATTCCTTTCAATGACTCTCCAACGGTAACACTGCTTCTTATTTCTCAGCATCGTCATATCCCATGCGATCTTCACAGATCCTTCAAAGCTCATCCCAAGGAGTAGGATGAACCCTTCATTTTTGATATCGAATATTCATGTCACTATTCTCACGACGGATGCCCAATCATCAATAAGGACTTCTTTATTTTTAAATGTGGAATGTTTAGATTTAACAACAATCCATATGGATAGATTGGATCAAGCTATCATTTTCTATAAGGCCTATTATACATATTTGGCTTTGGAACATTGTCTAGTTCTGATATAATAAGAATATTTTTTCGTTGCAAAATCTGCGGCGTGTGGCATTGGTTCATCCGCATAATGTGAACCCGAACTTTACGCTACGTTGGGATTAACTGGTGGTGGTGGTCGTGGATTTTAGTCACAAGTAACCAAAGTTGTAGATACATCCCCTTCTTCGTCTTCAAATCTACAATTTCTAATCCCGCAAAGGATTACGCAAGTCATGTAGATCTTCAAGATTAATCTTCTCCATATCCATCACCTTTGGTTTGTGATGGATTTTCCTTCAATGATATTGATGAGCTTTTCATCTTCTATCATCGTCGCACAACCGTGGTTGGTTTCCCGATCTGATGTAAATAGGGTCTGTTCAAAATTTATATGTTTCTTTCCTCCGAATGAACTTGGTTTGTCCTCTGGATTCTTGATGTTAGGAATTTTATTGTTTAGATTTTGATGAATGCCATGTAAAACTTAGAATAGAAAGTTGGCTCCCAATTCTTGCTTTGAAATGTATTGTAACAATTAGAGCGGCCAAGGCGAGTTAAGTCGCCTACGCTCCAACTTGCAAGAAGACAAGCTAAGGCTTGAAGGAAAACTCTGCTTGTGAGACACAATTGAGTACAACAAAGAAGAAGACAGGACCTCGATCAAGAAGCAAGCGGTGAGATGCAACGAGTGAAACATCGATCAAGTCAACTCAAGAGAAGCCAAGTCTCAAGATGAAGTGACGGAAGAGTCATCCAATGATTGGAAGACTCTAAGTCACCTGGGGAAAGCGAGGAAATGCGGTCAAGTCGAGATAATCAAAAGGAACCGTTGCCTGAAAATCAAGAGATTTACTTAAACAAGTAATATCTCCATACTACCTTTCTTGGAGTGCTCGGTCCCGAGGAAGCGTGCAAAGAAATGAACCAATGGGAAGCACTACACCGTGTCGAACTCGAAAAGGTGATAAAACATTTCATACGAGGAAATGGCAATTCCAAGAAGTGCAAACCAACGATCGCAAAGTGATTTTCAAAAATGAGCCTATCTCTTCAACGGGCAAATTTTTGAAAGTTCACTATAAAAGGCCGAGGAGTTTGATTGAGAAAAGATGATGAATGATGCGTGAATGACACACACGTGAGATATACAAGCTTATCAAAATTGAAATATTCTCAATCCTCTAGCCTACATCTCAAGTACATCAATCCAACACTTACCTGAAGGAAAGAGAACTTCAATCGAGTTGAAGAGGAAACTATCAAAACAAGGGGTCTACATTCCAAGAAGGATTGTAGAAAGGTTCAAGGCTGAACCAAGTCTTAAGCGTTTGGAGGGCTTCGTGATCAAATCCAAAGTGCTTGAGCAAGTGAGTCTGTAGTAGCAAGGCAAAATGCCCTGTGAAGAAGGCGAGTCGTGCGAGAAGCCGGTGAGTGATCAAGGCGTCTCAGGATCGAGTCCCAAAGGATCAAGTCGGCCGTTGTGATCAAGACTTGTATCACGGACTGTTACCACTTTGTAAACGATCATTACTTAGTGGATTCCTCCGGGAGTTGGAGAAGAGAGGAGTAGAAGAATTACCCCATCTTGAACCTCTATAAAAACTTTCTTGTGTCATTTACTTTCTGACATTTAAATATCTGCACTTTTAATTGCTTATATCTGTGATAAATTTGCTATCCATTTGATAATCTATAAGTACTAAATCAAGTCAGTAAAAAACTTTCTTAATCAAACTTAAGGGTGTTAAGTCTTCCGCTTGAAAACAAAACCACAATGAGTAAAAATTATAGCCAACAATGAGTTACTCTATTAATTACTCAAATTGAGTGCATTGAGAGATTAACTCTCTTGAGGACTAATTCGATCCATCAAGGACATAGCGTGTAGAACTCGTAGATTTAAAAGGCCTAAATCGAAAATTTGGTAAGGTTTATTCAACCCCCTTCTAAACCTTACACTTACACCCCTTGGGACCTACAAGTGGTATCGGAGCGGTTGGTTCATTGAACCCTCCGCACCGTTCTTGAACTAGATCTCCAAACTTTTCAAAAAGTCTGCTTTAGTACTTATCTTTCAAAACTCTTTTCTATCATTAAAAATTATTATCATGGAAGCAAATCTAACACGCATTCCTATGTTCACTATTGAAGAATTTGATGATTGGAAAATTCGTATCTGAGCTCATCTATCAAAGCATTACATGATGAGATGTGGATAGTGATAGAAGATGGGCCTCTGCAAATATTAAAGGTGAACAATTTGTGCGAAGAGTTGCAAAAGGGGAAGAAGATCAAAGACACCGGACCGTCATGGTTGAAAAACCAAGAACCGAGTGGACAAATGATGATAGAAAAAGATACAACCTGGACAATGTAGCCAAGGACATTCTTTACAAAACCTTGGATAAAGCCATGTTCAACAAAGTCAAATCTTGCAAAACGGCTAAGGAAATGCGGACAAGTTGACTTTGATTTGTGAAGGTTGAGCAAATCAAAGAAAACAAATTATCGATGGTACATCAGTTTGAAAATTTCAAAATGATCTCGGGGAGAGAACCTGGATCAACTGGATGCTCGATTCTGAGAAATCACAAATGAGTGTCCACACTTGGAAAGGAATATACACGAAAAATGTGTATGAAGATCCTGAAAAGTCTTCCACCTGATGGGGGATGAAGGTCATGGCACCGAGACATTCCATGGACCTATCAAAGACATCCAACCATGAGTTATTCTCGGATCTCAAAGCCTATGAGTTTGAGTGAGAAGGAAAGACCCGAGGAAGAGACAATTTGTACCCAAAACAATTTGCTCTAGTTGTCAAAGATGGAAGGAGAGTCAAGTCAAAGAGGCAATTGATCCAGGAAGAAATAGCCCTAATGGTTAAAAGATTTAACAAGTTCTTTAACAAGAACTACAAGAGAGGAAAGGGTGAATCCTCCGAGAAGACACTCAGCTCCCTCCAAATCAAGGGATGATAGGCCAACCAAGAGAATGGATCATCAACAAGTTGAGTATCAAAGGGTGACAACTCAAGAATAGAAAGAGTGATCAAAAGGCTGAATATCTATGTTGGAATTGTAGACAACCAGGTCGAGTATGCCATTGACTGCTCATATCCTGTAGTCAACAAGTGCAGAAACGAAGAAGAAAGAAAAGTCTTGAGAGAAAGAAAGACAAGAAAAGAAAAAGGCAATGATGGGCAGAGAGACTGCTTGAGAGACAAGCCAAGTCAAGAGAGACAGTGACTCGAGAGAGCGGTGAAGCTGACTATTCAAGTGACTCGAAGAAGAAGCTTTGATCCGCTTAATGGCCAAAGAACAAGATCAAGAAGATGAGGTACAATCTAACTCAACAAGCTCGGACACTAGTGATAGTGACTGTGACACACACACTTCATCACCCACTGATCTTTATGATTCATTAGGCAAAATGATGAAAGATTTTGAGCACATTAAAACCTCACACACACTGTTGAATGAGGAAAACAGCCTACTCAAAAATCAAAACTCAAAGCTGACTAAGGAGCTGAGTACTCTAAGTCAAATAGCTGATGAGAATAAAAGTTTAAAAATTGAAAATGCTAAATTAATAAGCGAAAATTGCTGCTATAGAAAAGAGGAGAATGACCTCAAAAATGTTATTGCCTCATTCACTAAGGCATCTAAATCTTTGGATGATCTTATTATGAGTCAAAGAGAATGTGGAGACAAGACAGGCTTAGGATTTAATTCCTTTGTGCCATGTCAAACCTCAAGAGTAACTTTGGAAAAAGGATCTTCAAGTCATGAAGAGTCTGAAAAATCCAAAACTCTAAATGATGCACACACTTTCAATCCAAAGCACAATGCTAAGCAAACTGGCCTTGGTTACAAAGGAAAAGGAAAACAACCGATTGAGAATCTTTGAAAGGGCAGTGAGAAGAGATTCACCGAGTCCCTCGGAGACTCCAAACAAAAAATACTCTGTAAAGAAGAAGCGAGCTACCAAAAATCCCGGAAAACTCATAAAAGAAATACATATGATGGGAATGGTAGAAAATATCCAAGCCAAGCTGGATCGGATAATGTGAACTACCACTAGACTTATGGAATACAAGCCCAAATGGCAAAGGCCTAGAACTCAACAAAGGGCATTCCAAAAGCATAAGAGCTTTCATCGGCACACATATGCACCTAGGCACTACACTCAAAGACACCACAATTACCCAAGAAAGGCAATTGCTAAAACACATATGCGGGCATACGGACAAAAGAGACAATGTATGAACCTGACTCCCAAGCAATTTGCGGGGATTGATTATGATTATGGCACTAATAGATGGCAACCTCTTAGAGTCAAATCATTTGGCTATAGGTTGGTTGGATCATCTTATAATTCTAACCCCTCGGGACCCGGACAAGAATGGGTACCTAAAACTTAATTTCCTTGATTGCGGGTTCAAGGAAGTGAGTGCGGAAAGGAACCTGGTACATGGATAGTGGTCATTCCCGGACATATGACAGAAATAAGAGAAATCAAAAATTCAAGGAAGTCAAAGGAGCCAAAGTCATATTTGGAGGAAATGAAGCTCCTGGTGAAATAAGAGGCATTGGATCCATCCGGGAGGAATGGTTTAGAAATCACACGATGTTGCATATGTTGAAGGACTAAACTTCAATTTACTAAGCATCGATCAACTCTGCGACAAGGGCTACAATGTTGGATTCAACATGGGAATATGCCAAATCAAAAATGTTGAATCTAATGAAGTTGTCTTGCAAGGATGCGAGGCAAAAAATATGTATGTAGTGGATTGGTCAACAACACCCAAAGACTGTCTACTAGCAAAGAGCAATTTGAATCAAGTTGGTTAGTGGCACAAAAAAGGTGAGTCATCCCAATTTCAAAACGATTAATAAGCTAGCAAGAAGTCATCTTGTAGAAGGACTTCCCGGACTCGATATACAAGAAAGAAAAAGTATATGTGATGCATGTCGGAAGGAAAACAAATCAAGTCGTCATTCAAAGAAAAGACATGCCCATCCTCAACAAGAATATTGCATCGCCTCATATGGATCTATTTGGCCCAGATGGAACCGGCAAGCATAAGTGGAAAGAAATACACCTTGGTGGTAGTAGATGACTACTCAAGATATACATGGACAATATTCATGTGCAAGAAGAAAGAAACTCTACAAAAGCTACCCACGGTGATGAAGAGAATACAAAATGAGAAGAGTCAAACCATTATCAAAATAAGATCGGATAGAGGAACCGTTTGTCAATGGAATAATAACTCGATCTTTGTATTGAGAATGGTATTGGTCATGAACTATCACCGCAAGGACTCCACAATGAGAATGGAGTTGCGAAAGAAGAAACAGAACCCTCAAAAAGAAGCGGCAAGGACCATGTTAGGTGACGGGGTTACCAAAAAGATTTTGGGCTGAAGCAATCAACACGACTTGCTACACCCAAAACAGGATGTATGATAAATAGGCGGTGACAAAGACTCCCTATGAGATCCTGGTGGAAGAAAACCAAATGTTGCATATTTCGGGATATTTGGATGTAAATGCTTCATCCACAATAATGGCAAAGATAACCTAAAGGCTTTTGATGCTAAAGGCGATGAGGGTATCTTCTTAGGATACTCACCGAAAGCAAAGCCTACTGAGAATACTCAACAAAAGAACTATGGTTCTGAGAAGAATCCATTCATGTAGTATTCGATGAGCCAAACATAAATGGAGAAGACATTGAAGAGTCGGTGATAAGGTGAAACATCCAACCTTACGAGAAGAGTCCCATCTTTGAAGCCAAGGCGGGGATTATAAATTGAGAAGAAGATGAGATAGTGAATCTCAAAAGCGGTGGAAAATCTGCACGGTGAGTGATCACGAGAGAGTGACCCGCGAATAACACCAGTAAGTCGTCGGTTGAATCCAACTAACTTACTTCAACCTGGCGTAAGATGGTGAAAGACCATCCACGAGAACTTGTCATTGGAGACATGAGAGAAGGTGTCAAGACAAGATCGAACTCAACAAGAAGCAATGTTCACATGCTTCATCTCGCAATAGAGCCCAAAGATGTGTCACAAGCATTGGATGACACACATTGGATTCAAGCTATGCAAGAAGAGTGAATCGAGTTTGAGAGAAATAAAGTATGGGAATTAGTGCAAAGACCCATACATCAAAATGTTATTGGAACCAAATGGGTATTCGAAATAAGATGAACGAGGAAGGTTACGTGGTAAGAAACAAAGCAAGACTGGTAGCCAAAGGATATTGCCAAGAAGAAGGAATAGATTTTGATGAAACATTTGCTCTGTAGCAAGATTGGAAGCTATAAGGATGTTTCTTGCCTATGCGACTCACAAAAACTTCATTGTATATCAAATGGATGTAAAAAGTGCATTTCTAAATGGATTATTGGAAGAAGAAGTGTATGTTGAACAACCTCCAGGATTTGAGCGAGAAGACTCTTGGAGACAAAGTGTACAAACTCAAGAAAGCCCTGTATGGATTGAAACAGGCACCCGAGCATGGTATGATACCTGTCACAATTCCTAATCGAAAATGGATTCACTAAAGGAAAAGTGGATAGAACACTTTTGAAATTCAAGACAAGAAGAGTATCTTTGCTTGTTCAAATATATGGATGACATCATTTTGGATCCACTAACAAAGAGTCTGTGTGAAAAATTCTCAAACCTCATGCAAAGTAAATTTGAAATGAGCATGATGGGAGAGCGACATTTTTCCTTGGACTTCAAGTGAAACAATGAAGGATGGAACCTTCATAAGCCAAACAAAATACACGAGAGATTTAATGAAGAAATTTGGTATGGAGGAGAAGTCTTACGTAAAAATACCAATGAACACATCGATCAAAATGGACATGGATGCGGATGGCAAGCTGTAGATCAAACAAGATCTGAGCACTTATTGGATCAACTGCTCTATCTCACAACAGCGGGCGGACATCACCTTTCTTTGTAGGTGTATGCGCAAGATTTCAATCTGCTCCAAAAAGAGAGCCATATGACTGCAGCTAAGAGAATATTGAGATACTTAAAAGGGAACCAAGAAGTAGGGCTATGGTATCCAAAGGAAGGTGGATTCAAGCTAATTGGCTATTCGGACTACGACTATCTTTGGATGCGAGTGGAGCGAGAAAAGTACTTCAGGCACATGTCAAATGCTTGGAAACAGACTAATTTCTGGTTTAGCAAGAAGCAAAACTCAATAGCCACCTCTACAAATGAGGCGGGAATACATAGGCTGCGGCAAAGGCTGTTGCCCAAGTCCTATGGATGAGACAAAGAATGGTGAGAGATTATGAAATTGAAGAAAAAGAAATTCCAATCATGTGTGATAACACAAGTGCCATTGCAATCACTCAAAATCTCGTGTTGCACTCAAGAACAAAACATATAGATGTCGGATATCATTTCATAAGAGATCATGTTGAAAAGAAGGACATTATCTTGGAATACATCTCAACCGACAAACAACTAGCCGACATCTTCACAAAACCATTATGTGAGTCAAGATTTGAAGAACTCAAACATGAGTTGGGGCTAATTGAGCTAAGCCGAGACACGAAAGAGCCAAAGAAACGAAATGAAACAGGAAAGAAGGTGAAAAAGAGTGAAAACAAAAATCGGCTCAATAAATCACCGGAAAAAAGTCGACTATATCAAGTCGGTGATAGGTTTGAGTCACTAAGAGAAATGTGAGAAGCGAGTTAAATCGGCTAAGAGATAAAATTTGAATAACTTATGAGCAAAATGACAAAAACGATCGTTTGACTAAGCGGGAATGTTTTGAGAACACGTCGGCATAATGATGATGTGTACGGACATAAAAGCCGCACACCATGCTTATGATTGGATATAAATGCTGCCGCATTAAATACGAGACATGAACTGCTCAATATGCGTGCGAAATCCAAGCCGTTGATTTCGATCACGATTCAAAAACCGTCTGCACGTCCTTTCATAAACCATATTTAAACCATTTTTCGTCCGTTTCTCTCTCACACTTCTAAAAACTGTTCAATCTCTCTCTCAAAAAGCAAAGGCAAACACTCTCGAAACCCTATCAAACTTCAAATCTATTTCTGAATTTTTCTTGAAATTATTCTGAGAAATGGCACCAACATATGACTTTACCAAGTTGGGAAAACAAATCCACACCGGTTCGACCGTGGATTTCGACGGAATGGTGAAGCGGCGGTCCGACGACACCCTGGTGAAGAAAATCGCGGAGAAGCTAAAAAGGCGGGGGTGAAACCGTTTCTAACACTGGAGTATCCTATGACCTATGTGGAGGAGGTCGCGCAATTCTACGTGAATGTTGAGATTCACGATGAAGGAATCAAGTCATCTGTTCACGGGAAGCATTGACTATCACGGCCAAGGATTTGGTGAATATTGCTCACTACCAGCGAGAGGAGCAAGCTGAAATCAAAGAGAGCTGATGTAAACTTGGGCGACGCATGGAAAGAAATAGCCAAGTCCGACGTTCTTTGACAAAATAATATACACAACAAACAAGAGACTGGCAAGGAGGACTATCACAAATTGTTGGATATTGTTGCCAAGTGTATCGACATCAAATTTGGCGGCTTTGACCAACCTGTCAAAGGCAAAATTGATTTGTGATGGCCGCAATAATCGAAGAAAAGAAGATAAATCGGCTGAGTTTATCTCACAGATCTGCCAAAACGTGGGAAACAAGTCCTTCAAAGAAGATGGGTCATTTGGAGGATCCCAGGATATGGCCTAGTGATTGGCCGGCTATTGGAGGTGAAAGGAGTACCTCTTAGACATGGGAAGGCCTTCCATGTTAACAAGAGGATGTTGAGCTAATCTCTCTGGTGCTCGAAGCGTCGTCGCCAAGAGAGCGACACCGGTGAGGGGAATCAGTGACCCCAAGACCACAGTTTCTTCCTCTCCAACCAAGAAGAAAGGCCCCTGCAGCTACCAGAAATCTCTTGCCCCTGCGACAAAAAGAAAACCACACATGCACTGCCCCTGCGCGAGTCACCGCCTGCCGGCCGTGTCACTGCCCCCCTGCGGCGATCGAGAAGGACTCACAAATTCCTTCTCGATCGTCAAAAAAGAGGAGAACTGACAAACCTAGACGGCCAGCTCCTCGAAACAAACACAAGCACCGGCCCCGGCCGCCCAAGACTCGAGAGGACGCCACCTCACGACCGAGAAATTCCCGGTACAAACCAGGGAGACGAAGAAGACTCGTCAAGCGGATCGAACAAGAGAAACCAGGTGAGTCGGCTACTCATTAGCACAGATATCGGGAGACTACTTGGAGAAGTAGAGTCTCCGGATGTAATTGATGAAACAGACCAAGTCTGCTTGAAGGTGATCGTGAGGCAACCAAGACACAAACAGTAGTTCATACAAAAACTCAAGAAGAACCGACTCAAGCGAGATAGTGATGTAATGATCCTATCTCCACCTTACCCGACATCCAAAATCGTCTGCGTGAGTGGAGAAAATGGAAGTGAGCGGTCGAGGGAACGTTCAACGGCTTTGAATTCATAGAAGAAGAAGAGGAATTCTTGAATTTCCTTGGATTATCTCTTGTGCTCTCGGCTCTAGATGAAGACAAGCGCATGAATATTCTGCGATCTACAAGGACAAGGAGAGAAAAAGCAAGTCAAGAAGCGAAGCACGAGAAAAGGCAAGTATATCGCCTATCTCCGGCACCACGAACACTTCCATCCTCTCCTTGATGTCTTCTCACGAAAGTGACGAGGAACCGAGAGAATCTTTGCCGCCCGCGGAAAATTGCGGATCGGCGAGGCATTGCATGAATCAAGAATTCTTCACGAGCAAAGACTGATGGAGGGACCAGGAGAGTCCTCGAACACGGTGAAATCGATCCAATGGGAGTGGTTGACAAATAGCCACAGTTCTTCTGCTACCACTTCCCGGCTAACTCGGAAGAAGGCAATAAGGGAGATGGCGATGAAAGCTGGCTAGTGGGGACCCCGGTCGAGCCAACCCCTATTGAAGGTGTGCCACCACCCCAACGGCTGAACCATCAATTGCAACAGCCGGGAGTTTGGAGACGAGTGACCCCACTCCAAGTCACTCACCGGTGCTCCACCCAGGGGGAAACTCCTCCACCTGCGGCAAGGTCGGAGGATCTGCGAGATGACTCCACAAAGAATGTAGGAGGCGAAGCAAAAGACACTCAAACACAAGAAGAACAAAGACAAGTTGCCACCAACGAAGCTCGAGGCGATTGAGGCTCAAGTCTCGGTGAGGTGCCAACAACTCGAAGGCTAATGACGCCGATGGCTGGCGATGCGGTCGAGGCACGAGGAAGGAATGACCTGGGAGTTAACACTGGGCGATGAAAGCGCAATCCATGGGGTTGAGACTCCAATGGATGCCATCAGAAGACCCTAAGGCAGTGACACTTTGTCGAAAGGGAAGACCAAGGCCTCGCGGCAGCATGAGAGACTAGCTGGAGGAAATGAAGGCCCACGGGAGGTTGAGACTTCCGGGGTAACACAAACAAGTAGAGAACATCCCTCCTGCAACCATCGATCCATCGAGAAGGAGATCGGCGCACTTCATGATTCCCGGGACAACCACGATGTCACCTTTCGGTTCGGAAGGCGAAGAGGAAGGCGAGTCAACTCCCATGACAAATCCAAAAGATTCAATGCGGATGTTCCAGGCACGAGCAAGTCGATCCCAAGACTACTCGTCGGACCTTTAATTTTGATGATGAGCCACCAATGGAAATCTCATCATCGTCCGATGACGCTTCGATAAGGCCGCCGGGACGATCTACTCAAAAGGAGAAATCACCAGACCAACGAAGGCATTAAGGCAAACAGGCTCGGCAAGCCGAGTCTCTTGCACCACAAAACCCAAATTGAACCGAGACCCGCTGCTCGGCTCCTCAAGCTACAATGGATCGATTCCCAAAAGAACTTCACGCCCACCGCTTATCATCGAACAAATCCCGGATGGCGGTGATGAATCCTTTGTGGAATCTTTCCCTTTCTCTTTGGAGATACGAACTCCACGAAGAGTCGAAAAATGAGCAAGCACGCTATCACGGACCACTCTGTTTTCCACTCGGCACCATTGTTCCAAATAGATTTCGATTTCGAAGACTGTATGGCCATCGGTACCGAAGAAGAATCGGTGAAATGCGAGAAGTGTTCAAGGCACTCTTTCTTTGAAGTTGAAAAGATGGAGAGGCATCGAGGCCTCCTTGGATATGCGCTGGACAACGAGATGCCAACCTTCTGGTGACTTGAGAGGCATCACGCGTCGGGGTAAGGGAATGGTGGCAACAGCTGACAATCAATGCGTGTGGAGCAATGAGATACTTGGACAATTATTCAACAAGCTCTTGGTGTGGAGAGTGAAAATGTTGATGCGAAAACGAAGTTGCGGGAACACATTGAACATATGCACGAAGCTCACACCGCCGAGATCAAGGCTGCTGCGTGAAGCGAAATGCAAATGATATCTGACGTTTGGAAGAACACATGACAAGAAAATTCAGCCTTCTCATGGCTGAGATGAAGCGATTTCGGTGAGAATCCAACGCTACTCGATCGAATTCCGTGCGATACAACGCAGCGAGACTTGAAGCAAAATTCAACCATCGAAGACTCGACTTCATGCTTGCCAAAGATGTTCCACAGGGTTCCTCTATCCTTTGATGATGCCAAAAAGGGGAAGAGGAATACCTTAAAGCAAAAAATCTGAAGCCGAGAAGAAAGGAAGCGGTGACAAGGGAACAATTGAGAAGGAAAATCAGGTGAGGAAATTTTGAAATCGAAGAAAGGAAAATCTCTTTGGGGGGAAGGATCAAAGAATATGACCCCGATGATTGCACAAACCCCCAACAAGGTCTGTCACGGTGACATTATAAGCGACAAACTCTCAGTGACTCTGCCACTCCAACACTCTGCTGAATCTATGGTGAGAAGAAAAAGAAATTGAAGCGAGGGATGAAGGAGGTGGAAGGAAGAATGGATGCCAGGGTGATGAACATTTTGAAAGAACACGGAGGCATTCCGGTTGTGAGAGACACGTATGCCATTTGGATGTCGGGACGAGCGAAGATCGATTGACGAATTCAAAACGCGCTCGAATCACGAAGGTTATTTTGCAAATTTGTCCTTGGCTCAAGCTTGGGATCATCTTGGGAAAAGGGTCTCACACTATGTGAAGAAGGCGACAGGGCAATGAGACAACCTGATCACTCTGCTGGTCACTCCATGAGCACTCACCGGGAAAGAAGAAGGCCCCAGTGCGAGATACGCCCGAGAGATAGAGGAAGAAGCGGCGGTGGAGGAAGAAGCTTGGACCTGGGCCTCTCGCCCAAGAATATTGAATACGTAGATCCGAGGAAAGAAAGGAGGGATCTCTTTTTGGGCTTGACCATGTGGCAAACTTGCAAGTGGCCAAAACCAACGCCGAGTATGCAAGAAGGATAGAAGAAGAAAACAAGAGACAAACTCAGCTATGGCGGGAGAGACGGGGAAAGAATAAGGAGAGATGAAGCTGCCAGGAAGGCATATGAGAAGAAAAAGAAGCGGTGATGACGAGAAGAAGAAGAAAGAAGAGAAGAAGATCTTGATCAAGATGAAAGAAGGAGGCAATGAAGGAGATGAAGTGTTCTTTGTCCAACCCTTCGTGTATTTTATATGTAAATACATACAATGTAAGTCTTCAGAACAATGCTATAAATTTTTTTGAGACAATTACATACTACGATACACCTTGTAAACAATTGTGTTAAGTACAAGAATGATATGACCAATAAAGAGATTGATTATGCGCATACATTCTATGTCAATACACTATCTCGTATGTATCTTTGTTATTTGCATCTTTGTATGATTTAAGTTTTGGCATCATCAAAAAGGGGGAAATTGTTAGGAATTTTATTGTTTAGATTTTGATGAATGCCATGTAAAACTTAGAATAGAAAGTTGGCTCCCAATTCTTGCTTTGAAATGTATTGTAACAATTAGAGTGGCCAAGGCGAGTTAAGTCGGCCTACGCTCCAACTTGCAAGAAGACAAATCAGTAGGCTTGAAGGAAAACTTCTGTTGTGAGACAGTGAGTACAACAAAGAAAAGCGAGACGGGACCTCGATCAAGAAGCGGTGAGATGCGGTGAGTGAAACATCGAGTCAAAGTCAACTCAAGAAGCCAAGTCTCAAGATGAAGTGACAGAAAGAGTCATCCAATGATTGGAAGTGACTCTAAGTCACCTGGGAAAGCGAGGAAATGCGGTCAAGTCGAGATAATCGAAAAGGAACCGTTGCCGAAAAATCAAGAGATTTACTTAAACAAGTAATATCTCCATACTACCTTTCTTGGAGTGCTCGATCCCGAAGCGTGCAAAGAAATGAACCAATGGGAAGCACTACACCGTGTCGAACTGCGAAAAGGTGATAAAACATTTCATACGAGGAAATGGCAATTCCAAGAAGTGCAAACCAACGATCGCAAAGTGATTTTCAAAAATGAGCCTATCTCTTCAACGGGCAAATTTTTGAAAGTTCACTATAAAAGGCCGAGGAGTTTGATTGAGAAAAGATGATGAATGATGCGTGAATGACACACACGTGAGATATACAAGCTTATCAAAATTGAAATATTCTCAATCCTCTAGCCTACATCTCGAAGTACATCAATCCAACACTTACCTGTGAAGGAAAGAGAACTTCAATCGTTGAAGAGGAAACTCACGAAAACAAGGGGTCTACATTCCAAGAAGGATTGTAGAAAGGTTCAAGGTCGAACCAAGTCTTAAGCGTTTGGAGGGCTTCGTGATCAAATCCAAAGTGCTTGAGCAAGTGAGTCAGTAGTAGCAAGGCAAATTACTGTGAAGAAGCCGAGTCGTCATTTAAGCCACCGAGTGATCAAGGCGTCTCATCGAGTCCCAAAGGATCAAGTCGGCCGTTGTTGTGATCAAGACTTGTATCCGGACTGTTACCACTTTGTAAACCGATCATTACTTAGTGGATTCCTCCGGGAGTTGGAGAAGAGAGGAGTAGAAGAATTACCCCATCTTGAACCTCTATAAAAACTTTCTTGTGTCATTTACTTTCAACATTTAAATATCGCACTTTTAATTGCTTATATCTCATTTGATAAATTTGCTATCCATTTGATAATCTATAAGTACTAAATCAAGTCAGTAAAAAACTTTCTTAATCAAACTTAAGGGTGTTAAGTCTTCCAATGAAAACAAAACCACAAAATGAGTAAAAATTATAGCCAACATTGAGTTACTCTATTAATGTACGGCAATTTGAGTCACATTGAGAGATTAACTCTCTTGAGGACTAATTCGATCCCATCAAGGACACAAACATGTGTAGAACTCAGAGATTTAAAAGGCCTAAATCGAAAATTTGGTAAGGTTTATTCAACCCCCCTTCTAAACCTTACACTTACACCCCTTGGGACCTACATTGACTCGTTTATGAATATCACGAAGGATTTCAATGCTTTCCTTCTGACATTTTGTCATCGTCTCCATCTGAGTTTGAATATGATGAACTTGTATTTGTAGATTATTATGGCGGTTGCCATAATTCTGCATCATCTTTTGGACTTCTCTAAGATCTTGGGACAACTTAAATGTGTCTAGAAGTATCTCACTCCATTCTGGTATCCCATCAAGAATCATGATTTTGATTTTAATAGACTTCTTCATGATGATTTATCAGATCCACGAGTAGTATCTGATTTACCATAAGGTAATTCAGATAATACCATTTTAGTTTTACACATTGTTTCAAGGTCTCCCTATCGGCTCTTGTGAGTTCCTTTTCAACATATTGATTGTCCCAATATGTTATCTTATCCTGATGTTCTTGCATACATCGCCAAAATTTAGCGATATCTCCTGAAATGTATAAATCTTGGACAATTGTCCAGATCCATGTTCTTGGAGATAATTCTCCTCACCAATTGTTAACTACAAAATATAATAAATTTAACTTAATTTCTTAATAAACCTAGCCTCTAATATCATTTTCGAGGATCGAAAGAGCTTAAGGAGTAAATGTAGAAAATGCAATGACTTTTATAAATTGGGAAGTAAAGTCAAACGATTTTGAATTTTAGATAGGAAACTTAAAACCAACATACAAGTCCATAGGGGTAATAATGGAATTTTAGGAAAAGTGCAAAATTTTACGAAGTTGAGGAGGTAAAGTGTACTATTTCAAAGTCCTGGAGGTAAACGTAAAAAAAGTTTAGTTTGGGAGGTTCACTATTTAGCCGAAAAAATACAATTAATAGTTTTGGGGCCTATTTTTCTTTTCTTAACTCTAGGAATATTAACCTTAGCTAGGCATCCCACACTTTCAAAAATTTAAGAGAAGGTTTCTTATTTTTCCATAACTCATAAGGAGTCTTGTCGAATTTTTATAAGAAACTCTATTGATAATCAAACAAAGCGAGAATATAAAGCTTCAACCCAATAATTTGAGGCAAACCGAACTAGGTTGCATTGCATTCACCATGTCTAGCAATGTCCTATTTTTTTCTTTCGGCCACACCATTTGATTGAGGAGAATAAGAAGGTGTTACTTCATGCACAATGCCATGCAATTTACAAAAGTCAACAATTTCATCAAAAGCTTACTTATCACCCGTGATCGAAGCGAATAATTTTTATTTTCTTTTCAACTTGATTTTCTACTTGATTTTATACTTCTTAAACTTATCAAACAAATTACTCTTTCCATTAATTAAATAAACATAGCAACATTTAGAAAAATCATCAATATAAGTTGATTTTCACCACGAGTTAGGACATGATTGCTATCACAAATATCATTATGAATTAATCCAAGAAATTGTGTTCCTTTTTCTCTTGATTTGTGAAGTTTCCTCGGTTTAGCTTGCACACAAATTTCACGATTTTCTTTGGCATTAATAGAAACTTGGAGATGAGATCTAAATGCATCATTATTTTTATTATATTGGAATTCACATAACCAAGTCTACCATGACAAATGTCACAACATTCAACATTTGCTATGATAAGAAGAAATAGAATTTTCATTACTAGAAGAAGGCACTACACGTAAACGAAATAAACTATCAACATAAAACTTTTATGAACCAATTGACCATGTCTATAAATTACAACTTTATTGAATTCAAAAATAACTTTGTAACCATTTCTAACTAATAAAGATGCATTAATCAAAATTTTCCTAATTTTTGGAATATGGTAAACACCATCTAATTGTAAGTCCACACTACGATAATCTAGAGGGGGTGAATAGATTATCTCCATTTTCTCAATTTAGCCATCTTTTTCGAAAAAAACAAGCCAAGACAATAATAAAGGTGCGGGAAGTAAACAACACGCATCGATTTATAAGTTCAACCCACCTAGGGCCTAATCCTCTACCACCCCAAAGATATCCGGGATGGATTTCAAAAAGAAAAAGATTTTATTAATTAGCAAAATTAATACAACACCTTACAACATCACCTTGAAGAGCACCACATTCTTCTTCAACACCACTTTTGAGATTACTACAATCTCTCTTGAAGATTACCACAATCTCCAATGGCACCTTGTGAAGATTACCACAATCTTCAACCTTGAATAACACCAAATTCTTTATCACCTCAATAAGAAGATCACAACAATCTTCTTGCACCTATCACCTAGATCATCCAAGTGTGTTCTTACCACAATAACACTCACAAGGATATCTTGTGTTGAATGATAACCCAAAAATCCAAGATTACAACTCGATAATGAATGATACAAATTTGAGTGCAAGTGTAATCAAGAAATAAGCCTACACCTCAAGATGTGAAAGTGAAAGACCTTAGGCTATTACAACAAGAATAATAACAATGAAGAACAAATGTGTTTGCTTGAATATATCTTGTTGTGTTGTAGTATTCTCTCTTGTTGTGTTGCTTGAGATCTTCCTCTATTTATAGGAGATGATTGATCATTGATAGGCTCCTCTTGGGAACTGATTTCTACAAAAAAATGCAATTAAAATCAAGATTATAGGCTGTTAGAAATCAATCCCACAATTTAGGAAAAGTCATGCATTGCACACAACGGTTAGAATTTTCTTTGTCAAACCATAGAAGCGACGATCGCGCACAAATAGACGTTTGAAAATAAGAACACACATTTACATAGGGTGGCGGTCGACGGGGTCAACCGTCGGCCTATGCCCAACCGGTCCGTCTTTTCAAAAACACAATAGAGAGAAATTTGCAATTTTAACTAAGCTTGACACAGGTCGCCTTTATAAAGGCCGACGTCGTCGATGGCACCATCCGCCCTATAGGTGACCGGTCACTCACTTTTTTCAAAAATGTGAAGTTCTCTGTTTTGCACAACTTTCAGTACGGGTTGCCTATGGGCGACCGGTTGACTTCAAAACAAAAGTGTTCTCCAATTTTATATCAAAATAAACTTCAAGAAATACTCCGAAAAATAGTAAAAATATTTTAAACCGATCGGGAGTATTAGGACAATATTTAGAAACATTGTTTTGATGTAAAAGCATATTAACACAAAATCATTGAAAGTGTTGTCCAATTTTTGTCTAAAATAAATTCGAAGAAATACTCCGGAAGATTAGTAAAAACAATTTAAATCATTTAGGAGTATTTGGACAATCATTTAAAACATTGTTTTGTATAAAAACAAAATCATCTAAATCATGATAAAACCATTTATCAAACAATCTCCCCATTTTTGATGATTACAAACCAAAACAATTTACCGAGGTCGATTTTGAAAACAAAACAATTTTACAAGTTAAAAAACATCTATCAGTTGAGAGCGACAACATTCCACGCAACATAAACACAAGGATGGGAGTATAGATTTTAAAAAACATTTATGCAAAAGCTACCCCTATCATCATGCACAACAAGAGTAATATAGAATCAATCAACCAAAAGCTAGAAGCTCAGCTTTTACAACTTGAGCTTAAGTGTCAAGAGCTTATGAGCTCCCCCTGTCAACAAAACATCATTAATCATGAAATAAGTCCATAATACAACAATTGGACTAATTATAATCCACAACTTATGGCTTTAAGGAGCATTAGCTTATAGCTTCTTTCTCGAGCTTATTTTAGCTTTTATGAGCTAATGAGCTTATAATTTGTCTCTCCCCTTTGGAATCATCAAAAAGAATGTTAGCACGATAAAAATATCATATATCCATATTAAAGTGCGCAATGTAACCGATTTATCGAGCTATTTGAACATTGAAGCTTATAAACTAAATAGGAGGGAAAAGTCGATCATATGACTTGTACAAGCTTATGAAAACTCATTTGATTAACAAAACACGATCTCTATAAATATATAAGACATTTGAAAACGAGAGAATCATGTAGGTGATGAATTTTTCATTGAAACGTTTTATCGAACACTTGGCGGGCGTCAAAAATAGAAGAAGATATATATAGCCCTTGTAAATGTAATCAAGCCAAGTTTTTCATCACCAAAAGCAATTTCACAAATATCATTCATCAACAATCATCATTCATAACATAATTATGCAAGAATTCCAACAAAAATCAATACATAATCATTTTCTCAAGGGTTCCACACAATTGAGATAAAGGAGTAGAATTCTTACCATTTAATCGGTGAAGATGAGTAACAATGAAGATAAACGAGCTAGATAATCCCCAAAATATATAATTTATGCAACAAAACTCATTTGAAGTGAATTGTGTGTGAAAGTTGCAAAGGGGACGAAAATAGAGTGAAATAAGCCAAAGTGGCTAAGTATAAGAACAGGCGATTTTATCCAAGATTTCACTCGGGCGGCGGTCCAGTGAGGGCGACCGGTGAGCTAAGGGCGACGGTCGGCTAAGCCCCCAGCCCACCGTTCGATCTTTTTCAAAAATCCAAAGTTTGAACCAAAAATCCGATTTTGCCCCTAAGTTTTAAAGACGTGCAAAATGCAAACGTAGACCTCATTTAATATACATTATGTTATAATCAAGCTCAAAATGAGGTAAAAGACTTCGGCGATAAATGAACAAATGTCCATGAGTTATCTTTGAGACGAAATTAAACACATCTCAAGTTTTTGTTTTTAGAAATGCAATCCCTTAGAAAAAGATTATCGAATCTCAATATGTTTAGTTCGATTATGACATTTAACCATATTTTGAGAAATTGTAATTAGCGGACTTGTTATCCCAAAAAATATGAGCGCCTTTCAAATATTTGAAAATTTCTTTTAACGACACTTTAATGAGATTCGTTGGGATAGTTTTGAAGTCGAGCATATAGACATAAGACATAGAAAATATCGAGTCTAAAAGAGTAATAAACGAAGATAAACATACCTCGAATTTGTTTGTCAATCAATATGCCTTCCACAACCTTTGTCAATTTTTACATTGGTAGCCATAGAGGTTGAGATGATTCTTCCTTCTTCAATGCATAACTTCTTCAAAGGTTCTATTGTATACTTTGATTGTGAAATATAATCACCTTCTTGGCATTGTTTAACTAGAAGTCCAGAGAAAAAATTGAGCTCCCCTATCATGATCATCTTAAGTTCACCTAGCAACAACTTAGAACAATATCTTGCACAAAAATTCATTAATGGCACCAAATCAACTCAAATATGTACTAATAAGCAATCTTGCCCTTTAACAAAAACAAAGAGAGTAGTATCAACTACCTCTTGTAAAACCATTTTGCAAAAGAAAAGAGCTAAGTCTATCATACCATGCACGGGGTGGTTGTTTTAAACCATACAAGGCCTTTTTAAGTTTATAAACATCATTAGGCCTAGAAAAATTTTCAAACCCGGTTGTTTTACATAGACTTCTATTTGAATAAAACCATTTAGAAAATTGGATTTAACATCCATTTGGTAAAGCTTGAAATTTTCTTAAAAACAAGAATGGGCAAGTAGAATGCAAATAGCTTCAAAAACATACTACGGGTGAAAATGCTTCATCAAAATCAATACCTTCTTCTTGACATTACCTTTGAGCTGTTAACCTTACCTTGGTTATCAAGCTTGTTTTCGAAATACCAAAAATTCTGCAAAATCTTAACAAAATATCTTGCACAAGAGCATAGTAATATCAAACAATAGAGACACAATGACAAGTAACACATACCATGCTATCAAACGAATCATCAAAGAGTTCAATAAGACATGTAAGTTTGAATAGGCTTATAGTAAGCTATATAAGGTCTCTTTTGAAATTTGAAAATCCGAGTATATAGTTGAGACCTCATTTAAAAGAAGCATTTGAACAAGAGTTTTGACAAGAATGAATATGAGCAATCAAATGCATAATTTTGAGAAAATGATAAGAAATCAAATGTTTTATCAAAACAAATATAATCCTTTACAAGTCTCGGATAAAACAAGCTTTATATAATAGTGCCTTTCAAAAAATCAAAAATCCTCTTAATGGCACTTATATGAAATACTTTGAAATAACTTGAAAAACAAGCACATAGGCATATGACAAAAATATATCGAGTCTATAAGATGAATACCAAAGATGAGCGTACCTCGATAGTTTATGTTCCTCTCTTGAAAAATAATCATTGATGAAAATATATATGTCCTACACAATTCTTAAACATGTCTTGCACAAACATAATGATACAAGTGTAGGCTAAGCAATAAGAGATATCATAAATGTGCTTATGCTATATAAAAACCATAAGAAATAATAAAAGCACCTTAGTCTATGTAAATGCACAAGAGTTGAAAACAACATTATACAAGGTCTACTTTTCAAAATATTTAAAAAACATGAATATATATTGAAGACCTTAATTTTAAAAAATATTTGAAAACTCATATTACAATTAAAGCACAAATAAGAACATGCATAATAACAAAATAAAATGCATATTTAAATGGGAGATACGATTTACCAATTTCGCCATTTCCATGGGTTGTGCCGTTCCCATTGTTGATGATATCTTCCTTTTGAAAATCATCTTGTTGATGATAGCTCTTCCTATTGCTCCATTTCCAAGGATTGTGTCCTTCCCATTGTTGAAAGTGTCTTTCTCTTGGAATTTATTGTGGTGATGTCTTCTCCTTTGATCAAATGAGATGGTCATTTGATGTCTTCTAAGCGACATGAATTTTCCTTGATTCCGCGGTACCTAATATGACATTGCTTTGTGGTACCTTCAAATGTTTGGGTCCTTTGGGATTAGCTTTGAGACTTTTAGGTCTCCAATAATAATTAGAGCTATTTCTAGCCCGACAAGTATTAACCGTGTGACCCTTTTTACCACAATAAAAACAAGTAATAATTTTAGGAGCATAATGACCAACATGCATAGAGACTTGATTATTTTTCATATGATTGACAACATTAGGCTTATGATCAAGTCCTTTATTACAATTATGAATATCAACAATATTGGTCATTTTATTGTTACTCAAGTTGAATTTTAATAAATTCTTTTTCATGCAATCAATATCCTCAACAAGAGTACTATTTTCTTTTTCAAGGTTTCTAACCTTATCAAGAGTGGTGGTGTGAGCACATGAAAGTGATTCATAGGAAGTAAATAAACTATCCTTATCATTTTTCAAAACATTGAATTCCTTTTCAAATTTTTGTATTTAACAAGTAAGCTTTGGAATTCATTTTGAAGTTCATCATAATCATTGAGCAAATCACTATAATCATTTTGCAATTCATTATGTCACGCCCCAAGCGGGTCGCGACGATGATCCACAACTTAAATACAAGTAAACCAAACATTGTAGACGAATATCATCGAGAACCCATAAAATAGAGTCAATAGCAGCGGAATAAAGAACAAGTACAATTACAACTTACGAGTCCACAATATCCATAAATCAAATTACATCCCGAAAATCAACCAAATATAGCAACTTAAAGTCAAAGGGTCCTACGCCCTTGATTTAAAACCGGAATGGAAAGAAATACAAGAGTCCAACAACAACACAAGAAAAGAGTCCAATCAACAACAAGAAGAAGTAGTAAATCCAACAAGCGGGGTACAAGGTCTCAATCCGGGGCGGTTCGGATCTTCAACGAAATCCTCATCTAAGGTTAGAAAATAGGTGGGGATGAGGCGAAAATCTCGGTGGATGGGGTGATCGTGTGCAAGTATGGCGCAATATATAGTTAATGTGAGAAAACAGATTATATGAAAACGCGTGAGTATGATGCATGAATTCACACACATCCTAAGCGTCGTGATAAAATATATTTAAGTAATATACTTATACGATTCGAAAAAATTCATGGTCACACATGCACTATGTGATTGATCAAAGACAGGTAGGATTGCGTGCGGAAATATAACACCAATCCCATGCAAGGCAATTAATGGTTGCGTAAGGATTTGTAGCGCCAACCAATGCAAAACAAGTAGTGGTTGCGTGCGGTTTGTAGCGCCAACCAAAGGGGTCCGATAACTCCGGAATCGTGTGGATCGAGGCGATTCCTTCGTTCTTCCTTGTAACTCCCCGGGTAGGATGGTCCAAGACCGGTCACCTTATCGCTCCATAGGCAAAGACAAAATCCACGGTGGATCTTGCAAGGCTCGGATCTGTCATAATCATGATTATACCTCAATACTACGACCCGCTTCCCTTGGACACTCATCCCTCGATTGCGGGATTAGGGCGATGGGGCGGAAGAGTGGAATAGTAGCCGAGCTGCCCGGTTCCATCCCCGACGTATCCATTCTGATTGTGAGCTCGACACACCAAGTTGACTCGAGCGGAAAGTAAATACAAGTACATGCGATCAACAGCAATCAGTATTATTGATTGAAGCGATTCGAGAATTTTTTGAAAAGCGCGAGTGGCAATTATGGCGTTGGTGGAGTATTTAGATGAAGATGATCATCGGAAGGATAAGCAATCTTCGATATCTTGAAAGATTAGGTGGAACATAAGTCCCATTATAGATTCAAAATCGCAAGGCGAGGAAGTCGCTCCGCGATCGGGTATTAATCGGTCAAATTGATCCGATAAGTCAAGGGTTTTTGGGAAAGTAAAATACTTTAATTAAATCTCCAAGTCAGAGGGTCCAGGGCTATTTTAGTAAAAGAGAAAATAATTTGAGTTAGGTCCTTTATAAAAGAAAAATTGCAATTTAGCCCCGTTTTGTAAAAACCAACACTTTTGGGGTTAAAAATTGAATAAATAAATATCCCGACCTTGAAAAATTATGAGGTCAGTTCCTAAATTCTCCAAATTGTCCAGAGATTCAGGTTTTAAAGTTTTGATGTCGAGTTTTTATAAAATTCTCACATTGGCCCCAAATTTGTAAAATTGCCAATTCGGACCTTAAGTTTAAAATAATCGAACTCACAAACCGGAAGGGCTTTTAATGTGATTGCAGTTGGAAAATGTCACTAAGGTTAGTAGGATATTGGGACAAAAGCAGTTTTTAAAAGAAATAAGTGTAGGTCCTTTAACTTCCGAAAATATCATATTTGTCCCATTTTGAAATAATTGCCTTTAAGGCTTTTAGGGATCCAATTGTTATGAAATTTGAACCTTGGGTCCAAAATATAATTAAATTATAGTTAAGTTAGTATTTCCAGGTGCATGGGCTGCATAAGTCCTGGAAATTTCATTAGTCCCTCAATTTTACACATTAGTCCCTCAATTTTAGAAAATTTACTTTCCAAGCCCTAAACACTTGGATTTTTGGAATACATTTAAAATGTGTCATTCCCAATACCTTAAAAGTGAAAATTTCAAAATTTAAAGTTAAGTTCTGGTACAGTTTTTAAATTTGCAAAGTAGCCCTTAAACTTTCAAAATTTTATATTCTAGTCCTTGGGCTTTTAAAGGTTGATTTTATTTATCTAAAAAATCTTCAAACTTTATTAAAATGTCCAAAAGTCATTTTTGAACCTGAGTACAGTCCCAATTTTCGAAATTTGCAGAGGGGTCATTTAACTTTTATTTTCTTGCAATTTAGTCCACCAACTTTCCATTTTTACATTTTTAAGTCCAAAATTGAAATTTAATCAATTATGCTCGACTTGTCTAGGTTATAAGTCATCCAAAACATGGATTTTAAAGATCATACACATGCATATCCAATACATACAAGAATTCATCAAATAAAACATTAAATTGCACATGCATGCACCTAAAATTCAATAAATAACAATTTTGAGCAACTCTTGAGAATTTTCATGATTTGATACATAAAATTGACATGCAATACATAGATTATATATCTCAAGGCTCATAATCAAAATTTCTACATGCATTTTAATAAAAACACCTAATAGTTGGAAATTATTTTTCCACCCACCTTAAAATTGGAAATTGTGAAATAAAAGAATAAATTTCACAATTTTTGGATGAGGCTTCTTATGTCAGCCTCTAAGTCAAGAAATATAAAAATTTGAAGTTAGAAAAATGAGACAAAAAAATTAAGTAGAAAAAGAAGGAGATAAGAAAATGAGAAGGACTACACTTTACCTTGTGTAGTAGGTGTTTGGAGACTAGTTGAAGCTTTAAAATTGGAAATTTTGGTTCAACTCCAAAATCACCTAAGGTCAGCCCCTATTTCTCAAAAATGAAAAAAGGGTGTTAAAATTTGAAAAAAAAAAAAGAAAGAAGAGGTCCAGATTTCTCAATTCTTACCTTGTAGTCCAAATTTCTCTACTAGTTCTTCTTCAAGTTTGAAGTCCTTCTTCAAAATGATGTCAAGCTCTAATCTTCAAAGTCTTCTAAATGTACCTCTAAATCAAATTCAAACTTAAGTTAAGAAGGTGGAAGAGATGAACTATGTGATATCAAAAATGGATTGGAGATAAAATTTCTTACCTTGTAGAGGAGAGGGGTGTTCGACTTTTTTGAAGAAATAGGGGAAAAAATCTTGAAAATTTTCTAAGTGTTGAAGAAGAAGTAAGAAGAAAGAGTAGAGAGAAGTTGAGAGTTTAGAGAGAAGGAGGAGAATTTTGTGTAGGAGATGAATGTGTTAGTGATAAAAATGAAATGAAATTTTGGCACAAAAATGGCCATATGGCCGTCCACCTTGATGAGAGAGGGGGGAGGAATTTTGTTCAAATTGTGTCTTGCATTTTGCCTCATGCATGGGAGACAATTTGAAGGTCAAAGGTATGGGCAAGACATGGTTTGAATGGAATGTTGGAAGACTTCCAACATGTTGGCAAAAATATTATTAAAGAAGCAATATTAGAGATGATGTGTATAATGTTTGAATTAATGGTATAATTATACACAAGATGACTAATATAAGGTGTAGGTGTATAAGAGTTGGGTGATATTTTTACTCCAAAAATATCCATGTTGGCCGTCCACTATGAGGGCATTATGGTAATTCCATATATTTTTTTTTTGTCCCAAATTTGATGATAATAGATGAAATATATCAATCTCCAAAATAATTAGTGATTTCCTTGATCACTTATAAGTCTCATGATCACTTAATCTAAATCAAAATCTTAATTCTATAAGGTAACAATCTCTAAAATAAATAGTCTCTTAAAATTCTAAGGTGACTAATAAATACAAAAATAGTAATAATGATCAATCAAGTGATCATAAATGCAAAATAAATTAATGATGATCATGATCACAAATAATTAAATAAAATGAAATAAAGTACAAAATGTATATATTATTAATAATTACCCGTCAAAATGACGCGGTAAAATAGTCGATCAAAAGTATAAACGACAATAAGGATCAATTATAAGCTCGGAAAAATCGGGATTCACATCCTCCCTCCTTAAAAGAATTTGGTCTCCAAATTCTCTTGAGAATAGTTCGGATATTGATTCCTTATATCTTCTTCCATTTCCCACGTTGCGTCTTCGTCTCGGTTGTGGTTCTCGCCACACTACCTTAACCATCGGGATTTCTCTCTTACGCAACCTCGTCGTGTCTGGCGATCAATGATTCGGATCGGCCTCTCGGTGTAGGATAGATTTTCCATTAGAGGAGGAGTATCTCGAGTGATGATATGCTTGGGATCCGGTTGATACTTCTTCAGATCTCGACACGTGGAATACATCGTGCATTCCCGCATATGGTGCTTGTAACTCGAGTCGGTAAGCTAACTTCTCGATCCTCCGTAAAATCTTGTAAGGTCCAATATATCTCGGTCTCAACTTGCCTCCTTTCTTCGGATTGATTAATCCTTTCCGTGGTGAGAGTCCGAGAAATACTTCATCACCGACATCAAATTCCAAATCCTTTCTTCTCTTGTCCGCGTAACTCTTTTGGCGCTCCGAGTTGTGCGAATCCGCTCGTTGATCAGCTTGACCTTCTCCATGGCCTCCGAACTAAGTCGACTTTTGGAATCGAGAGCGACTTTCGTTTCTCTTCGGAGTCCATTGGTCATCAATCTCCCGAGTGTAGTGGGGATCTACATTTCCGCCCATATAATGCCTCGTAGGTGCCATTCCAATCGTGGCACGATAATCGCTATTGTAGGCGAACTCGGCTAATGGTAAGTGCGAATCCCAACTTCCTTGAAAATCCAATGTGCAAGCTCGCAAAGATATCTTCAAGGGTTTGAATTGTTCGCTTTCGACCCCATCGGTTTGTGGATGTCTTCTTTGTCTTTGAAACTTAGCGAGGTACTCCAATTCCTCGTGCAAGCACTTCCAAAATCTGGAGATAAACCTCGGGTCTGTCGGATACTATGTCGACCGGTACTCCATGCGCGAATGATTTCTGGATATAAATCATGCAAGTTTCTACAAGCTATCGGTTTTCTTGATGGGTAAGAAATGTGCGATTTCGTGAGTCGATCTACAACTACCCAAATAGCATCATGGCCTCCTCTCGTCCTTGGTAGATCCATCACGAAGTCCATCGTTATGTGTTCCCATTTCCACTTGGGAATTCTCAATGGTTGTAGTAAACCGGATGGTCGTTGGTGTTCTCGCTTTTACTCGTTGACAAGTCAAACATCTCGCAACGAACTCCGCTGCACCTGTTCTTCATGTTTACCCACCAATAACTCGTTTCAAATCATTATACATCTTGTTTCCTCCATGATGTATAGTGTATTTTGAACGGTGTGCCTCTGCTAGGATTTTATTCCTAATCGCTCGTCATTCGGTACACACACTCGATTCCTCTAAATCGATAACTCCATCTTCGGTCACGAGAATTCGATCTTTCTCCTTTAAGTATCTTCTCCTTCGCTTTTGAAGATGTGCATCTTTCTCTTGTGCTTCTTTGATCTCATTCAAAGATCGGGTTTAACCGAAATGTTGGCACATGAAATCGAGTATTGGTTCTCGTCGATTCCAATTGCTTAGCTCTTCTAATGATTCCCACTCTCGAATCATAAGTCCGCTAAGCTCGCCTTTACTTAGGCGTCACCTTTACGACGTTAGCTTTCCGGGGTGGTATTGAATATCAAAGTGATAGTCCTCAATCAACTCCATCCATCTCCGTTGCCTCAAATTGAGGTCTTTCTCGAGAAGAATAGGTACTTCAAGCTCTTATGGTCCGTGAAAACCGTGAATGTTGCTCCGTAGAGATAGTGTCTCCATTTCTTCAACGCGAACACTATCGCCGCCAATTCCAAGTCATGCGTTGGATAATTGGCCTCATGCGGCTTGAGCTTTAAGTGATGCATAAGCGATAACTTTTCCTTCCCCGCATGAGAGCACTTGCTCATAGTCCTTCTTTTGATGCATCACTTTGTGACGACGACAAAGTTTTCGGTTCCCTTTGGAAGGGCTAAGATCGAGTCGTAGTAAGTCGTTTCTTGATTTTGAAACTCACCTCGCACTTGTCATTCCACTCAAACTTGACTTGCTTCGGGTTAGTCGAGTGAGCGGTCCACTATCTTGGAGAAATCCTGGATAAATCTTCGATAATATCCAGCTAGTCTAGAAACTCCTGATTTCCATTACGGACTCGGGTTGTTTCCATTCAACCACCGCTGTACCTTCGAGGATCTACTGCCATCCCAAAGGTGCGGATACTATATGTCCCAAGAACGCGACTTCACTAAGCCAAAATTTGCACTTGCTGAATTTGGCATACAACTTTGTTCTCGTAGTGTCTCTAAAACGATTTTCGGATGACGTCGTTAGGTCTCTCTGCACTTAGAGTATACGAGTATGTCATCAATGAATATCACTACGAATTGATCCAAATAAGGTTGGAAGACTTGATGCATCAGTCCATAAATGCTTTCTTTGGTGCATTTGTCGACCGAAGGCATTACTACAAACTCGTAGTGTCCATATCGGGTTTGAAATGCGCTTTTGGAAATGTCTCCTTCATGCGGATCTTGATTGATAATATCCTTGTCGTAAGTCAAACTTCGAGTACACCGTTGCTCCTTGAAGTTGATCAAATAGTTCGTCTATCCTCGGGAGGGGATATTTGTTCTTGATGGTCACGCTATTAAGACCACGATAATCTATACATAGTCTTAATGTGCCATCCTTCTTTTTGACGAACAACACAGTGCTCCCCAACGGAGACGTACTCGGTGGATAAATCCCACATCCGCCGCCCTGTAATTGCATTTTCAACTCTTGTAACTCAAGAGGAGCCATTCTATACGGTGTTACCCGGGCAATCGGGGCGATCCCCGGTAACACCGATGGTGAACTCGACTTCCCTATTTGGAGGGGCAAAGTGGTGAGTTCTTGTGGAAATACATCCGTATATTCTGATACTATAGGTACTTGGGTTGATTTTGTCTCAACCTTGGGTTTGTTAATTACAAACGCCAAGTACCCTTGAGCCCCTCTAGTGATCGCCTTTCTTGCTTTCATTGCTGAAATGATTGGGGCAATCTTAACTCGTGCCCTTCCCGAAATTTCCACTTCGGGTTTTCCGGGTTCACATAGCTTAATGGACTTGTTATGGCAGTCCATTTGTGCATGGTGTGCAGATAACCAGTTCATCCCCAATATCACGTCGTATTCGGATATAGGTAATAAGATCAAATCGGCAGGAAAGTTTATCTCAGCAATCTTAACTTCGCATGCATTATAGATAATATCTGTTATCTGACTTGCACCCATAGGAGTTGACACTTCTAGACATATAGGCATATGTTCCATGTATGCATGCGGTTTGTGTATAAAATGCGGTGCATAAATGAATGCGTTGATCCAGGGTCGAACAATATTTTAGCGTAGTGGTTAGATACTAGAAGCGTACCTTCCACCACGCTCCCGTTGCCTCCGGAGCCTCTGTCCGGCTAGTGCAAAAGCTCGAAGGGCATCCTTGCCCGATTACCCTGGCCATTTCCGCTTCCTGCGGCTGCGTCTATTTGGTTCGGTCATCGTGCTTCGGGCAATCTTGCGGTGGTGATGATTACTACCACAAAAGAAAACACCTTTCTTGTTTACGCCAACAATCGTTGGTAGTATGTCCCGGTTTTCGCAATGTGCACACACTTGACCCGGCTTTCCTTGTATCTTGGTCTCTTTCTTTATCTGTTTTGTTAATCGGTCCCTTTTAAAACTTAGCAGCGGTTTAGATGGTCATCCCCACTGCCCTCTTAAGATGTTTCGATGGCCTACTCTCTGAATCTGCCCAATACGGTTCGATCCCGACTCAATGCGGAGAGCGCTTTTACCGCGGTGAGTAGGTTGTCGATTCAACAAGAACAAGCTTCTCAAGTTCCAGTTTCAATCCTCGAGTGAACTTGTAAAGCTTATCCTCTTGATCGATTGTCCCCAGAGCATACTTGGACAATCGGTGAAATTCGGACTCGTCTTGAGCTACAACCAGGTTCCTTTGCCTCAATCTGTGGAATTCATCTCGGCGTGCTTCTTTCACAACCTCGTGGAATATACTCGCTCATTGAACTCGCCCAAGAAATTTCCCCATGTTCGACTACCCTGGTCCTGTTCCCATCTCCTTTGAACCGCCCCACCACCGCGATCTCTGCAGCGGCCGTTTCCAGGCGAAATACTACGGCGAGTGTGACTTTCTCTTTCGTCTGAGTATTGGAGAGCATTGAAGATATTCTCCAACTTCTCTACCCATTCTTCTCGCTTTCAAATCGTCCGGCTCTCCCAAGAAGGCCGGTGGGTCAAACCGCGAAATCGCTCCAACGTGCGATTGTTTGCCTCTTTGGCGGGTTCGGGAGCACGGGGTTGAGGCTCGCCTTGCCTCATGAAAACTAGTATTTGCTGTAAAGCTTGTGCGGTCAAATTGTCTCTGCGCAGCAGGTGGAGAAGGCGGTGGTAATTCGGAGAGGGTACCCGGTCCCTGGGTACATCATCAACCCCTCGTGGAACGCGACGAGGTCTCCCACGCCCTCGATGTTCGCCATTCTATCTTGAAGCGTTAGTTGCGATTCACGAGTAAATGAATACAATAATTATTGCGTAACGCAAGTGATATCGCAGGAAAGTAACATCAAACACAAGACAATCGAATAAATAGAAAAAGGCATATCCATTAATGTAAAACTTGAATATACCCATAGTACAACAAAGAGTAATACTAAGCCGGATACATCGTAACCAAAATACATCCAATGTAGTACAATAGGAAGTAAGGTACAACACTAGAATACGCGACTACAACAACAAAAGTACAAACTAACAATTAGCTAACTAATCGGTGAGATCGCCATCATCGTCGCCGCAGCCTATGTCCATAATCGGGGCTAGGTCGGGCCGAGGTGGCGCCTCAACCTCGTGCCAATCCACGAAGTCCAACCACCGCCGAATCCCCGAGCCTCATCGAGTGGAGCGGCCTCGAGTGCCTCGGGCTCTCCAATGTCGATCGATCCTCCTCGGGATCCTCCTCGGCGTCAGTACGGGCTCCACCTCGGGTGGTGGCAATGGCCGAGCATTAGCCGCTAAAGCGACCTCCAAGTCTGGCGTCTCTCTCGAGCTAGGGCCTGTAAGGTCCTCTATGATCGTCATCCGCTTGATGAGGTCCCCTCCAAGCGCTCGACGGTGTTGCGGGATAAAGCGGGCGTCAATCTCCCATTTCTCGCGGCCGTCACTTGCCTCTCTTCATCTTCTTCTCGCATGTTATCCAGCGCTCCCGGATACTCAGTATTTGGTCCTCCCGTGCTCTTATGGTGTTGTCGCGGTCCTTGATGACAAGATGGTCGCTTGCTCTTTTCATCTTGGCTCCTCGCCAAGCGCCGAGTCAGTCCCTATTACGCTCGGGCGCTCCCGGGCTAGCTCGTGGTCGCGCGATCACTCTCCCCGGTGCCAGTGAATCATCGTGCCCTGTAATATTCCCGGCAAAGACGGCATGGAAAACATCCCACCATGAAGGCGGCGCCGCTCCATCCCGATCAAACAAAACTAAGGCGAATCACCAAAGGTAGAGGAAAGATATGGAAAGAATAAGGAAAGAACGAATAAAGGAAATCACCGAGAATCAACTAAGTCAAGACAAGTATGACTATGAAATCTCAAAATATGCATTCTAACTTAGTTCAAATATCAATAAGACGGTTCTATGCTAATTTGAAATCGATTTCACACTTAATTGGTCAAGTCGCATTACCCAAAACACGCATCGAGGGTCCTATCTTCAAGTTAACTCGGTGTAAGTTTCCATCTTACTAGCCGAGCTTTGATACCACTCTAATCATCACGCCCAAACGGGTCACGACGATTCGATCCACAACTTAAATACAAGTAAACCAAACATTCTGCATTTAATATCATCGAGAACCCAATGAAACAGAGTCAATAGCAATGAATAAAGAACAAGTACAATTACAACTTACACCACAATATCCATAAATCAAATTACATCCCAAAAATCAACCAAATATAGCAACTTAAAGTCAAAGGGTCCTACGCCCTTCGATTAGAAACCGAAATGGAAAGAAATACAAGAGTCCAACAACAACACAAGAAAAGAGTCCAATCAACAACAAGAAGAAGTAGTAAATCAAACAAACGGAGTACAAGGTCTCAATCCGTAATCGGTTCAAGATCTTCAACGAAATCCTCATCTAAGGTTAGAAAATAGGTGGGGATGAGACAAAATCTCGCTGGATGGGGTGATCGTGTGCAAGTATGGCGCAATATATAGTTAATGTGAGAAAACAGTTATATGAAAAAACGCGTGAGTATGATGCATGAATTCACACACGATCCACAAGCGTCGTGATAAAATATATTTAAGTAATATACTTATACGATTCGAGAAAACATTCATGGTCACACAAGCACTATGTGATTCATCAAGACAGTAGGATTGCGTACGGAAATGTAACGTCAATCCCATTCAAGGCAATTAATGGTTGCGTCACGGTTTGTAGCGCCAACCAATGCAAAACAACTAGTCATTACGCACGGATTTGTAGCGCCAACCAAAGGGTGCGATAACTCCGGAATCGTGTGGATCGGATAACGATTCCTTCGTTCTTCCTTGTAACTCTCCAGGGGGATGGTCCAAGACCGGTCACCTTATCGCTCCATAGGCAAAGACAAAATCCACAAAGTGGAGCTTGCAAGGCTCGATCCGTCATAATCATGATTATACCTCAAGTACTACGACCCGCTTCCTCGACACACTGCGTCCCTCGGTTGTGGGATTAGGAAGATGGGGCGGAAGAGTGGAATAGCGGCCGAGCCGCCTTGTTCATCCCCGACGTATCCATTCCGACCGTGAGCTTGACACACCAAGTGACTCGGCAGAAAGTAAATACAAGTACAAACAACCAGTGCAATGAGTATTATTGATTCATGAAGCGATTCAGAAAATTTTTGAAAAGTGCGAGTGGAAATTATGGCGTTGGTGGAGTATTTAGATGAAGATGATCATCGGAAGGATAAACAATCTTCGATATCTTGAAAGATTAGGTGGAACATAAGTCCCATTATAGATTCAAAATCGCAAGGCGAGGAAGTCGCTCCGCGATCGGGTATTAATCGGTCAAATTGATCCGATAAGTCAAGGGTTTTTGGGAAAGTAAAATAATTTAATTAAATCTCCAAGTCAGAGGGTCCAGGGCTATTTTAGTAAAAGAGAAAATAATTTGAGTTAGGTCCTTTATAAAAGAAAAATTGCAATTTAGCCCCGTTTTGTAAAAACCAACACCTTTGGGGTTAAAAATTGAATAAATAAATATTCCGACCTTGAAAAATTATGTGGTCAGTTCCTAAATTCTCCAAATTGTCCATAGATTCAGGTTTTTAAAGTTTTGAGGTCGAGGTTTTATAAAATTCTCACATTGGCCCCAAATTTATAAAAATTGTCAATTCGGACCTTAAGTTTAAAATAATCGGAACTCACAAACCGGAAGGGCTTTTAATGTGATTCCAGTTGGAAAATATCACTAAGGTTAGTAGGATATTGGGACAAAAGCAGTTTTTAAAAGAAATAAGTGTAGATCTTTTAACTTTTGAAAATATCATTTTTGTCCCATTTTGAAATAATTGCCTTTAAGGCTTTTAGGGGTCCAATTGTTATGAAATTTGAACCTTGGGTCCAAAATATAATTAATTTATAGTTAAGTAAGTATTTCCAGGTGCATGGGCTGCATAAGCCCTGGAAATTTCATTTGGGTCCTCAAGTTTAGTATTTTACACATTAGTCCCTCAATTTTAGAAAATTTTCTTTCCAAGCCCTAAACACTTGGATTTTTGGAATACATTTAAAATGTGTCATTCCCAGTACCTTAAGAGTGAAAATTTCAAAATTTAAAGTTAAGTTCTGGTACAGTTTTTAAATTTGCAAAGTAGCCCTTAAACTTTCAAAATTTTACAATCTAGTCCTTGGGTTTTAAAGGTTGATTTTATTTATCTAAAAACTCTTAAAACTTTATTAAAATGTCCAAAAGTCATTTTTGAACCTGAGTACAGTCCTAATTTTCGAAATTTGCAGAGGGGTCCTTTAACTTTCATTTTCTTGCAATTTAGTCCACCAACTTTCCATTTTTATATTTTTAATTCCAAAATTGAAATTTAATCAATTATGCTCGACTTTTCCAGGTTATAAGTCATCCAAAATATGGATTTTAAAGATCATATACATGCATATCCAATACATACAAGAATTCATCAAATAAAACATTAAATTGCACATGCATGCACCTAAAATTCAATAAATAGCAATTTTGAGCAACTCTTGAGAATTTTCATGATTTGATACATAAAATTTACATACAATACATAGATTATATATCTCAAGGCTCATAATCAAAATTTCTACATGCATTTTAATAAAAACACCTAATAGTTGGAAAGTATTTTTCCACCCACCTTAAAATTGGAAATTGTGAAATAAAAGGATAAATTTTACAAATTTTGGATGAGGCTTCTTAGGTCAGCCCCTAAGTCAAAAATATCAAAAATTTGAAGTTAGAAAAATGAGAGAAAAAAATTAAGCGAGAAAAAGGAGATAAGAAAATGAGAAGGACTACACTTTACCTTGTGTAGTTAGGTGTTTGAGACTAGTTGAAGCTTTAAAATTGGAAATTTTGGTTCAACTCCAAAATCACCTAAGGTCAGCCCCTAAAATGAAAATTGGGTGTTAAAATTTGAAAAAAAAAAAAAAGAAGACGAAAGAAGGGGTCTAGTACTCAATTCTTACCTTGTAGTCCAAATTCTTCTACTAGTTCTTCTTCAAGTTTGAAGTCCTTCTTCAAAATGATGTCAAGCTCTAATATTCAAAGTCTTCTAAATGTACCTCCAAATCAAATTCAAACTTAAGTTAAGAAGGTGGAAGAGATGAACTATGTGATATCAAAAATGGATTGGAGATAAAATTTCTTACCTTGTAGGGGGTGTTCGACTTTTTTGAAGAAATAGGGGAAAAATCTTGAAAATTTTCTAAGTGTTGAAGAAGAAGTAAGAAGAAATAGTAGAGAGAAGTTGGGAGTTTAGAGAGAATGAGGAGAATTTTGTGTAGGAGATGAATGTGTTAGTGATAAAAATGAAATGAAATTTTGGCACAAAAATGGCCATATGGCCGTCCACCTTGATGAGAGAGGGGAGGAATTTTGTTCAAATTGTGTCTTGCATTTTGCCTCATGCATGGGAGACAATTTGAAGGTCAAAGGTATGGGCAAGACATGGTTTGAATGGAATGTTGGAAGACTTCCAACATGTTGGCAAAAATATTATTAAAGAAGTAATATAAGAGATGATGTGTATAATGTTTGAATTAATGGTATTATTATACACAAGATGACTAATATAAGGTGTAGGTGTATAAGAGTTGGATGATATTTTTACTCCAAAAATATCCATGTTGGCCGAATCATTGTGAGGGCATTATGGTAATTCCATATATATTTTTTTGTCCCAAATTTGATGATAATAGATGAAATATATCAATCTCCAAAATAATTAGTGATTTCTTTGATCACTTATAAGTCTCATGATCACTTAATCTAAATCAAAATCTTAATTCTATAAGATAAAAGTCTCTAATAAGAAGATCACCACAATCTTCTTGCACCTATCACCTAGATCATCCAAGTGTGTTCTTACCACAAGAACACTCACAAGGATATCTTGTGTTGAATGATAACCCAAAAATTCAAGATTACAACTCGATAATGAATGATACAAATTTGAGTGCAAGTGTAATCAAGAAATAAGCCTAGTCCTCAAGATGTGAAAGTGAAAGACCTTAGGCTATTACAACAAGAATAATAACAATGAAGAACAAATGTGTTTGCTTGAATGTATCTTGTTGTGTTGTAGTATTCTCTCTTGTTGTGTTGCTTCAAATCTTCCTCTATTTATAGGAGATGATTGATCATTGATAGGCTCCTCTTGGGAACTCGATTTCTACAAAAAAATTGATTATAGCTGTTAGAAACCAATCCCACAATTTAGGGAAAAGTTGTCTGCTGCACAACAGATTAGAATTTTGTCTTTGTCAAACCATAGGCGACCGTCGCGCACAAATAGACGTTTGAAAATAAGAACACACATTTACACAGGGCGACCGATTGACGGGGGTCCGACCGGTCGGCCCTATGCCCAACCGGTCCGCCTCTTCAAAAACACAATCTGAAAAAAGTTTGCAATTTTAACTAAGCTTCGACACCGATCGCCCTATAGGCCGCCCGACAAAGACAGCCGCCGCCCTATAGGGTGACCGGTCACCCTCACTTTTTTCAAAGCAAATGTGAAGTTCTCTGTTTTGCACAACTTCCAGGTATGGGTTGCCCTATAGGACGATCGGTTGACCTCAAAACAAAAGTGTTGTCCAATTTTATATCAAAAATAAACTTCAAGAAATACTCCGAAAAATAGTAACAATATTTCAAACCGATCGGGAGTATTAGGACAATATTTAGAAATATTGTTTTGATGTAAAAGCATATTAACACAAAATCATTGAAAGTGTTGTCCAATTTTTGTCTAAAATAAATTCGAAGAAATACTCCGCAAGATTAGTAAAAACAATTTAAATCATTTAGGAGTATTTGGATAATCATTTAAAACATTGTTTTGGTATAAAAACAAAATCATCAAAATCATGATAAAACCATTTATCAAACACTAATAACAAGACTTTTTTGGACGACGAGTTAACTTGACTTGACCTTTTCCAAGGACACAAGTTATACTCGATTAGGGCTGTAAGTGAACAGAGCGTTCGGCAAACAAATCGTGAATATGCTCGGATAATGTTCATTTATGTTCGTTTATTTAGTTAAGTGAGCACAAATGAACACATTTTGAGGCTCGTGTAATAAACGAACGAGCTTGAACAATTCTATACTCGTTTACTAAAAGCTCGTGAACAAGTTTGTTTAGTGTTCGCTTATAAATGTTCAAGAACAAGCTCGTATAATATATTTTTAGACTTGTTCGTGAACAAACTTGTTAAGGGCTCGACTAATAGCTTGATTATTTTAAATAAAGAATTAAAAATATTTTATTTTAATAAAATTAAAAAGACTTAAAGCCCTTAAGATACATAATACTCCCTAAACCCTATCCTAATACGTAATAATGATAATTCTCATTAAATAAGCTCTGGCCCATATTTTTCACTATTTATAAAATATAGTTTGGCGAGACTTGCCAATTGTTTGTTAGTTACTTAGTTTATGTGTGTTTATTTTTTGACAATAATTTATATGTATTTTCATCGATAAGTTTGAAAAATATTTGTTTGTTTATCGTTCACCAAAAAAGTTAATTTTTTTGTTTATTTGTTGTTCGCGAACAAAGTTATTAATTGTTCACGAACATATTGAACACGAACTCAAAACGAACACGTTCACGAACATGTTCACAAACACATTCAAGCATTAAATGTTTTTATCAAGCCGAACACAAACAAGTTTTTTTAAAATCGAATCAAGCTCAAGCCAAGCTTGAACATGTATAAAATTAAATGAACATATGACAAACAAGTTAAAGCTCGGCTCGCTCGGCTCGTTTACACCCCTAACTCGATTCTCCATGCTCACAGTTCTTGTGCTCGATACCTAATATAATAAAAATAATAATTTTTATCAAAGACACATATGAACATTAGCTCGAGAGCCAATCCACTAATCGTGTGAGTTAAAAATAGTATTTAACTCGGGCTACTAACAAAGTACCGTCACTAGAAATCGAGGCAGCCCCCACAAAGATCAACCCCACCGACTTCCTCGAACCACAAACTCAACACCGAATTGGATTCCCATTTTTACCTTTAGGCATATTGTTATTGATTTTGTTGTTATCGTTCCCACCATTAGCCTTTTTTGGTCCAGTTTTCTTAAAAACATTAGGGTTTGGTTTGTGAGATTTTTCAACAATCAAGGTATTGGCTTGAAAAAGACTCTTCAATACTCAAAGCAACAAATAATTCTTCAAGAGAAAAATTTACAGGCTTATGCTTAAGACCTCTAGCAAAGTCACCCAAGACGGTGCGGCAATGTCTTAATTAGAGAAAAAACATAAACAAACTCACCTTGTTCGACTTCTTTTGCTTTCATATCATAAATGAGGTCATCAAACTTAATCAACTAATCATAAACACTTTTACTATCAACTATTTGAAACTCTAACTACCATCAATAAACACATGTTTGAGACCATTTTCAGCAGATACCATAATGATAATCAAATGCAATCCACAATTCAAATGCAGATTATGAGAACAAATACGACATATATTATCAAATAAAACACTCAAAATTCTACCATAACAAATAATATCTTTATCGGAAGGTAATCCATTTTGCCACTAGAGTCTTTAGTAGTATATTTGCTAGTAGGAGTCTCGGTAGACTTAGTAGCATAACTTTCACCATTTTCTTTAAGACTACTTTGGATCACATAAAAAATCCTAATCTAGTCAACAAAAAAAAAATTGTTGTTACCAACACAAAAAAAAATTCCATCAAATTTGCAAGCTTGCTAAACAATAACTTAAGTAAATCCATCTTCGGCAAGTAGAAAATAATCCTAAAATAATAGAAACAAAAAGTTTCCTCTCTAAACTTGTTGAAAAAATAAGCACAAAAGACAACACCAATCAAGCAGGGAATATTTCTATTAATTTAGGAACAAACGATAATATAATAACAATAATTACCAAAGGTTAAATATGAGTCAAGTATAGAATAACCTAGGTCGATTAAGAATGTCGTAGCGCTCTCTGTAGATAGAAGCGGCCCCACTACACTGGTAGACAAGATTCAAAAACTCGATGATACTCTCGTGTTCAGCAAAGAGAACCCCGAACCACTTATATACTCAATGCTCAAGACAAAGGAGGGAAAACTATAAACCCGATCAAGAATATTTTTCTTTTCATAGACTCGGCAGATTAATATAAGAGAAGTTTGTTAAATGAATTGCGATGTCAAATGAAATAGTTGTATGTCAAATATGAGCATTATTGTTTTATTGTAAAAGAAATAACTCAAATTGTCTTTTTATAACGAAGGCTAAAGGCACTAGACCTATGATAACCACTAGTATAAAAATGGGAAAGTTGATATATCAACTAGTCATTAGTGGCTAGAGAATAGGGACATTTGTTTTAAATTAATAATATTATCCAACAAGGTTTACAAACATCTTACCACTAAGCTACCAAACGATTTCCAAATGACCCAAATATTAAACTGAGCTTAAAACTTTTAGTAAAATGCATCCTCATTGCCTTCATTTTAGGGAAATTTGATAAATTACCCTTCCACCTGGGGTGTTAATGAAAAATGCCACCAAAGTATTAAAACTTGATTTATGCATGCATGCCCACCTAATTGTCTACCTCATCGCTAACCAAATTCTCGTTAAAAGGAAAAAATCAAATTTCCATTTTTCTTTTGCAAATCTAAGGAACAATTACAAAAACATATCCATTGTTTATATTACATCTAACAATATTTCTAAAAATCCTAAAATTATCTTGGCCAACTTAATGTTTTTAAATAAAATGCAAACTCAAATTCAATTAATATAATGAACACCTTCAATGCTAACCTCTATCCGAGCTTCAAACCGCAATGAAAAAAGGTGAAAAGTCCATGTGAGAAGCGGAACAAAGAGTAAAATCCTACAAAACCCTAGTAGCAACATTGAATCACAGAAAAAAAATCTTTGGAGAACTAAATTGCAATATGGGAGACGGAAAATTTTTGGGAGACATAAAACGAGTTTCAACAAAGAGATGGGTTCAACTAAAAATATTTATATTGTGGTTTGAAGCTATTAATAGAAGTTAGTTTTGATGATGTTCATTACATTTAATTGAATTTGAGTTTGATTTTATTTGAAAATTGTAAATCGGGCAAGTTTTTCGATTTTTAGAATGGACTAGTATATCGCCCGTATGCGATGCATGGTGTATAATATAGTAATTAAGTATTGTATCATTTTGATATTAAAAAATTGATATATTATAGGAATGATAATTGACCTGGAAAGACAGGCATCGAAAGGCCCATCCCGACCATGTCCATTTAACTAGGGAATGATATATCTTTGAAGCAAGTTTATACACATATTGAAAAATACTTGTTGAGTTATCTAAAACTTTAAAAACTATAAGTCTACTTAATAATTTTAAACAACTATATTAAATTAGATCAATTAAGACATAGTTGAAATTTATACCACAAATTACTATATACTTTTTAATAAATAAAATCGTAGTATCATTTGATATCTCGATAACAATATCATTATACTCAAATCAGTATTATTTGAAAAACTATCTTATAATATAAAAGATTATTGTTTGATAATAACAAATAAATATAACATAAGTACATAATAGAACAAACACATAACATCTCTTTTATGTAATAAGTATATACATATTATATATTCAAAAATGTATGGACAATATAATATAAAAATTATAGAATTTGAATCTTTTTGCAATTATATATATATATATATAGCATTTCAATATTTCGTATTTCATACAATATTTATACATTGTATTATTTTATCGATATAATACAAAGTATACATATATATGATTTTTATATTTCACTTATTTCATGTAATATTTATGGTGGATTATTTTCTCAAATATAATACATAGATACATACTTATATATATAGCTTATATATTTATTCATGTTTTTGTAAGATAGTTTTTTTATTTCCAATGTTGTTGTCCATATTTGTATTGCATGTTCAACTTTTCGAGTATTGATTATTTTACTAATTTTATTGTGTAATATTCTAGTTTTTTGTTTTGAAAATTATGATCGGATATTTTGTATTTTTCATATTTTTAAAAGAGAAAATACGACATAATATATAATTGTCCAAAGAAAATTTCTTTTTGCTAAGAAACTTAATAAAATATATATTACTTTTGTTAATAAAAATTTGAACGTTTAAGTATTAAATTATGATTAAGAATATGCCGGAAAACTTACCAATTTTAAAAATACGAACAATCATATCACTTTTTTTATACAAAGATCTTCATTATTTTTTGGTGACAAAATATAAACCTAATTATTTTAAATTAGGAAAGTATGAATTATGTTATTATTCAATTACTGAAACTAAGAATTTTTTTATTTTTTAAAATTAAGAAAGTACAAAAGATGTTGTCAAAATATTTTTATGTTAATAATTAGAACTTACCAATTTATACTAATGGTGAAAACCCAATTTATCAAATAAGAAACTACAATAGTCAAAATACATGAATATACAAATTGTTCAATAGCCTAAATGCGTAATTTATAAAACCCACTACAAAATAAATTTTTGAGTAAATATATATTTTATTTTTTTATTATATTTAGGCATTGGTTTGTGAGAATTTTCAACAATCAAGGCCTTGGCTTGAAAAACAGACTCTTCAATTCTCAAGCAACAAATATTTCTTCAAGAAAAAAAACATTCAGGCTAATACTTAAGACCTCTAGCAAAGTCAGGCCAAGATGGTGCGACAATGTCTTAATCAGAGAAAAAACATAAACAGACTCACTTTGTTTAACTCCTTTTGCTTTCATATCATAAATGAGATCCTCAAACTTAATCAACTAATCAGAAACACTTTTACTATCAACCATTTGAAACTCTAACTACATCAATAAACACATGTTTGAGAACATTTTCGAGTAAACGATAATCAAATGCAATCCACGATTCAAATGCAAATTATGAGAAAAAAAAATACGATATATAATATCAAAGAAAACGCTTAAAATTATACCATAACAAATAATATCTTTATAAGCAAGTCATCCATTTTGCTACTAGAGTCTTTAGCAAAGATATTTTGCTAGTAGGGGTCTCGGTAGACTTAGTAGCAGAACTTTCACCATTTTCTTTAAAACTACTTTGGATCATACAAAAAATCCTAATCTAGTCAACAAAAAAAAATTGTTGTTGCCAACACAAAAAAAATTATCCATCAAATTTCCAAGCTTGCTAAACAATAACTTAAGTAAATCCATCATCGGCAAGTAGAAAATAATCCTAAAATAATAGAAACAAAAAGTTTTCTCTCTAAACTTATTGGAAAAATAAGCACAAAAGACAACACCAAGCAAGCGGAAAATATTTCTATTAATTTAGGAACAAACGATAATGTAAATGTGAGTCAAGTATAGAATAACCTAGGTTGATTAAGCATGTCGTAGCGCTCTCTCTAGATAGGAATCGGCCCCACTACACTGGTAGACAAGATTCGAAAACTCGATGATACTCTCGTGTACAACAAAGAAAACCCCGAACTACTTGTATACTCAATGCTCAAGACAAAGGAGGGAAAAATATAAACCCGATCAAGAACAATTTTCTTTTCATAGACTCGAAAAGCATTATTAATATAAGAGAAGTTTGTTAAATGAATTGAAGTATGTTAAATGAAATAGTTGTATGTCAAATATGAGCAAAGTATTTTTTATTGTAAAAGAAATAACTCACTTGCCTTTTTATAACGAAGGCTAAAGGCACTAGACCCATGATAACCACTTGTATAAAAATGGGAAAGTTGATATATCAACTAGTCGTTATTGGCTACGAGAATAGGGACATTTGTTTTAAAACAATAATATTATCCAACAAGTTTTACAAACATCTTACCACTAAGCTACCAAACGATTTTCAAATGACCCAACTATTAAACTACATCTTAAAACTTTTAGTAAAATGCATCCTCATTGCCTATTTTAGGAAATTTGATAAATTACCCTTCCACCTGGGGTGTTAATGAAAATGCCACCAAGTATTAAAACTTAATTTATGCATGTCTCATCCACCTAATTGTCTACCTCATTTAACCAAATTCTCGTTAAAAGAAAAAAATCAAATTTCCATTTTTCTTTTTGCAAATCTAAGGAACAATTACAACAACATATCCATTGTTTATATTATATCTAACAATATCAAACTATGCCTATTCTAAAAATCCTAAAATTATCTTGGCCAACTTATTATTTTTAAATAAAATGTAAACTCAAATTCAATTAATATAATGAACACCGTCAATACTAACCTATATCCATAGCTTTGGACCGCAATGAAAAAAAGGTGAAAAGTGCAGGTGAGAAGCGGAACAAAGAGTAAAATCCTACAAAACCCTAGTAGCGATTGAATCACGTAAAAAAATATTTGGAGAATTAAATTGCGAAGGGAGACGAAAAATTTTTGGGAGACGTAAACGAGTTTCAAATAGAGTGGGTTCAATTGAAAGTATTTCTATTGTGGTCCAAAGCTATTAATAGAAGTTAGTTGTGATGATGTTCATTACATTTAATTGAATTTGAGTTTGTGTTTTATTTGAAAATTGTAAATTGGCCATGTTTTTAGGATTTTTAGAATGGACTAGTATATCGCCTGTATGCGATGCACGATGTATAATATAGTAATTAAGTATTGTATCATTTTGACACTAAAAATTGATATATTATAGGAATGGTAATTGAACGGGAAAGGCGGGCATCGAAAGGCCCATCCCGACCATGTCTGTTGAACTCGGGAATGGTATACCTTTGAAGCAAGTATATACACGTATTGAAAAACGTGTATTGAGTTGTCTAAAACTTTAAAAACTATAAGTTTACTTAATAATTTTAAAAACTATTTTAAATTAGATCAATTAAGACAGTTGAAATTTATACCAACAAATTACTATATACTTTTTAATAAATAAAATCGAGTAACATTTGATTTCTCGATAACAATATTATTATTTGAAAAACTATCTTATAACATAAAAGCTTATTGTTTGATAATAACAAATAAATATAACATGTACGTAATAGAATAAATAAATAGTATTTATTTTATGTAATAAGTATTTACGTATTATATATTCAAAAAATATAGACAATATAATATACAAATTATATAATTTGAATCTTTTTGCCATTATATATAGAGCATTGCAATATTTCGCATTTCATACAATATTTATACATTGTGTTAGTTTATCAAATATAATACATAGATACAAAGAATAATATATATATATAGGGGTTGGATCTAATGAGACCAAAGGTCTGCGGTGAGATCGTAGGGACCGATCGGACCGTTGTAATAATTCCATGGGTGGCTCAGATTTAAACATCATAAAATATATTAATAATTTAAAATTAATTATGCTAAGGGTATAATAGACAAAGCAAAAAAAAACGTAAAAAACTACCATATCAAACTCCTTTAAAATAGGAATGTATATCCATTTAATTACCTCAATTCAATTAAACTCCTACCAAATAGGAATGTAATTTATTAAATTACGCTAATTCAATCGATCTCCTACAATAAAGGAACACATATATATTAACTCACGCCAATTCAATTTAATCTTTTCCTTAATAAAAAGCACGACAATTGAATTTCATGATAAATGCATAATGGAAGTGGAGACAGACAACATGTTCATTATAATTATGCAATAAATTAGTTCTAAATATGCAATTTGTCACTGCATTTGATATATTATATTTTTCTTTAAAAAAAAAAAGCAAATAGTACGATATAAAAATTCTAGGTATATGAGAATTTAGTCATCTTAACAAAAACAATATGTTATTTCTAAGTATGCAATATTTAATTTAAAAATATGCAATTTCTACAATAGTTACTATACGCAATAATTAAAATATTGCAACATTAATACAAAATGCGTACACATATATAAAAAAATGTATTATAAATATTTAAATTCAATTGCGAACATCAATATTTTACACCATGCACCATAACATTTAACCACAAAAAAAACAATAAAAAAAAAACTTGTCCAACTAACATCAAATATTTCCCCCAAAAAAACTATAATTTCTTCTTCCCACATTCCTAGCTTCTTCCAAATTTTAATCTCTTTACTCATTGTCATCGTCAAGCATTATTGTTGAGTTGTACTTGGTACACTCCGCCATGTAAGTCTCTATATGTCGCATATCGAATATTCAAATAGATGTTCTAATTGGGTGGATTTTTGAACAGCCCATCCCATTTGGACGCATCCTCCGGATACCAAATCTTGGAAAAAAATATCACATTCAAACAAAAAAAATAATTAATAATAAAAATTAAAAAAACACTGTATTTTAAAACAAGCCATATCCAACTACATAAAAAAATTAAAAAAAATTAAAATATATGTTAAACATACAATCTAATAACCACTATACATAAAAAAAAATATACAATATAACATACTTAAATATGCATCAAATGATACCTAATTATGCAACATCAAATACAATGTCTTTCCATTGGAGAAATTAAATTAGCTAATAAATGATAATATACATAGATAATAAACTAAATATGCAATACTAATGCACTATCTAAGCAATAAAAAATCAAGATACAAATTATTCATACCAAATGGATGCACTTAAACTATGCATTGATTGAAAAATAATTATACAAAGATAACATACTTAACTATGCAGAAACTATATCTAACTATACAATTAAAAACACAACATTACAATATAATAAAGCTAAATATGCAAAGATAAGAGAGATAACTATGCAATGTCAATGAGCTAACTATGCAATAAATATGAAATAATTAAGCATTAAGTCCTTGTTACAATTGTGAAGCCCTCAATTTTTATTCGAACATGTACTTATATCATGTATCGTCTTTGTACTATTTGACAATTCTACCGCGTCGCTTTGACGGGTAAATATTAATGATAAATATATTTCGTCTTTAATTTCCCTTATTTATTTCTTGTGATCATAATCATTTATTAATTTTATTTCACAATTATGATCACTTGGTTGATCATCATTATTATTACTTGTGTACTTTTTTTTGTCACCTTAGAATTTTAAGAGACTATCAATTTTTTACTACAACTTTCAACTACACAAGGTAAGTGTGGTACCTTTGGCCTATCCCTTCTCTTTTTCCCTCCTTGGTTCAAATCTTCATTTTCTAACTCAAAACTCCTTGTATTATTGGACTTAGGGGCTGCCTTAAGTGAGGATTAAAATCCTCAAGGTCTAGTGACACCACTTTACACCAATCAACCGAACAAACAAGGTGGGTGGAAAAATCCTTTCAACTTCTAGGTGTTTTAATTCATAAAAATGCATGTAGTATTTTGTTATTGAGCATTTGAGATATATATTATGTATTGCATGCTATTTTATTGTATCAAGTTGGAAAAATTTCTCAAGTGTTGCTCAAAATGCGATTTACTCAAAATTAGGACATACATGTACACTTTATTGTCATATTTGATAAATTCTTGTATGAGATGGTTATGTATGTGTATGACTCTTGAAATCTATGTTTTTATGGCCTATAACCTGGAAAAGTCGAGCATAATTGATTAAATTTTTATTTTTGGACTTAAAATGCAAAAACGGAAAGTTGGTGGACTTAATTGCAAGAAAATAAAACTTAAGGGACCCCTCTGTAATTTTCGATTTTGGGACTGAACTCAGGTTCAAAAATTATGTTTTGACATTTTATTAAAGTTTTAAGAGTTTTTAGATAAATAAAAATCAACCCTTAAAAGCCCAAGGACTAGATTGTAAAATTTGAGAAGTTTAAGGGCTATTTTGCAAATTTTGAAACTGTACCAGATCCTAATTTTAAAATTTGTAATTTTAACTCTTAAGGGACTGGAAATAACATATTTTAAGTGTATTCCAAAAATCCAAGTGTTTAGAGCTTGGAAAGTAATTTTATAAAACTTGAGGGACCAAATTGTAAAAGATTAAACTTGAGGACCCAAATGACATTTCCAGGACTTATACAGCCCATGTACCTGGAAATACTAATTTACCTATAACATAATTATATTTTGGACCCAAGGTTCAAATTTCATAACAATTGGACCCCTAAAAGCCTTAAAGGCAATTATTTCAAAATGGGACAAAAATGAGATTTTCAAAAGTTAAGGGACCTATACTTATGACGTTTTAAAACTGTTTTTGTCCCAATATCCCACTAACCTTAGTGACATTTTCCAACTGGAATCACATTAGAAGCCCTTCCGATTTGTGAGTTCCGATTATTTAAAACTTAGGGCCCGAAATGACAATTTTAACAAATTTGGGGCCAATATGAGAATTTTATAAAAACTCGACCTCAAAATTTTAAAAACCTGAATCTCTGAACAATTTAGAGAATTTAGGAACTGACCTCATAATTTTTCAAGGTCGGGACATTTATTTATTTAACTTTTAACCCCAAAAGTATTGGTTTTGACAAAACGGGGCTAATTGTAAATTTTATTTTTATAAGGACCTAACTCAAATTATTTTCTTTTAAAGAAACAGCCCTGGACCCTCTGACTTTAATATTTAATTAAAATATTTCATTTTCTTAAAAATCCCTTGACTTATCGGATCGTCTTGACCGATTAATACCCGATCGCGGGGCGACTTCCTCGTCTCGCGATTTCGAATCTATAACGGGACCTATGTTCCTCCTAATCCTTAAGATATCGAACTACTTATCCTCCCGATAATTATCTTCATCCCAATAACTCCACCAATGCCATAACTCTCTTGTGCAAAATTTGAGAACTTTTCATGAATCAAGTTTCCCGAATCAATAATACTTGATCGCCTGGTTGACTACCCGAACGTGTACTTAATTTCTGCTGAGTCAACTTGGTGTGTCGAGCTCACGATCGGAATGGATACATCGGGGGATGGAACCGGGCAGCTCAACGCTATTGCACTCTCCGCCCCATCGTCCTAATCCCGCAACCGAGGGACGGAGTTTGTCAAAGGGAAGCGGGTCGTAGTACTTGAGGTATAATCATGATTATGACAAATCCGAGCCTTGCTAGCTCCACTTTGGATTTTGTCTTTTCCTATGGAGCGATAAGGTGACGGTCTTGGACCATCTTGCTCGGGAGTTACAAGGAAGAACGAAGGAATGCTTTCGATCCACACAATTCCGGAGTTAATCGGACCCGCTTGGTTGGCGCTACAAATCCGTGACAAACCGCTTACTTGTCTTGCATAGGATTGGCGTTACAAATCCGTACACAATCCTCATGTTTGCTTGGACCATAGTGCCGCTTGACCGTGAATCGTTTTCTTAAATCGTATAAGTATATTACTTAATATGTTTATCACGACGCTTGTGGATGTGTGTGAAATCATGCATCATCTCTCACGCGTTTTCATACAACTAAATTTCTCGCATTAACTATATATATTGCCACACTTACACACGATCACCCCATCCACCGAGATTTCTGTCTCATTCCCTCCTGTTTTCTAACCTTTAGATGAAGAGTACGTCAAGACACCGAACCTCTGCATCGAATCCCTATCGCTTATGTGGAGCGACATTTCCTTTTACTTTTATTTGTTGTTGGACTCCTTCATTTTATTTCTTTTGGACCGTAAGTTAATTAAGATAATCTTTTGGGTTGTATTCGGATCTTGCCAGGACCTTAAGATGTAATTTGTACTCGTGGTTATTTTAATTCACGCATTAGGCTCTATTTCACTTGTAGTTTTGTATCTTTGGTTTCGATTTGTTGATTTATTTCTTTAAGTGATTGATCGTTGTCGCGTCACGTTTGGCGTGATGCTTATGGTATCGAGCTCGGCTAGTAAGATGGAAACTTACACCGAGCTAACCCGAGATAGGACCCTCGGATTGTGTCGGGTAATACCGTGACTTGACTAATTAAGTGTGAAATCGATTTCAAAAATGGCATAGAACCATATTATTGATGTTTAGGTTAAGCTAAAACTTATACTTGGAGAATCCCTAGTCATACTTGATTTGACTTAGCTGACCTTTGACTGACTTTCCTTAGTCATTCTTTCCTTGTTCTCCTTATCTTTCCTTACATCCGTCTAATCCGCCTCGATTTTGTTTGACAGATGGAGCCGCACCCCAACTTGGTGGGACGTAATAGAAGCTCGTTTTGAACGGACCACTATAAAGCCTTAGAACTTCATTGGCGCCGGACATTCCTACGGGCCGACTCCGAGCTTACCAGGGAACGACAATGCACTCGTGAACTAGGACACCTCCTGACAACTAGTCAAGAAGAGAAGAATAACCTTACCCTCCTCGTTAAAGACCGCGAGGACACCATCCGCGCTCGCGAAGACCAAATTGATTGATCCAGAACGCTCGGATAATACTCGCGAGAAGGTGGAACGTGCGAGGAAGGTCGCACGAAGTGGAGAATGGAGGCGCACATGTCAAGAGACACCATAGACGCCATGAGGAGACCATCAACAAACAAATGCAGTAATCGAGGAACTCACGCATGCCTTAACCTGGGGGATGCGGCTCGAGGCGCGCCACAGCCTAATGCGCCATCATTGCCACCGAGGCGGAACAATGCCCGACCTCGAGGCCGATAATGAAGAGGATCCCGAGGAGGATCCTGAAGAAGACCCGAAGAGGATCCCGATGAGGATCCAATGGAAGATGAAGAGCCCGAGGTGCTTGAAGCCGCCCCACTCGATGATGCTCCGGACTAGAACAAGTGGCCATATTTCGCCAATCGCCTAATCTTTGAGTGTTACCTCGGCTGATCAAGTTCCGGTTACGGGCGAGGCCGCTAGTGATGATGACGGCGACCTCACCGAATAGATAGCTTTTGCAATAGATAGTATCGTGGCACATATTACCTTTACTTTGTATTTTGCTTTTCGTTGTACCATGATTTCGGATTTACCATTGATTAAATATTTATGTTGTATGAACTCATTTGGATGTATTCAAATTTTCACATTAATGGATATATCCTTTTTCTTATTCTATGTCTTGTGCACTTGTGTTGCTCTCCTTGCGATATAACTTGTTTTACGCGAATATTTATTGGAATCATTCATTTTTGTATTGTAGCTAAACTCCGTTCATGGCCGAAATCGGGGGACGCGGGAGACCCCGCCGTATACCCCAAAGGAACGATGATGCGCAAAGGGATCGGGCACCCTCCTCCCCCGAATGCCACCACCTCCTCCGCCAATCGCAGGAGATAACCTAATCGCAATAGCCTTTTTACAACAGATATTAGTTTTCATGAGGCAACAAGCGAGCCTCGTCGGCCTAACCATGAACCTACTCGAGAGACGAATGACCGCACCTTGGAGCGGTTTCTCGATCGACCCCCGACTTTCTTAGGGAACCGATGACGTGAAAACGAGAAGAATGGATCGGGAAACCGGAGAATATCTTCAATGCTCTCCAATACTCGGGGAACAAAAGGTTACGCTCGCCGTGTTCGACTAGAATCACCGCTCGAGATTGGTGGAGAGCGGTTGAGAAAAGTGGGAACAGGGATCAAATAGATAGGACATGGGAAAATTTCTGGCTGAATTCAATGAGCAATACATACCCCATCGTGAAGGAGGCACGCGGGATGAATTCCATAAGTTGAGATAGGGAACATGTCTCGTGGCCCAATATGAGTCAATTCCATCGGTTATCCAAATATGCCCGAACAATCAAAGACGGAAGAGGACAAGTTGTATAAGTTCACACGGGGTGAAGCTAGAACTCGAAAACAACTTTTGACTCGTTGAAACAACAACATACTCACGGCCCGCATAAAAGGCGGCTCTCCCGCATTGAGTCGGGACTTAATCGCATTGGTCGATTCACCAATAATAGGCCATCAAACAGATCTCAAAAGGACAAAGAGCGGGACAACCATCAAGGCCGCTGTTAAAATTCGAAGGGCCAGCTTGTTAAGACGAAAAAAGGAAAGGACCGATCTGGGAAAACTTAGGGCCAAGTCTGTACACATTGCCAAAAACCGACATACGCCAATGATCGCTTGGCATAAACATGGAAGGTGTTTAAGCTGTGGTAGTAATCAACACCACCAAGGATTGCCCAAAATACGAAGACCGAACCAAACAAAAAGCAACCACGAGGAGCGCTAATGGCCAGGGTAACCGGGCAAGGATGCTGCTCGAGCATTTGCACTAGCCGGACATGAGGTGCGGAGGCAACAGATGTGGTGGAAGGTACGCTTCTAGTATCTAACCACTATGCTAAAATACTATTTGACCCTGGATCAACGCATTCATTTGTCGCACCACATTTTGTACACAAGTTACATGCATGCATGGAACATATGCCTATAGGTTTAGAAGTATCCACTCCTATGGGCGCAAGCCGATAATGATACTATCTATAATGCATGCGAAGTTAAAATTGATGAGATAAATTTCCTGCGATTTGATCTTTGCCGCCTATATCTGAATACGACATTATATTGGGAATGAACGGTTGTCTGCACACCATGCACAAATGGACTGCCATCGCAAGTCCATTAAACTATGTGAACCCGATAAGCCCGAATTGGAAATTTCGGGAAGAGCACGAGTTAAGATTGCCCCAATCATTTCAGCAATGCAAGCGAGGAAGCGCGATCACTAGAGGGGCACAAGGGTACTTGGCGTTTGTAATTAACAAACCTAAGGTTGAGACACAAATTAATCAAGTACCTATAGTATCGGAATATACGAGATGTATTTCCACAAGAACTCACCACTGTCCCTCCCGGATAGGGAAGTTGAGTTCACCATCGAGTATTACCAAGAACCGCCCGATCGCTTAACGCCGTATAGAATGGCTCTGTTGAGTTACAAGAGTTGAAGACACAATTACGAAGTGATGGATGTGGGATTTATTCGACCAAGACGTCTCCCTGGGAGCACCGGTACTATTTGTCAAAAAGAATGATGGCACATTAAGACGTGTATAGACTATCGCGGACTTAACAAATGCGTGACCATCAAGAACAAATATCCCCTCCCGAGGATAGGCGAATCGCTTGATCAACTTCAAGGAGCGGCGGTGTACTCAAGTTTGATTTACAACGGGGATATTATCGATTAAAGATCCGTGAAGAGGCGTTTCCAAAACAAAGATTTCGGATCGAGATATGGACACTACGAGTTTGTAGTGATGCCTTTCGGTTTGACAAACGCACCAAAAGCGTTTATGGATTTAATGCATCGAGTCTTCCAACCTTATTTGGATCAATTCGTAGTGATATTCATTGATGACATACTCGTATACTCTAAGTCTAAAGAGGAGCATGAGCGTCATCTAAAAATTGTTTTAGAGACACTACGAGAACACAAGTTTGTATGCCAAATTCAGGCAAGTGCGAATTTTGGCTTAGTGAAGTCGCATTCTTGGGACACATAGTATCCGGCACCGGGATCGCCGTAGATCCTTGAAAGACAGGTGGTTGAATGGAAACAACCCGAGTCAGAATGGAGATCGAAGTTTCTTAGGACTAGCTAGATATTATCGAAGATTTATCCAAGATTTCTCCAAGATAGCGGACCACTCACTCGACTAACCCGGAAGCAAGTCAAGTTTGAGTGGAATGACAAGTGTGAGGCTAGTTTCAAGAGTCAAGAAACGACTTACTACGGCTCGATCTTAGCCCTTCCAAAGGGAACAAAAACTTAGTCGTCTACATGTGACGCATCAAAGGAAGGATCGGGAGCGTGACTCATGCAAGAAGGAAAGGTCATTGCTTACGCATCACGGAAACTCAAGCCATATGAAGCCAATTACCCAACGCATGACTTGGAATTGGCAAAGCAATAGTGTTCGCATTAAAGAAATGGAGACACTATCTCTACGAGCAACATTCACGGTTTACACATCATAAGAGCCTAAAGTACCTATTCTCTCGAAAGAACTCAATTTGAGGCAACGGAGATGGATGGAGTTAATAGAAGATTATCACTTTAATATTCAATACCATCCCTGAAAGCTAACGTAGTAGTCGACGCCTTGAGCGAGAAAGGCGAGTTTAGCTAGACTAATGATTCGAGAGTGGAGATCATTAGAAGAATTGAGCACTTGGAATCCGACGAGAACCAAAGGTGCTCGAATTTCATGTGCTAATATTTCAGATTAAACCCGATCTACCGAACGAGATCAAAGTGACACGAGGATTGACGTGCAACTTCAAAAACTAAAAGAGAAGATACTCAAAGGAGAAAGATCGGAATTCTCGATACGGGAAGATGGGATCATCGATTTGAATAGAATTTGTGTACCGAGTGATGAGCAACTTAGGAACAGAATCCTTTCGAAGCACACCGTTCGAAATACATTATACATCCTGGAGGAAACAAGATGTATAAGGACTTGAAACAACATTATTGGTGGGTAAACATGAAGAACCAGGTAGCAGCGAGTTGAGTTCGCTGCGAGATGTTTGACTTGTCAACGAGTAAAAGCCGAACACCAACGACCATCCGGTTTATTACAACCGTTGAGAATTCCCGAGTGAAAATGGGAACACATAACGATGGACTTCGTGACGGATCTACCAAGGACCGCACGAGGTGATGATGCTATTTGGGTAGTCGTGACCGACTCACGAAATCGCATTTCTTACCCATGAAGAAAAAACCGACAAGCTTGCGAAACTTGCGCAAATTTACATCCGAGAGATCATCCGACTACATGGAGTGCCACGACATAGTGTCGAGACAGAGACCCGAGGTTTGTCTCCAGTTAAAATGCTTACATGAGGAATTGGATACCTCGCTAAGTTTCAAAGACAAAGAAGACATCCGCAAAACCGATGGCGGTCTGAGCGAACAATTCAAACCCTGGAAGACATGTTGCGAGCCTGCGCATTGGATTTCCAAGGAAGTTGGGATTCGCACTTACCATTGGCCGAGTTAAACTTATAATAACAGTTATCGGGGCCACGATTGGGATGGCACCCTACGAAGCTTTGTATGGACGAAAGTGTAGATCCCTCTACACTTTGGGAGATTGATGACCAATGGAATCCGAAGGAGAAACGGAAGTCACCCTCGATTCCAAAGGTCGACTTAGTTCAGAGGCCATGGAGAAGGTCAAGTTGATCAAGGAGCGGATCCGTGCACGCTCGAGCCGCCAAAAGAGTTACGCGGACAAGAGGAGAAAAGACTTGGAATTTGAAGCCGGGAGATGAGGTATTTCTCGGACTCTTGCCACGAAAAGGATTGATCAATCCAAGAAAAGGGGGCAAATTGAGTCCGAGATATATTGGACCTTAAAAAATTTTGCAGAGGATTGGAAAGTTGGCCTACAGACTTGAGTTACCGGCACAGTATGCGGGAATGCACGATGTATTCCATGTGTCGAGATTGAAAAAGTATCAACCAGATCCCGAGCATATCATCACTCGTGATGCTCCTCCTCTAATGGAGAATTTATCTTACACCGAGGAACCAATCGAATCATTGACCAAGATACGTCGATTGCGAAGCGAGAGAGATCCCAATGGTTAAAGTTGTATGGCGGAACCACAACCGAGACGAAGACGCAACATGGGAGATGGAAGAAGACATGAGGAATCAATACCCAGAACTATTCTGAAGAGAATTTGGGGACCAAATTCTTTTAAGGAGGGGAGAATGTGAAGCCCTCGATTTTTATTCGAACATGTACTTATATCATGTATCGTCTTTGTACTATTTGACAATTCTACTGGCGTCGCTTTGACGGGTAAATATTAATGATAAATATATTTCGTCTTTAATTTCCCTTATTTATTTCTTGTGATCATAATCATTTATTAATTTTATTTCACAATTATGATCACTTGGTTGATCATCATTATTATTACTTGTGTACTTTTTTGTCACCTTAGAATTTTAAGAGACTATCAATTTTTGACTACAACTTTCAACTACACAAGGTAAGTGTGGTACCTTTGGCCTATCCCTTCTCTTTTTCCCTCCTTGGTTCAAATCTTCATTTTCTAACTCAAAACTCCTTGTATTATTGGACTTAGGGGCTGCCTTAAGTGAGGATTAAAATCCTCAAGGTCTAGTGACACCACTTTACACCAATCAACCGAACAAACAAGGTGGGTGGAAAAATCCTTTCAACTTCTAGGTGTTTTAATTCATAAAAATGCATGTAGTATTTTGTTATTGAGCATTTGACATATATATATATTATGTATTGCATGCTATTTTCTTGTATCAAGTTGGAAAAATTTCTCAAGTGTTGCTCAAAATGCGATTTACGAAAATTAGGACATACATGTACACTTTATTGTCATATTTGATAAATTCTTGTATGAGATGGTTATGTATGTGTATGACTCTTAAATCTATGTTTTGTATGGCCTATAACCTGGAAAAGTCGAGCATAATTGATTAAATTTTTATTTTTGGACTTAAAATGCAAAAACGGAAAGTTGGTGGACTTAATTGCAAGAAAATAAAACTTAAGGGACCCCTCTGTAATTTTCGATTTTGGGACTGAACTCAGGTTCAAAAATTATGTTTTGACATTTTATTAAAGTTTTAAGAGTTTTTAGATAAATAAAAATCAACCCTTAAAAGCCCAAGGACTAGATTGTAAAATTTGAGAAGTTTAAGGGCTATTTTGCAAATTTTGAAACTGTACCAGACCCTAATTTTAAAATTTGTAATTTTAACTCTTAAGGGACTGGAAATAACATATTTTAAGTGTATTCCAAAAATCCAAGTGTTTAGAGCTTGGAAAGTAATTTTATAAAACTTGAGGACCAAATTGTAAAAGATTAAACTTGAGGACCCAAATGAAATTTCCAGGACTTATACAGCCCATGTACCTCTAAATACTAATTTACCTATAACATAATTATATTTTGGACCCAAGGTTCAAATTTCATAACAATTGGACCCTAAAAGCCTTAAAGGCAATTATTTCAAAATGGGACAAAAATGAGATTTTCAAAAGTTAAGGGACCTATACTTAGGAAGTTTTAAAGCTGTTTTTGTCCCAATATCCCACTAACCTTAGTGACATTTTCCAACTGGAATCACATTAGAAGCCCTTCCGGTTTCTGAGTTCCGATTATTTTAAACTTAGGGCCCGAAATGACAATTTTAACAAATTTGGGGCCAATGTGAGAATTTTATAAAAACTCGACCTCAAAACTTTAAAACCTGAATCTCTGAACAATTTAGAGAATTTAGAACTGACCTCATAATTTTTCAAGGTCGGGACATTTATTTATTTAACTTTTAACCCCAAAAGTATTGGTTTTGACAAAACGGGGCTAATTGTAAATTTTATTTTTATAAGGACCTAACTCAAATTATTTTCTTTTAAGGAAACAGCCCTGGACCCTCTGACTTTAATATTTAATTAAAATATTTCATTTTCTTAAAAATCCCTTGACTTATCGGATCGTCTTGACCGATTAATACCCGATCACGGGCGACTTCCTCGTCTCGCGATTTCGAATCTATAACGGGACCTATGTTCCTCCTAATCCTTAAGATATCGAAGACTACTTATCCTCCCGATAATTATCTTCATCCCAATAACTCCACCAACGCCATAACTCTCTTGTGCAAAATTTGAGAACTTTTCATGAACTGCTTCCCGAATCAATAATACTCATTTGCCGGTTGACTACCCGAACGTGTACTTAATTTCTTGCCTCGAGTCAACTTGGTGTGTCGAGCTCACGTCGGAATGGATACGTCGGGGGATGGAACCGGGCAGCTCGGCTGCTATTCCACTCTCCGCCCCATCGCCCTAATCCCGCAACGGGGACGGAGTTTGTCCAAGGGAAGCGGGTCGTAGTACTTGAGGTATAATCATGATTATGACAAATCCGGAGCCTTGCTAGCTCCACTGTGGATTTTGTCTTTGCCTATGGAGCGATAAGGTGACAGTCTTGGACCATCTTGCTCGGAGAGTTACAAGGAAGAACGAAGGAATCATTGTCCGATCCACACGATTCCTCGGAGTTAATCGGACCCGCTTTGGTTGGCGCTACAAATCCGTGACGCAACCGCTACTTATCTTGCATAGGATTGGCGTTACAAATCCGTCGCAATCCTCATGTTTGCTTGGACCATAGTGTCGCTTGACCATGAATCGTTTTCTTAAATCGTATAAGTATATTACTTAATATGTTTATCACGACGCTTGTGGATCGTGTGTGAAATCATGCATCATCTCTCACGCGTTTTCATACAACTAAATTTCTCGCATTAACTATTTATATCGCCACACTTACACACGATCACCCCATCCACCGAGATTTGTCTCATTCTCTCCTGTTTTCTAACCTTTAGATGAAGAGTACGGCAAGACACTTTGAACCTCTGCATGAATCCCTATCGATTATGTGGAGCGACATTTCCTTTTACTTTTATTTGTTGTTGGACTCCTTCATTTTATTTACTCATTTGGACTGTAAGTTAATTAAGATAATCTTTTTTGGGTTGTATTCGGATCTTGCACCTTAAGATGTAATTTGTACTCGTGGTTATTTTAATTCATTTGCATTAGACTCTATTTCACTTGGAGTTTTGTATCTTTGGTTTCGATTGTTGATTTATTTCTCTTTAAGTGATTGATCGTTGTCGCGTCACGTTTGGGGCGTGACAACAATTGAGCTCACTATGCGTTGAATGTAAACTTAGTATGCATTATATCTTATTTAAATTTGCAAAGAAAATAGATCTAAATATGCAACAAGATGAATATAATTGTCGATTTAATAAAGCGAAATATGTGTTATAGGAGAGAAAACTATGCAATGTCAATAAACTAACTATACAAAGAGAAAGAGCTAAATATGCAATAATTAAACTAATTATACAAAGACAAATTATCGAACTATGAATATAATTTATAATATAACTAAATGTGCGAGATAATATAACTAATTATGCAATACATATAATAAACTCATGCATTATAAATCAATTGGATATTATTTTTCCTCATTCTCCCTTCGATTTATGCCTTCCACCTCATATTCTAAAAAATCAACAACACATTTAACTTATACTACATTCTCATAAAAACATTGAACGATTAACTCCATCTCCTAAAAAAGAGTAAAATTATACTTGAGTTTGATTCCCTTAAAATCGTCCTTCTACCATTACAAATGAATGACCCCTCTTCACTTTAAAAACCTAAATCAACAAACAACCGAAAATTTAAATTCATGCTCGCAAAAAAAAAAAAAAAATACAAATTAACATCATACCTTCAACGATGGCAAATCAGAAGCCTTCGAAAATATACCTAAAACTATAAAATCGAGTGGGTGAATTAAAAAAAAACTAATTTGACAACTAATTAAAAGGAATAAAGTATTTGTTAGTTATACACAACACACATACCTATGGAGAAGACACCGTCAAAACCGTCAAACCTTAAAACACCTACAAGCTTGATTAATTTTTTTTTTTCGAACTCTCGTGATACTGATTGGTTTAATGGTGGAAAAATTGGAAGTAAAACCCAAATGAAAGCCCCAAATCACAAAGAATCAAATATATGTTTTTTTAATCGAAACGCGTGGCTGCATATTCTGATTTGCCCCCATAAAAAATTTGATAAAAAAGAAAAATTACTAAATTGTCCTGCATGAGAGGCAGTTACTTAAAATAGGGGGAAAGATCTCATCCATCCAAATTTTTTAATCAATGGTCAATAAAAGTCCCTACGGTCTCACCTAGGAGAAGTTGTCTCATTTGAACAAATCCATATATATATATATATATATATATATATGATTTTATATTTCACTTATTTCATGTAATATTTATGGTGGATTATTTTCTCAAATATAATATATAGATACATACTTATATATATATAACTTATATATTTATTCATGTTTTTGTAAGATAGTTTTTTATTTCCAATGTTGTTGTCCATATTTGTATTCCATGTTCACCTTTTCATAGTATTGATTATTTTACAAATTTTGTTTTGTATTGTTCTCCGTTATTTTTGAAAATAATGGTCGGATATTTTGTATTTTCCATATTTTTATAAGAGAAAATACGACAGAATATATAATTGTCCAGCAAAATTTCTTTTTTTGTAAGAAACTTAATAAAATATATATTACTTTTGTTAATAAAAAATTAAATATTTAAGTATTAAATTATGATTCAGAATATGCCGAAAAACTTACCAATTTTAAAAATATGAACAATCATATCACTTTTTTTATACAGTGATCTTCATTATTTTTTGGTGACAAAATATAAAATTATTTATTTTAAATTAGAAAAGTATGAATTATGTGATTATTCGATTACTGAAACTAAGAATTTTTTTATTTTTTTAAATTAAGAAAGTATAAAAGATGTTGTCAAAATATTTTTATGTTAATAATTAGAACTTACCAAATTATGCTAAGGGTGAAAACCCGATTTACTGAAATAAGAAACTACAATAGTCAAAATACATGAATATACAAATTGTTCAATAGCTCAAATGTGTAATTTATAAAACCCACTACAAAATAAAATTTTGAGTAAATATATATTTTTTATTTATTATATTTATTTTTTATTTTATATATGCAATATGGGTGTCAAATAGAAGATCGAAAAAGATGATTAATTTTATTATACGTCAAAAATAAATTAAAAACATATAAGTTATTATCTTTTTTAAAAAAAATAAATATAATAATTAATGCAATGACCACACATATTTAGAAAATTAATTAATGCAATACACAGATTTGGAAAATATAAAATAACAAATAATTTTTATCTTTTTTTCCAGACTTTTATTACTTTTTATAGCAATGAAAAATGGGGAAATTTTTATTGTTACTATTTTGAGAATGATCTCTCTTTATATATATGTAGATACATAGATTTTATTTTTTAAAACATTATCAATCTTGATTTTATACACCGTGATTGTGGTTTAATTATGAATATTTTTAGGAAGCAATATAAATTCGATTTTCATAATCTATTTTTACGTGATGAGCGAGCTAATTAATTCAGATATTAATATTAAAATTTATTCTTAGAAAGAATAAAACATTCTGGTTATTAGGTTTGAAAGTTGAATAAATTTCAGTGGTCAAAACAATGTTGTATATCGATACACGTCTATTATATGATTAAGTTTGGAAAGTTTTTTAATTTCAATACCAGAATTAAATTATGAAATTCATTACTCTATTCTTTATTTCAGAAATTTTAACAATAATACACATGTGAAGCCCGATTTTTCCGAGCTATTAATTGATCCTTATTGTCGTTTATACTTTTGATCGACTACTTTACCGCGTCATTTTGACGGGTAATTATTAATAATATATACATTTTGTATTTTATTTCATTTTATTTAATTACTTGTGATCATGATCTTTATTAATTCTATTCCTCATTTATGATCACTTGATTGATCATTAATACTATTTTTTTGTATTTATTAGTCACCTTAGAATTTTAAGAGACTATTTATTAGAGACTTTTACCTTATAGAATTAAGAATTTGATTTAGATTAAGTGATCATGAGACTTACAAGTGATCAAGGAAATCACTAAATATTTTGGAGATTGATATATTTCATCTATTATCATCAAATTTGGGACAAAAAAATATATGGAATTACCATATTGCCATTATAGTGGATTGGCCATGGTGGATATTTTTGGAGTAAAAATATCATCCAACTCTTGTACACCTACACCTTATATTAGTCATCTTGTGTATAATTATACCATTAATTCAAACATTATACACATTATCTTATACATCAATTTTATATCATTAAATTCCCCAACATATCCTATTCTTCCCAACATTCTTCTTATTCCTCTCAACATTCCAATTTGACCCATACCTTGACTCACCTTTTGTCTCCATGCAAGAGACAAATTACAAGACACAAATTAATCAAAAATTTCTTCCCCCTCTTCCCCAAAGTGGACGGCCATTATGCCAAAATTTAACAAAAAATTTCATTTTTCACCCAACACCTTCATCTCTCAAGCTAATTCTCCTCCTTCTCTCTAACCTCTCTCTAAGATTCATTCACATCTTCAAACATTCAAACAAAATCCATTCATATCTTCAAACCTTCAAACACCAACTCTTCACATCTTCAAATCTTCAACATAAGTTCTTCATATCTTCAAGTACCACTTCTTCATATCTTCAATTATTCAAACACAAGTTCTTCACATCTTCAAACCCATCTTCATAACTCCAAGAACATCTTCTTCCTAACATCAAACATACTTCCTTTCTTCAAACATCTAAACCAAACAAACAATCTTACCACTAAAACACCAAAAATTCGAACACCCCTATTTCAAGGTAAGAAATTTCACTCCTCAATTCAACTTAAATTCTTACTACTCATCACTTTCTCTTTTTATATAAGCTTGAATTTTTGATTTTGAGGTACTTAGAAGACCACTTGGAGACATGCATGCATGGTGATGAAACTTGAAGACTTGAAGAAGAAATAGTAGAGGAAATTAGATTACAAGGTAAGAATTGAGTACTAGACCCCTTCTTTCCTCTTCTTTATAATATTTTCAAATTTTAACACCCCTTTTTCATTTTTGAAAAATAGGGGCTGACCTTAGGAGATTTTGGAGTTGAGCCAAATTTTCCAATTTTTAAGCTTCAACTAGTCTCCAAACATCCACTACACAAGGTAAAGTGTAGTCCTTCTCATTTCCTTATTTCCTTCTTTTTCTCCTTAATTTTTCTCTCATTTTTCTAACTCCAAATTTTGATATTTTTTTGAATTAGGGGCTGACCAAAGAAGCCTCATCCAAAAATTGTGAAATTATCCTTTTATTTCACAATTTCCAATTTTAAGGTGGGTGGAAAAATACTTTCCAACTTCAGGTGTTTTTATTAAAATGCATGTAGAATTTTGATCATGAGCCCTTGAGATATATAATCTATGTATTGCATGTCAATTTTATGTATCAAATCATGAAAATTCTCAAGAGTTGCTCAAAATTTCTATTTATTGAATTTTAGGTGCATTCATGTGTAATTTAATATTTTAATTGATGAATTCTTGTTTGTATTGGACATGCATGTGTATGATCTTTAAAATCTATGTTTTGGATGCCTTATAACCTGGAAAAGTCGAGCATAATTGATTAAATTTCAATTTTGGACTTAAAAATATAAAAATAGAAAGTTGGTGGACTAAATTGCAAGAAAATAAAAGTTAAAGGACCCCTCTGCAAATTTCGAAATTTGGGACTGTACTCAGGTTCAAAAATGACTTTTGGACATTTTAATAAAGTTTTAAGAGTTTTAAGATAAATAAAATCGACCTTTAAAAGCCCAAGGACTAGATTGTAAATTTTGAAAGTTTAAGGGCTACTTTGCAATTTTTAAAACTGTACCAGACCTTAACTTTAAAATTTGAAATTTTTACTCTTAACGTAATGGGAATTACATATTTTAAAAGTATTCCAAAAATCCAAGTGGTTAGGGCTTGGAAAACAATTTTTCTAAAATTGAGGGACTAATGTGTAAAATACTAAACTTGAGGACCCAAATGAAATTTCCAGGACTTATGCAGCCCATGCACCTGGAAATACTAACTTAACTATAACTTAAATATATTTTGGACCCAAGGTTCAAATTTCATTACAATTGGACCCCTAAAAGCCTTAAAGGCAATTATTTCAAAATGGGACAAAAATGATATTTTCAAAAGTTAAAGGACCTACACATATTTCTTTTAAAAACTGATTTTGTACCAATATCCTACTAACCTTAGTGACATTTTCCAACTGGAATCACAATAAAATCCCTTCCGGTTTGTGAGTTCGAATTTTTTAAAACTTAAGGTCCGAATTGGCAATTTTTACAAATTTGGGGCCAATGTGAGAATTTTACAAAATCTCGACTTCAATGTTTTAAAACCTGAATCTCTGTACAATTTGGAGAATTTAGGAACTGACCTCTTAATGTTTCAAAGTCGGAATATTTATTTATTCAATTTTTAACCCCAAAGTGTTAGTTTTTACAAAACGGGCTAAATTACAATTTTTCTTTTATAAAGGACCTAACCCAAATTATTTTCTCTTTTACTAAAATAGCCCTAGACCCTCTGACTTGGAGATTTAATTAAAGTATTTTATTTTCTCAAAACCATCCTTGACTTATCGGATCAATTTGACCGATTAATACCCGATGCGGAGCGACCTCCTCGTCTTGCGATTTTGTATCTATAACGGAACTTATGTTCCATCTAATCTTCAGGATATCGAAGATTGCTTATCCTTCCGATGATCATCTTCATCCAAATACTCCACCAACGCCATAATTGCCACTCGCGTTTTTCAAAAAATTTCCTAAAATGCTTCCCTGAATCAATAATACTCATTGCACTGGTTGATTGTCCGTAATTGTAATTACTTTCCTCGCCTGAGTCAACTTGGTGTGTCGAGCTCACGGTCGGAATGGATCGTCGGGGATGGAACCGGGCAGCTCGGCTGCTATTCCACTCTTTCTCGTCCCATCGTCCTAATCCCGCAACCGAGGGACGGAGTTTGTCCAAGGGAAGCGGTCGTAGATCTTGAGGTATAATCATGATTATGACGGATTCGAGCCTTGAAAGCTCCACTGTGGATTTTGTCTTTGCCTATGGAGCGATAAGGTGCGGTCTTGGACCATCTTGACCGGGAGTTACAAGGAAGAACGAAGGAATCGTTATGCGATCCACACGAATCCGTGAGTTATCGGACCGTTTTGGTTGGCGTTACATTTCCGCAATCGCAATCGCTTGCTACTTTCTGTTGGTTGGCGTTACATTTCCGCAAATGCAACCGCTTACTGTTGCATTGGTTGGCGTTACATTTCCGCACGCAAATCGCTACCTATTTTGCATTGGTTGGCGCTACAAATCCGTGACGTAACCATTAATTGCCTTGCATGGGATTGGCGTTACATACATGCAATCCTACTGTCTTGATCGAATCACATAGTGCTGTGTGACCATGAATCGTTTTCTTGAATCGTATAAGTATATTATTTAAATATTTTATCACGACGCTTATGAATCGTGTGTGTGAATCCATGCATCATACTCACGTGTTTTCATATAAATCGTTTTCTCACATTAACTATATTGCGCCACACTTGCACCACGATCACCCCATCCACTGAGATTTCCTGTCTCATCCCCACCTATTTTCTAACCTTAGATGAGGATTTCGTTGAAGATGCGAACCGCCCTGGATTGAGACCTCGTACTCTACTTGTTGGTTTTACTACTTCTTGTTGTTGATTGGACTCTTTTCTTATGTTGTTGTCGGACTTTTGTATTTCTTTCCATTCCGTTTTGTAGAAGGGGCGTAGGACCCTTTGACTTTAAGTTACTATATTTTGTTGATTTTCGGGTTGTAATTTGGATGATGGATTGTAGACTTTAATTTGTACTTGTACTTGTTAATTATTCCGCTGCTATTTAGACTCTGTCTCATTGGGTTCTCGATGTTATTAAATCCTGGACTTTGTTTGGTTGTTATATTAAGTTGTGGATCGTTCGTCCGTTTGGGGCGTGACATGAAGAGTGGTATCGAGCTCGGCTAGTAAGATGGAAACTTACACCGAGCCGACCCCGGATAGGACCCTCGATGCGTGTTTTGGGTAGTACCGCGACTTGACCAATTAAGTGTGAAATCGATTTCAAATTGGCATAGAACCGTCTTATTGATGTTTGAACTAAGTTAGAACGCATATTTTGAGTTTTCATAGTCATACTTGTCTTGACTTAGTTGAATCTTGATGACTTTCTTGTTCATTCTTTCCTTATTCCCTCCTTATCTTTCCTTTACCTTTGGGTGATCCGCCTTAGTTTTGTTTGATCGGGATGGAGTCGCGCGCCACCTTCTTGGTGGGGCGTTTTTCATGCTCGTGTCTTGGCGAGAGTACTACCGGGCACTCGCGATTCACCGCACCGGAGAGTATTCGGCGACCTCGGAGCTACCCGAGGAGCGCCAGGCGGTATGTGGGGACTGACACATCGCTTGGCAAGGAGCCAAGATGAAAAGAGCGAGTTGACCACTATCATTAAGGACCGCGACAACACCATACGGCGGAGGATCGGATCTGAGAATATCCGGAGCGCTGGATAATGTGCGAGAAAATGAAGAGGGCAAGTGACGGCCGCCGAAATGGGAGATTGACGCCCGCCTTTCCCGCGACACCGTTGAGCGCTTGGAGGAGACCCTCATCAAGTAGATGACAAAGTGATAGAGGACCTTACACAGGCCCTAGCTCGGAGAGACGCCGCACCGAGGCTCGCTTTGGCGGCTAATGCCCGGCCATTGCCACCATCCGAGTGGAGCCCGTGCACGACGCCGAGGAGGGTCCCGAGGAGGATCCGGTCGACATTGGAGAGCCTGAGGCACTTGAGGCTGCTCCACTTGATGAGGCTCGGAATTCGAGCAAAGTGGTTAGATTTCGTTGATTGGCCCGAGGTCGTCGGCGCCACCTCACCCGACCGGCCCCAATTATGGACATAGGCAAGTAGTGGCGATGATGGCGATCTCACCGATTAGCTAGCTTGATTGTCGGTTTGTGCTTTACATTCGTAGACACTTTTCCACCAGGATGTACCTTGCTTTCTATTATATTAGATTGATTTGTATTTTGGTTCGGATGTATCTTTGACTCGGTATTACTAGTGTTGTACTTCATGGGTGTATTCAAATTTTACATTAATAAATATACCTCATTTTGGATGTAGGTGATTTAGAAATTTCTTGATTTGAAGGTCAGTAATGCCCATTATGATGAGACTTGAAGGATAAAAGGTTATCACTTGACATATAATCGGATCATATGATATATTATAGAAGTTAGATGCCTAATGATATTACTTTAGAGAATGATTGGGTGGGAATTACTAGGTATGATTTACCGATGATGTGCCATTGTGTTATTCGTTCTAAATACTTCGCGAGCTTAAATAAGCAAATTTGACTTGTTGTTTGGTATCGTGGATAAGATACGTCAAGGATATGACGATTATAGGGTCTCAAATGGATATTGTCACTATATATTTTTTTAGTTATGATATCTCATTTGTGAATTAAATTTGGGATAATGATTATCGTGAGTATTCGAGAATATTATGGTGATCTAGCACTCACATGATATATGAATTTAATTGATTTTGACTTAGTTATTGAGTATTAAGTATTGATTAATTTCGGAGGAGACGGATAATAGTATTCTATATAAAGTATATGAGATGTGCACATTTATCCGGAATAATCAAGGACCTTATGATTATGGAAATTGAGATTGCTATCAAGATTTTAGAAGGAGCGACTCATATGATAACAACTTTGGAAATAACTTATTAAATGATTACTGAGGTCTTGACTATTATATGTTGATGGGTGGAGATTATGGGTTGATCTTGCACTTTTAGCGATGAAATCTACTACCGATTGTTCGAGAAATATACCCCGATATGAGTAGGTGTCTACTATTTAGTTAAATCGATTCTATTATAATGAGTATCATTTTCTTGGGTAAATGAAGTATTGACTAGCTGTGACAAGCAAGGATATATTCGGGATATGAATTATAAGAGGTATGTTTGAACTAATAATTGCGGGAATAGTACATTAGAATGGTATGTGGAATAGAAATGATTGGTTAAGTGATAATCGAATAGTGGTGCCAATGTTACGGATCACATGAATAGGGTACTATGAATAGTGTCTATTACAAGGCGATGACAAGAAATTTTGAGTACCACTAAGGTTATCAAGAGATATTTTTGCGAGAATGATTATTGGAAATTGGTGAAAAATTTGGATCGAATATAAGCGCCTCTAGGCCACCTAAGTTTTGAAATTGAGGAATTGGGTACCTCGCTAAGTTTTTACGTAGACAACATCACATTCACAAATCGATGGACAGTGAGCAAACAATTCAAACCCTAGAAGATATCTGCGAGCACCGCACGTTGGATTTCCAAGGAAGTTGGGATTCACGCTTACCATTAGCCGAGTTCACCTACAATAACGATTATCGTGGCCATGATTGGGATGGCACCTACGAGGCATTATATGGGCGAAAATGTAGATCCCCACTACACCGGGAGATTGATGACCAATGGACTCCGAAAGAGAAAGCGAAAGTCGCCTCGATTCCAAAGGTCGACTTAGTTCAGGAGGCCATGGAGAAGGTCAAGCTGATCAAGGAGTGGATTCGCACAGCTCAGAGCCGCCAAAAGAGTTACGCGGACAAGAGAAGAAAGGATTTGGAATTTGAAGTCGGAGATGAAGTATTTCTCAGACTCTCACCACGGAAAGGATTAATCAACCCGAAGAAAGGAGGCAAGTTGAGTCCGAGATATGTTGGACCTTACAAGATTTTACAAAGAATCGGGAAGTTAGCCTATCAACTCGAGTTACCAGCACCATATGCGGGAATGCACGATGTATTCCACGTATCAAGATTGAAGAAGTATCAACCAGATCCCGAACATATCATCACTCGTGATACTCCTCCTCTAATGGAAAATCTATCCTACACCGAGAGGCCGATCCGGATCATTGATCAGCAGATACAACATTTACGTAAGAGAGAGATCCCGATGGTTAAAGTGGTGTGGCAGAACCACAACCGAGACGAAGACGCAATGTGGGAAATGGAAGAAGACATAAGGAATCAATATCCAGAACTATTCTGAAGAGAATTTGGGGACCAAATTCTTTTAGGGAGGGAGGATGTGAAGCCCCGATTTTTCCGAGCTATTAATTGATCCTTATTGTCATTTATACTTTTGATCGACTACTTTACGCGTCATTTTGACGGGTAATTATTAATAATATATACATTCTGTATTTTATTTCATTTTATTTAATTACTTGTGGTCATGATCTTTATTAATTCTATTCCTCATTTATGATCACTTGATTGATCATTAATACTATTTTTGTATTTATTAGTCACCTTAGAATTTTAAGAGACTATTTATTTTAGATACTTTTACCTTATAGAATTAAGAATTTGATTTAGATTAAGTGATCATGAGACTTACAAGTGATCAAGGAAATCACTAAATATTTTGGAGATTGATATATTTCATCTATTATCATCAAATTTGGGACAAAAAAATAATATATGGAATTACCATATTGCCATTATAGTGGATTTACCATGGTGGATATTTTTGGAGTAAAAATATCATCCAACTCTTGTACACATACACCTTATATTAGTCATCTTGTGTATAATTATACCATTAATTCAAACATTATACACATTATCTTATACATCAATTTTATATCATTAAATTCCCCAACATATCCTATTCTTCCCAAAATTCTTCTTATTCCTCTCAACATTCCAATTTGACCCATACCTTGACTCACCTTTTGTCTCCATGCAAGAGACAAATTACAAGACACAAATTAATTAAAAATTTCTTCCCCCTCTTCCCCCAAGTGGACGGCCATTAGGCCAAATTTAACAAATAATTTCATTTTTCACCCAACACCTTCATCTCTCAAGCTAATTCTCCTCCTTCTCTCTAACCTCTCTCTAAGATTCATTCACATCTTCAAACATTCAAACAAAATCCATTCATATCTTTAAACCTTCAAACACCAACTATTCACATCTTCAAATCTTCAACATAAGTTCTTCATATCTTCAAGTACCACTTTTTATATCTTCAATTATTCAAACACAAGTCCTTCACATCTTCAAACCCATCTTCATAACTCCAAGAACATCTTCTTCCTAACATCAAACATACTTCCTTTCTTCAAACATCTAAACCAAACAAACAATCTTACCACTAAAACACCAAAAATTCGAACACCCCTATTTCAAGGTAAGAAATTTTACTTCTCAATTCAACTTAAATTCTTACTACTCATCACCTTCTCTTTTTAATATAAGCTTGAATTTTTGATTTTGAGGTACTTAGAAGACCACTTGGAGACATGCATGCATGGTGATATGAAACTTGAAGGCTTGAAGAAGAAATAGTAGAGAATTAGACTACAAGGTAAGAATTGAGTACTAGACCCCTTTTTCCTCTTCTTTCTAATTTTTCCAAATTTTAACACCCCTTTTTCATTTTTGAAAAATAGGGGCTGACCTTAGGAGATTTTGGAGTTGAGCCAAAATTTCCAATTTTTAAGCTTCAACTAGTCTCCAAACATCCACTACACAAGGTAAAGTGTAGTCCTTCTCATTTCCTTATTTCCTTCTTTTTCTCCTTAATTTTTATCTAATTTTTCTAACTCCAAATTTTGATATTTTTTGAATTAGGGGCTGACCTAAGAAGCCTCATCCAAAAATTGTGAAATTATCCTTTTATTTCACAATTTTCAATTTTAAGGTGGGTGGAAAAATACTTTCCAACTTCTAGGTGTTTTTATTAAAATGCATGTAGAATTTTGATCATGAGCCCTTGATATATATAATCTATGTATTGCATGTCAATTTTATGTATCAAATCATGAAAATTCTCAAGAGTTGCTCAAAATTTCTATTTATTGAATTTTAGGTGCATTCATGTGTAATTTAATGTTTTAATTAATGAATTCTTGTTTGTATTGGACATGCATGTGTATGATCTTTAAAATCTATGTTTTGGATGCCTTATAACCTGGAAAAGTCGAGCATAATTGATTAAATTTCAATTTTGGACTTAAAAATGTAAAAATGGAAAGTTGGTGGACTAAATTGCAAGAAAATAAAAGTTAAAGGACCCCTCTGCAAATTTCGAAATTTGGGACTGTACTCAGGTTCAAAAATGACTTTTGGACATTTTAATAAAGTTTTAAGAGTTTTAAGATAAATAAAATCGACCTTTAAAAGCCCAAGGACTAGATTGTAAAATTTTGAAAGTTTAAGGGCTACTTTGCAATTTTTAAAACTGTACCAGACCTTAACTTTAAAATTTAAAATTTTTACTCTTAAGGTACTGGGAATTACATATTTTAAAAGTATTCCAAAAATCCAAGTGGTTAGGGCTTGGAAAACAATTTTTCTAAAATTGAGGGACTAATGTGTAAAATACTAAACTTGAGGACCCAAATGAAATTTCCAGGACTTATGCAGCCCATGCACCTGGAAATACTAACTTAACTATAACTTAATTATATTTTGGACCCAAGGTTCAAATTTCATAACAATTGGACCCTAAAAGCCTTAAAGGCAATTATTTCAAAATGGGACAAAAATGATATTTTCAAAAGTTAAAGGACCTACACATATTTCTTTTAAAAACTGATTTTGTCCCAATATCCTACTAACCTTAGTGACATTTTTCAACTGGAATCACATTAAAAGCCCTTCCGGTTTGTGAGTTCTGAATTTTTAAAACTTAAGGTCCGAATTGGCAATTTTTACAAATTTGGGGCCAATGTGAGAATTTTACAAAATCTCGACTTCAAAATTTTAAAAAAACCTGAATCTCTGGAAAATTTGGAGAATTTAGGAACTGACCTCTTAATTTTTCAAAGTCGGGATATTTATTTATTCAATTTTTAACCCCAAAGTGTTAGTTTTTACAAAACGGGCTAAATTACAATTTTTCTTTTATAAAGGACCTAACCCAAATTATTTTCACTTTTACTAAAATAGCCCTAGACCCTCTGACTTGGAGATTTAATTAAAGTATTTTATTTTCTCAAAACCCTTGACTTATCGGATCAATTTGACCGATTAATACCCGATCGCGGGCGACTTCCCGCCTTTGCGATTTTAAATCTATAACGGACTTATGTTCCACCTAATCTTTCAAGATATCGAAGATTGTTTATCCTTCCGATGATCATCTTCATCCAAATACTCCACCAACGCCATAATTGCCACTCGCGTTTTTCAAAAATTTTCCTAAAATCGCTTCCCCGAATCAATAATACTTTCATTGCCGTTGATCGTCTGTAATTGTAATTACTTTCTGCTGAAATCAACTTGGTTTGTCGAGCTCACAATCCGAAATGGATACGTCGGGGATGGGCAACCGGCAGCTCGGCGCTATTCCACTCTTCCTCCCCATCGCCCTAATCCCGCAATCGAGGGACGGAGTTTGCCCAAGGGAGCGGGTCTTAAATCGAGGTATAATCATGATTATGACAGATCCGAGCCTTGCAAGCTCCACCGTGGATTTTGTCTTTGCCTACGGAGCAATAAGGTGCTTCTTGGACCATATCTTGACCGGGAGTTACAAGGAAGAATGAAGGAATCGCTTGTCGATCCACACGATTCTCAGTAGTTATCGAACCCGTTTTGGTTGGCGTTATATTTCCGCACGCAACCGCTACCTTGCATTGGTTGGCATTACATTTCGCACGCAACCGCTACCCGTTGCATTGGTTGGCGTTACATTTCCGTACGCAACCGCTACCTGTTTTGCATTGGTTGGCGCTACAAATCCGTATGCAACCATTAATTGCCTTGCATGGGATTGGCGTTACACTTCCGTACGCAATCCTACCTGTCTTGACTGAATCACATAGTGCCTGTGACCATGAACTCAGTTTCTTGAACTGTATAAGTATATTATTTAAATATTTTATCACGACGCTTATGAACCGTGTGTGTGAATCCATGCATCATACTCACGCGCGTTTTCATATAACTATTTTCTCACATTAACTATATTGCGCCACACTTGCACACCCATCACCCCATCCATGAGATTTCTCGTCTCATCCCTACCTATTTTCTAACCTTAGATGAGGATTTCGTTGAAGATGCGAACCGCCCCTGGATTGAGACCTCGTACTCTACTTGTTGGTTTTACTACTTTTTGTTGTTGATTTGACTCTTTTCTTATGTTGTTGTCGGACTTTTGTATTTCTTTCCATTCCATTTGTAAATCAAGGACGTAGGACCCTTTGACTTTAAGTTACTATATTTTGTTGATTTTCGGGTTGTAATTTGGATGATGGATTGTAGACTTTAAGTTGTACTTGTACTTGTTAATTATTCCGCCGCTATTTAGACTCTGTCTCATTGGGTTCTCGATGTTATTCGCCTGGGATCAAGCTTTCGTTGTTATATTAAGTTGTGGATCGCTTCGTCGCGTCCCGTTTGGGGCGTGACAACACATATACATATGTCTTTTTTATACAAGAATTATAAAGGTTTTCCTTAAAATTCGGAATTGATTTATATGTATTAAGTTGTCATATAAGTTTTCATAGATATGGAAGGTAGATTAAACCAATGTTGTCTAATAGTTAGAATAAATGTGATTACCAAAATTATGAATAATTTGTGAGCATTAATATTTGTTATTAAAACGAAACCAAAAAATTAATTGTTTTTTTAAGAAAAATGGGCAGGGAAAAATATTGCTTAATATCTTGAGAAAATCTCTCTTTATATATACTAGTTTTTTACCCGTGTGATGCACGGGTGTGTGTTGGTGGTGCAATGTTGCAATTTAAAATAAATGTCAATAAGATATCTAATCTAAATACAAAAATAAATCTTAAAACAAATCAAGTTACAATAGTACAAAATAAAAATTACAAATTTTGAAATACTTCTTTTGTATACAACACTAGTTGTTTGTTTGTTGTTTGACGATCGTCATCGCAAACTAATATTTCCATCCTTACGATTAGTAACTCGAGAAATCAAGCTACATATAATTGGCTGACCAAAACCGGATTCTTCACCGGTGTAGGCGGCATTAGAGAGAGATTGTTCTTGCTTTTATTTATCGTCATGGCATACGACACGATCAAAGAAAATTGCCTTCACTGAACTCAAGGAATCCTGAGGTGAGATGGGATAAGAGTCATTCGCAAAATCAACACTTTATGACCTGCGTTGGCTCTGAGAATTTTGAATTCAAGCACATGTTTACCAAGCCTTGTAATCACCAATTGTGTACTATTACACAAACCAATTGAATGGTCTATATTTCTCGGAGCATAACGAAGTCCTAACCTTTAAATGAATTTCATGATTAGGAACTTCAAAACATCTTATCCCATTTAAGAATTCGGTGTGTGCAGATCATGTAAGAAATCAACAAAGGACGTCCGATTTGCAAGTGCTATCGAACTCAAATAAGTAAGATTTTCTCGATGTGTTCAAGGAGGTCATATATTGATTTATCGACTCAACAATATCGAGAATAAGTGCTAAAATAGCTCTTTCCTTTAGGTATGTCGATCCTCGATTTCATCTTTAAACATTGGATAAGTGCTTTCAATGATAGTCTAAATCGGATCATCGGTTGCTGTTTTGCAAAATATCTTCAGAATGTCAATAATGGCACAACCATCGTTCTCTCTTCCAAGTGTTCCATCTCCGATATTTTCAATCCATTCGAAAAATTGCACCAAATCGCATAATCATTGCTTTCACCTAGTCTTTGAAGCCGCATGTTTTTAGTTAGTCTAAGAACCATACAATGTCTCCACAAACGTGAAGAATTTATCGTGGCATTGACGGTATCCCCGCCAACTTCTCTTGGGTACAATTGGCATTATCTATCTGAAGTCTCCACCAAACACAACTGTTTTGCCTCCAAATGGGATATCATGACTTCCTGGTTTGACTGATTCCATAATATATCGTATAATTGTATTCACTGCCTCAAAGTAATGCTTGTGCATCATCAGAGCTTCGTCCCATATAATGAGTTTACTACGCACAATCAATTCAGCAAGTGGACTGCCAACTTTGATTTCGCAGCTTGATTCTCCATGTGGATTTATGGGAATAATAAATCGAGAATGTGCAGTCCTTCCACCGGGCAAGAGAAGAGACGCTATTCCACTTGGCGCCACGTTAAGTACAATTTGTCCTTTTGATCTCAACCCCGAAGATAATGCCCTCCATAAAAAAGTTTCCCCATACCTCTGTTGGCTGACTGAAAGGCACTTTCAGGCACACCATCAAATGGGCAGGGTTGAGGTTGTTTTGATTCCTCAATTGCCTTTGCCTTTGCCTTACGCTTCTCCTCCTCCTTGTTTTGGTAGAGGATGGTTGTGTAGAGATCTGGGTCCAATGCTGAACGGATCGGGATGTTTCCTGGAAAGCTCAGGAGTTCTTCTTCATCATCAATGAACTCCGGTCTCTGGAATTGAGCTCTAGCATAACTCAACTTCCAGTTTCTCCATACATAAAGTCTCTCTTGTACATCCAGGTACGTTGGAGATAGCACAACAAGATCATTATCCTCGTCATCTTCATCTATTGGTGCAAGAGGAGCCCTTTCTCCTCAATCGCTCTAGCATCCGTCCGAGGGGAGCAGACATCTAACTCCTCTCCTTGATCACTGTCTCAAATTTTCTTCGCCCATAGTTGTCTCCCTGACAGATGTCATATCTAAACTCTGTTGATCTTCACCAGCATCTTTTCTAACCCTCTAATGTCGCCAATAGCGCCTCTCCTTCACTTCGGTGGTCTCCAAACCACTCTTTTCTTTGAACTTTGTTGCTTATCACCGGCCAGTCGTCTTCTCAACATCTATGCCGGACTCGGTTGCCTTGGCTAGGATGGATTGTTTCACCAATCGGCGTCTCTTGGTCTTAACCGGTGGAACTTTGGGTTCCATAACCTCGGGTTCTTTAGTCAGAAAGTTGATTCTCCAATCATCGCCTTCTTCATTGCGATTGGCTTTCTTGGTACAAGGTGCGTTTTTCTTCATGACCGGAGAAGGTGCAGGGATTCCTTCTCGCTTGCTCTTTGAAGCGCAGTGCGGTGTCTTCCACGACTGCGGGATAAGTCTTGACTTTGATGCAAAATATCTTTTTCTTGTGCACATGCTTAGGAGATGAAGTGATGGCTCAAAAGCTACTCTAGAAAACCGTAGGCAAGTGCACCTATCGTTTTGTAGTATAGATTATTGAGTACCGAGTGTCATTCCCACGAGGATTGTAAGTACTAATAATTACCGTCTTTTTGTTATCTAATCTAACAATTTTCGAGTTTTTGTTTGATGAAAAAGGAAAACAAATTATAAATTGTAAAAATGAAGTAAAATTTGTAGAATAAGAAATCAAGAGATAGAAGTGTGTTTGAATGTAAATCCTCTAGAATGTTTTTGTGATTTGACAAGTAAAAATTCAACCATAAGCCCTTAAGCAAAAACCAACCTCTTTTAATAAAATCCCATGTTATGTGGACCGTAGAAATTCCCGATTTAAGTTAATCCCTTTCTCAAGGCGAGAAACTCCTAATCTCAAGTTGATTAACTCAAATCTCTTTCTAGTTAAAACCCCCAAGATTGCATTATAACGATTTATGAATTCCCATATTAGGTTTGACCCTAATCCGGAAGATTTATGTCGTCCCATATCTAGGATTGCATGCAACTCTTTTCACTTATACAATTTCTTTTTCACCATAAATCTTTCGATTACCCGATGAAGAAAAGGTATCAAATTAATATACCGGAAATATTAACTCAAATGAGATAAGCATGATATAAGTGAATCACACAAGACATGATAATTTTATCAAAAACATACAAACCTCAATCACAAATCCATTCTAGAGTTCATTACACTCAAACACTAAGATTTTAGCTACTCATGATCTTGACAAAAGAGTAAATTACAAAAGAAGATTTAAGTATTGTAGACATGGTGTACTTATCTTTCTCAAAATCTTAATGGACTTCTTCCTTGATTGATGATGTTGTTCCAAGTCTTCTTCTCCAATATTACCCCAAGCTTTCTTCTCCAAGACCTCTTGATCCCAATTCTACTTAATGAAGTGAATACAATGAATATTTCCCGAGTATCTAATGAATGAATCTCCCAATCTCAACCTTTGGCTTTTATAGGCAACCAATACATTGATAGTGTTAGTCCAAGTGGCTACGATAATCTAGAGGGGGTGAATAGATTATCTCGGTTTTTCAGATTTTGCCCTCTTTTTTCGAATAATCAAACAAAGACGAGAATGTAAATGCGGAAATTAAACAACACTCGTCGATTTAAAGAGGTTCAACCCACCTAGGGCCTAATCTCTACCACCCCAAGATATCCGGGATGGATTTCAAAAAGAAAAAGATTTTATTAATTTACCAAAAATTAATACAACACCTTGAGGATTACCACAACCCTCTTACACCACCTCGAGGATTACCACAATCCTCTTACAACACCTTTGAAGATTACCACAATCTTCAAACACCTATCACCTAGATCACCCAAGTGTATTCTTACCACAAGAATACTCACAAGGATGTCTTGTGTTGAATGATGACCAAAATCAAGATTACAACTCAATAATGATTGAAACAATATGAGTACAAGTGTAATCAAGAATTGAAAGCCTAGACCTCAAATTTGTGCAAGTGAAAGTGCTAAGGCTAATACAACAAGATATATGAAAGTGTTTGCTTTGTTTGCTCTTTGCTTGTATGTAGTGTAGTTGTCTTGTTGCTTGAATGAAGCCTCTATTTATAGGAGAGGTCTTGGCTTTGATTTCCAGACATTGGCTCCTCCTGGGGAGTGATTTGCTGCAAAAGAAACCATTTAAAATCATCAATATAGCTGTTAGAAATCAATCCCACAAAATAGGGAAAAGTCATTCAAAATGCAACGGATAGTTTGTTGATAAAATGTGGGGTTCGAATTTCGCACAGAGATAAGATTGAAATTGAATTCGCGAATTTTTTACACGGGGGGACCGGTCGAAGGGGTTCGACCGGTCGCCCTTGGTCTTGACCGGTTGGGGTTGATAGAAAATCAAAACAGAGAAGTCTCGCATTTGAGAGGGCACTCCCGTGTACGGCCCCTCACCGGCCGCCCACCTGGTCGATCGGTCGCCCCCCATTTTCTCTTACGTCCCATTTTCTATTTCAAAACTCAACTCAGTGCGGGTTGCCCTATAGGGCGACCGGTCGAGCTGAAACAAAAGTGTTGTCCAATTTTAAATCGAATATAAACTTCAAGAAAAACTCCGAAAAATAGTAAAAACATTTTAGATCGATCGGAAGTGTTGGGACAACATTTAGGGACATTGTTTTGGTATAAAAACACATTTGAACAAAATCATCAAAATCATGATAAAAACATTTATCTAACAAACTCCCCCTTTTGATGATTACAAACCAAAACAATTTTCAAGAGGACGATTTCAAAAACAAAATAATTTTCCGGTTTATGAGTAAACTATATCCGTTTAAAACATTTTACAAAAGCTCCCCTATCAACAAGCACATTAAAGAGAAATATTGCATAAGCTAGAAGCACAAGCTTTTACAAAAATAAACAACAACTCCATGAGCTTAGAAGCTCCCCCTGTCACAAATACTTATTATCCATGCAAACAAGTTCATAAAACAATCATTGGATGAGTTTTCTTCACAACTTATGGCCTTAATAAGCCATAGCTTATAGCTTCTATCATGAGCTTTTATTAGCTTCTTTGAGCTAACGAGCCAATTTCTGTTTCTCCCCTTTGGAATCATCAAAAAAAGTTAGGATGATAAAAACATCATAGAAGTATATCAAAGTGCGCTAAAGAAATGGTTTATCAACCATTGAGCAATTTAGGCTTAAAAACCAAGAAAAATGGGAGAAATGTATCATGAAGAGTTCATACGCTCGTTTATTTGCCAAAACATGATCTCAAAGAGTATTGAAGACATTTGGAAGTGAGAGAATCATGTAGAAGTTGAAATTTTCATTGTGACATTTCATCGAACACATTGTGGGCGTGAAAATAAAAAGAGTCAGATATAGCCCTTGTAAATGATCCAAGCCAAAAATTTCATCACCAATTCACATCAATCATCATACAATACAACATAATAACTAAGCTCATCAAGATCATAAGCAAAAATTATCAAGAAATATACAAGAAAGCCATAAACTCAAGGGTTCAACCTAATTGAGCAAAGTAAGGAAAATTCTTACCATTTGATCGGAAAAGATGAGCAATGATGATGATAAAAATGCTATATAAGGTCCAAGATATGAATTGAATGCATGAAAATCAATTTTGAGTGACAATTGTGTGCATTTGGCAAAGGGGACGAAAAATGGCAAAAAGAAGTGAAAATAACAAATGCCAAGACATGAAAATCGAACTTAAACCAAAATTTGGCCTAGACGGCCGTGGTTGAGGGCGACCGGTCGACGTTGAGGGCGACCAGGTTGCCCTCAACCTCTTCAGCCCACCGTTTTGTCAAATTTTTCAAAATCCGAATTTTCAACCAAAAATCCGATTTTTTTCCTAAGTTTTAAAAACATGCAAAATGCAAACGTAGACCTCATTCAATATGCATTATGCCTAACCGAGCTCGTATTGACGCAAAAGTTTGGAAGTTAGCGGTTTTGTAAAAATGTTCGCTAATTGATCTTGAGATGGCACAAACGATATCTCAATTTTTCGCTTTTGAAACACAATCCCTTAGAAAATGATGTCGAATCTCAATATGTTTAGTACGGTTATGATGAACCGGGTTTTGAGCAATATTTATAGCGGATATATTATCACAAAAGATAGGTACGTTTTCAAAAGAGCATTTGTAATCCGCTAAGGTTTGTTTCATCCAAAGAAGTTGAGTACAACAAAATGCGGCGAAATATATTCGGCTTCGCCGCTGAAAGAGAAACACGCTTTGCTTCTTTTGAAAACCAAGAAACTAGGCAATCGCTTAAAAATTGACATGATCCGGAAGTACTTTTCCGATCATCAATATTACCCGCATAGTCCGAATCACTATAACCTTTAAGAGAGAAATTTTCATTCTTTGGATAAAATAAACCATATTGAATAGTGCCTTTCAAATATCGAAAAATTCGTTAACGGCACTCATATGAGATTCTTTTGGATTGCTTTGAAAACGAGCACATAGGCATACGGCATGAAAGAATGTCCTATCTACTAGCGGTTAAATAAAGTAAACTACCAATCATACCTCGATACTTGGATTCATCAACCGTCTTGCCTTTTTCATCTTTGTCAATTTTGACATTGGTTGCCATAGAGTTGAGACGTTCTTCCTTCTTCAATGCCGAACTTCTTCAAAAGTTCTTTTGTATACTTTGATTGCGAAATATAAATACCTTCTTGGCATTGCTTAATTTGAAGTCCAAGGAAGAAATTTAGCTCCCCATCATACTCATCTCGAATTCACCTTGCATTAACTTGGAGAATTTCTTGCACAAAGATTCATTAGTAGCACCAAAGATAATATCATCAACATAAATTTGCACAAGTAAACAATCTTGCCCTTTTTCAAAAACAAAGAGTGTAGTATCAACTTTACCTCTTGTAAAACCATTTTGCAAAAGAAAAGAGCTAAGTCTATCATACCATGCACGGGTGCTTGTTTTAAACCATACAAAGCCTTTTTAAGTTTATAAACATCATTAGGCCTAGAAAAATTTTCAAACCCCTGAGGTTGTTTTACATAGACTTCTTCTTGAATAATACCATTTAAGAAAGCGGATTTAACATCCATTTGGTAAAGTTTGAAATTTTTAAAACAAGAATAGGCAAGTAAAATACGAATAGCTTCTAAACGTGCTGGGCAAAAGTTTCATCATAGTCAATACCTTCTTCTTGACAATACCCTTGAGCTACTAACCTTGCCTTATTTCGAACAATGTTGCCTTGATCATCAAGTTTGTTCCTAATACCCATTTTGTACCAATAATAGTTTGAGATGGAGGACAAGGTACTAATTCCCATACATCATTTCTTTCAAATTGATTCAACTCCTCTTGCATTTCTAAAAACCAATCTTCATCCTCAATAGCTTCCTTAGCATTTTTAGGCTCTTTTTGAGATATAAGAGCTTTCTCGGCAAAATTTCTTGAGTCATTACTTTATCAAGGGGATCACCAATAATAAGATCTTTTGGGTGATCTCCTTAAATTTCAATGCTACGGGAAGATTCAAGTATCACCCCTATCTTCTTGAGGAACATTTGAACTTGAAGGTTGATCATTTGAAATAGAAGGTTTATCATTATGAGCATCACTTTGAACAATAGGTTCAACAATATCCTCTTCATCACTATCGTCATTGGGTATTCTTTCAACACCCGAGGCTTCATTAAATTTGACATGAATAGATTCTTCAACAACCATACTAGTCTTATTGTAAACCCGATATGCTTTGCTCTTGGTTGAATACCCCATAAATATTCCTTCATCGGCCTTAGGATCAAGTTTGTCAAATTGATCCTTAGTATTCAAAATAAAGCACTTACATCCAAATATTTTGAAATAACTAATATTTGGAGTTCTTCCTTTCCAAAGCTCATATGGAGTTTTATTCATTTTAGACGAATATAAACTCGATTAATGACATAGCAAGCGGTACTTACGCTTCGCCCAAAAATATTTTGGAAGTGAAAATTCATTTAGCATGGACCGACTCATTTCTTGAAGTGTCCGATTCTTCCTTTCGGCTACACCATTTTGTTGAGGTGTCCTTGGAGCCGAAAAATTGTGTGTATATCCCTTGGTTTCACAAAAGACTCTAAACTCACCGTCAAATTCTCCGCCTCGATCACTTGAATAGTTTTAATAGTATCTTCCTTTTCATTCTCAATGCGTCTACACAACTTAACAAACTCATTAACGGCATCGCTTTTATTTGCAAGAAAAAGAGCCCAAGTGTATCTAGAAAAAATCATCAACAATTACAAGAGTGTAATGTTTTCCACTTAGACTAGCTGTACCAATATCCCCATACAAATCTAGTGAAGAAGTTGTAGAGGCTTGGTTGTGGAAATTTCATTTTTGGGCTTAAAACTACTCTTAACTAATTTATTCTTTTGACAAGTGTCACATAAGCCAAGATTTTCAAAATTAAATTTTTGGTAGTCCTTTTACATGTTGGTTTTTGTAAATATTTTTCAAACTTTTATATCCAACATGTCCAAGTCGCCTATGCCATAAACTCGTTAAATCATTGTTGGCGACAAGACAAGAAACATTTTGACTAACCAAATCACTAGTAGAAATTTTGTAAAGATTGCCTTTTCTATTTGCTTCACAAATAATTTCATCATTTTTACGAATAAGGCATTTTTCTTTATTAAAAACAACATTATAATTTGAATCACAAAGTTGGCTAACACTTATCAAATTAAATTTAAGCCCTTCTACTAAAAGAACATTATTAAGAGAGAAAGAAGAGTTACCAATTTCTCCATTTCCAAGAATTCTTCCTTTGCCATTGCCGAACATGACCATACCCTCTTCTTGGAACTTGATGTTGGTAAAAAGTTCTCTCTTTCCGGTCATATGGCGTGAACATCCGCTGTCCACGAGCCATTTCGAATCCTCCATGGTTGTTGTAGCACCTATTACCTACAAACGAACCATTTTTAGGTACCCTATAGTTTTGGGGTCCATGGGGTTAGCCTTGAGACCTTTGGGTCTCCAAACAAAGCTAAAATTGTTCTTCAATTTACAATTGCTAACATAGTGACCAACTTTACCACAATAAAAGCAAATAATATTATGGGCACTTTTAGCACGTACAAAAATTCGGACATTGGTCATTTTTCTTAAAGACTTTTTGAAATGGTTTGTAACCAAGTCCTTGTTTTGAATGCTCACCTCTTTGTGCATCTAAAATTTTAGTAACCTTATCCGTGCTTAAATTAAAACGATGCACATCCTTTTTCAAATTATCAATATCATTAGTGAGCATTTGTTTCTCGGTTTCAAGAGTTTGAATTTGAGTAAGGGTAATAGCATGAACATGATCAAGAGTCTCATAAGATGTAAATAATTTATCCTTTTCTATTTTAAGCTCTTTATGCTCCTTCTTTAAACTCTTGTATTTAACAATCAATTTTTGAAATTCATTTTGCAACTCATCAAAATCACATTGCAATTCATCAACTAAGGAGGAGGTAGAGGAGTTAGAGCGTACCTCATTATTTTCATCGTCTATAGCCATAAGACCATGTTCGGTTTCACCTTCCTCGTCGGATGTCTCGAGTAGCTCATCCCAAGTTTTGACATCCGCATTTAGAGCCTTCTTTTTTCGGAAAAGGCTTCTTTTTCTTTTGTTCCTCCTCATTGAGTTTTGGGCAATCGGCTATGAAGTGCCCGGTTTTCCGCACTTAAAGCAAGCATTATCTCTTGGTTTTCTTGCTTTATTTTTATTCACAAATTTTGCAAATGTTCGAACAAGTGCGGCCGTCTCTCATCATCATCATCATTATCATAGTATGCATTATTAGAAGAGGAAGCAAGACCTTTAGGAATATTTTGCATACCCGATTGATTGATGGTTGGTTTGGTAGTTTTCCTTTCCTTGAGATAGACTTCATAGATGAGGAGGTTCCCGATGAGCTCGTCAAACTTGAGCGTCTCAAGATTTTGTGCTTCCGTGATTGCCGTCACCTTTTCGGACCATGAGCCGGAAGAGCATTCAATACCTTAGTCACTTTGTCTTCTTTGGAGATGACTTTACCGAGGGCCACAAGAGGATTGACAATGTTGTCAAGCCTTTCCACCATCTTGGAGATGCTTTCACCATCATACATGTTAAAGTTTTCAAAGTCTTTAACAAGCATGGTCTTTCTAGCTTGCTTGACCTTCTTTGTCCCTTCATATATAGTCTCCAATTTTTCCCAAACCTCATGTGCCGACCTTATGCCTCGTATGCGATTGTACTCGGTGGCGGTAAGTGAGCAATGCAAAATATTTAAGGCCTTACCGTTTAGAGAAAAGCCTTCTTATCATTTTCATCGAACTCCTTGAAAGGTTTAGGAGCCGAGGTGCCATCCTCCATTTTTTTCGTTGGTTGATCAACTCCTTCAATAACCACATTCCATATGTCAAACCCGCACCCTTGTAGAAAGCACTCCATACGGTCTTTCCAAAATGCGTAGTTGTTGGCGTCAAACAATGGTGGCTTGTTGGTGGAGGCGCCGGTGGTGAGATAAGCGTCATTCGTAGCCATGGATCTTTCCTCTTTACTCGAACGAGCTAGCCAAAGAGTTTGGCTTTGATACTACTTGTTAGTCCAAGTGGCTACGATAATCTAGAGGGGGTGAATAGATTATCTCGGTTTTTAGATTTTGCCCTCTTTTTCGAATAATCAAACAAAGACGAGAATGTAAATGCGGAAATTAAACAACACTCGCCGATTTAAAGAGGTTCAACCCACCTAGGGCCTAATCTCTCTACCACCCCAAAGATATCCTGGATGGATTTCAAAAAAAAAAGATTTTATTAATTTACAAAAATTAATACAACACCTTGAGGATTACCACAACCCTCTTACACCACCTTGAGGATTACCACAATCCTCTTACAACACCTTTGAAGATTACCACAATCTTCAAACACCTATCACCTAGATCACCCAAGTGTATTCTTACCACAAGAATACTCACAAGGATGTCTTGTGTTGAATGATGACCAAAATCAAGATTACAACTCAATAATGATTGAAACAATATGAGTACAAGTGTAATCAAGAATTGAAAGCCTAGACCTCAAATTTGTGCAAGTGAAAGTGCTAAGGCTAATACAACAAGATATATGAAAGTGTTTGCTTTGTTTGCTCTTTGCTTGTATGTAGTGTAGTTGTCTTGTTGCTTGAATGAAGCCTCTATTTATAGGAGAGGTCTTGGCTTTGATTTCCAGACATTGGCTCCTCCTTGGGGGAGTGATTTGCTGCAAAAGAAACCATTTAAAATCATCAATATAGCTGTTAGAAATCAATCCCACAAAATAGGAAAAGTCATGCGAAAATGCAACGGATAGTTTGTCGATAAATGGGGGGTTCGACCGTCGCACGAGATAAGATTGAAATTGAATTCTGCGAATTTTTACACAGGGGGACCGGGTCGAAGGGGGTTCGACCGGTCGCCCCTTTGGTCTTGACCGGTTGGGGTTGATAGAAAATCAAAACAGAGAAAGTCCGTGCATTTGAGAGGGCACTCCCGTACCGGTCGCCCGGTGGTCGACCGGTCGCCCCTCACCGTCCGCCCACCTGGTCGATCGATGGTCGCCTCCCCATTTTCTCTTACGTCCCATTTTCTGTTTCAAAACTCAACTCAGTGCGGGTTGCCCTATAGGGGCGGCCGGTCGAGCTGAAACAAAAGTGTTGTCCAATTTTAAATCGAATATAAACTTCAAGAAAAACTCCAAAAAATAGTAAAAACATTTTAGATCGATCGGAAGTGTTGGGACAACATTTAGGGACATTGTTTTGGTATAAAAACACATTTGAACAAAATCATCAAAATCATGATAAAAACATTTATCTAACAGATAGTACTCTCTTTTATTAAACAATCACCCCCATTTTCCTTGTTGGTTGGTGAATTCTTGTATTCAAGTGATGAGGAGGGGACATGGAGACATGTTTCAGCAAAATAAGGTGTTAAAAGTGTACAAAAGTGGCCAAAATGGGTTGGTTGGTGAGTTTTCCCCAAATTCCGCAAAGAAAAGTTGCAAAAGAGGTCCCGAACACGCCCGTGTTGGCGTACGCCAAGCCGTCTTTGCAATAAATTTCTTCAAGACACGCTTGACACGGCCGTGTTATGCGACACGGCCAGGCCGTGTTCGGGTCTGTTTTGTGCATTTTTTTTCCTCTTCTTTTGATCCCCTTCAACATGGCCGTGTTCGGTGACACGGTTTGGCCGTTTTGGACCCTTTTTCCAATTTTTATCCAATTTATTTCCTTCTTTTTTGAATATGGCCATGTTACTTGACACCCCAAGTCATGTTGAGTGATTTTCTTGCCTTTTTTCAATTAATATTGGCTTCACATTGCTCCAAATTGCTCCACCTATAATGTTAAACACATCACACGATGAAATGCTACAGAAATACTTGAGAAACTATGATTTTTCTAACAAAACAATTCAAAAACTATTGAATTAATAATACAAAATATGTACAAAATGACACTTATCAAACCGCCTCCAACTTGGAAATTTTGCTTGTCCTCAAGCAATTTTTAAAACAAAGAGATGGGTTGAAAACAAAAAGAGATATCTATTTTCACAATTTCGACATGATTGAAGTGAACTGCTAACCTTTTCCTTCCCAATTAAGCCAATCCATCCGTTTTTCAAATCAACCAATTTGTTAAAAAGAGAGTGACTTCAATAATTGGAATCGTTCAAAACATCACGAGTTGTCATATCACGAAAAATTTGTCGTTCATATGCTTAGATCAAATACAAAAATGTAATGATAAAAGGAGAAGTCCAAAACTCGTGTCGCTTCATTTTATTTTTTTAGCAAATATAATTATAAAATCGTGGACATTTTTGAGGCAAACTTCCACTAGGTTTAAATTTTGAATGTCTTTTCAAAAACTCCTAGGTGGTGTCCCATATTCATATTTGTGTCGCCGTTTTACGTAAGAGACAAACATGGGGCTCATGAATGCTCCTAGTTACTAAGCAACAACAAACAGAGGAATATAACCTCGATTTGTCCCTTTATATAACAAATTAGCACTTTTTTTTCAATTTTCGTTTTTTTAACCCGAGTTATGGTTTCTCTAGTGATCATGACACAAAGTATCTATATTTAAGCAAAGTGTCCAAGCTAACTTCATGACATTAAACTCTTTTGGTCAAATTCATCCTTTTACTAGAGTCACGCAGTTTAAAAACATTCTGGCAATTTGAGTTTTCAAAAAGATGACTTTTTCGGGATAAAAATGATCATAACCAATCCACAACCAACTTATCTAATTGTAAACAAAAATTACCTCATTTTTGTTTGCAAGAAATTGATGAAGTGCATAAAAAGGAAACGAAATATCCACAAAGATAGCTAAAATACGCAAAGCTAAAGGAATTAGTTCAAATCCAAGCGTTCTAACAAATCTCGCCACCCCCAACTTCAAGGGTCACATTGTCCCCAATGTGAAGAAGGGATGTGATACAAAATGGAGCAAAAGAAACTAGAACTAAGACAAAGACAAATACGACCTTATGACGGTGGCGATAAGTGCCCTTGAGAGAGGTTCCATTGGTGGAGTTGGGAGAAAAGGGCATTTTGTTGTTGTTGCTCCTCTCGAATGTCCCGAATGACGCCAAATTGCTGCTCCATCATTTGTTGTTGGCGATCAAGCATATTCTGCTGGCGTTCGAGCATCGTTTGTTGATATGATAACATGTCTCTTTGGTGTTGTTGCTCCTGTAGAAATAGCTTGAAAATTAACTTGTTCATGCGATGGTGGTGGTGGTGGTGGGTAAGATGAAGGAGTATGGGGTGGTGAACCCCTTGGAGGGGATGGTGGTTCGGAGCATCATCCTCTATGGGCGGTAGAGTGAGGCGACTGCAATGGGTCTGGATTGTGTCGCATACCCATCAACCAATTGTCACGATTACGAATTGTAGTTCGTGCCGGGTCGAGAAGTAATAGGCGTTGGGGTGTATGTCGAAAAGCAAGCAAAATTGATCATTGACTCTTTCAAATAATTTTATAGCGATACATACCTCGAGATCAATACGCGTGCTTCCTCGCGCTTTTTGTAAATCCGTTAAGTCATACTCAAAGTGAAGAGCAATTGGGGTAATGAGGCCTCCAACAAGAATTTTACTACATTCGCCCCGCCCGACTTTACGAAAATGGCGTGCTAAGTGAGACCCTGTGTCGAGGTTTTTGCCGTAAAAAACCATAGCCCACAAAAACAAGAGTTCGTCCTTCCTCAAATTCCCGTCACTTTCCCCTGCCGAGCGATTGTCTTTGGCCATCACACGATGCATATAACGAAAACAGGGATTTATTACGCGTGATACTTTAGCACGGGAAGCAACATCTTGACATGAAGGGGCTATTTCATTCCAAAAACGCTGGTATTAAAGTCGGTAGGAAAGCGTCTATCACCGCCAATTGGAAGACCATATATTTGGTTGAAGTCGGCAAGAGTCAATGTATATTCTTGATTGAACAAGCGGAAAGAGATGAGGCCATCCCGAGCATGAGTTCCCGTTAAATTTCGGCGTTAAATGAGCTAAGGAATTCGATGTGACGCGCTCATAAGTTGGTGCTTTCGCACCCATGAATTGTTCCCACCCAACTTGCTCAAACATCCACTCAATATCTTCTTGTAGTCGAGGTCTCCAATGTCATGGCGTCCTGGATATCCGGTGTTGTGCAATGGTTTACCCAACAATTGTTGATATCGGGTTTCTTGTTCGTCATCCCCTGAATAGAATACCGTGACGATTACTTGGTGGATTAGCCCGGGAGGGGCGGCGGGAGCCGTAGGGTCCCCTGGACACTGGAAGGAGCGGTAACTTCGGCCGTTTTGACATGGTAGTCTGAAAAAGGAATTTTTGATAGCAACATGCAATACAAGGACAAGCATTACTATTAATATTTCTTTGAAAACCAACTATCCTATAAAAACCATGCCTCAAGTAAATTCCCAACAACAACATCATCCCATCACCTTTAAGTTCTCATCAAAATAGCAAGTAAGTTACAATAAAGCACGGTTTCCACTTATGATCAATCATATGATTCTAACAATCAATCAATCAACAAACGCTCATATCGTTATATTTAGGCAACAATAAACCCTTTCATTCGTTTAGGACCAATTTTGTTGGTGAAATTAAGCAAGATAATTCCAACAATTGACACATGATTTTACCCATAAAAATTTCAATAGCACATGGGGCCAACATTATCACCATAAAAATCCGTAAATACCCTCATCTTCAACACAAATAATTAGGCATAAAAATTCCAAAAATTTAAGTTAAATCAAAAAGCCATAAATGATAGAAATTTCAAACATTTATGAACAAATTGAAAGCACAAAAACAAAAATGATGAAATTAAACACAAAAAAAAAGAATAACATAGAAAATCATACCTTGAAATAGAAACCCACAAGAGAAATCTCCCAAAAACCCACAAAATTCCCAACAATCAATCGGTAGAAGTGTTGGCAATGGAGGGAAGATGGTGTTTTATGGAAGAATTTGAGTTTAGATGGAAGAGTGAGGTGAATTTGGGGGAAATTTTGGTGAAGAAGAGGGGTTTTTAGGGTTTGGGGATGAAAAATTTGAAAAAATTCCCCAAATTGAACCCCCCTGTTTTTGTACGGCCGGACACGGCCGTGTCGGCGACATGGCCTGGCCGTGTTCGGGCTATTTGGCGAGTAAAAATTTTGGGCCCGAACACGGGCGTGTCGGCGACACGGCCCGGCCGTGTTCGGGCCAATTTTCGATTTTTTTTTAAATAAAAAAGGAAAATTGGGGAATTTTGACACGACCATGTCATGAGACACGGCCAGGCCGTGTTCGGCTGTAATTTTTTTTTTTAATTAAATATCATCCCGAGTAAAAAAAATGAATCCTAAGTGAAAATTGGAAACAAATTGACACAAAAATCATCGGGTTGCCTCCCGGGTAGCGCTTCTTTTTAGTGTCGTATAGCGGGTGATTCACCTCTAATTGTGTGATGTATTTGGGGATCCTCAAGTTTGAGAAAATCTCTATAATTATCATCGATGGTGCCCCCAAAATAAAGCTTGGACGGTGTCCGTTTACCTTAAAGGTGCCCATTTCCTTGTGCGTAATTTCGATAGTCCGTAAAAAACACTTGAGTAACAGTGAATGGGCGGACCACCTGGATTTTAACTTACCCGGAAATAGGCGAAGTCGGGAATTGAATAGTAACACTTGATCACCCTGGTTGGAATTCCTCGTGTGCTTAATGTGCTTGTCATGCCATTGTTTCGTTCGTTCTTTGTAAATTTTCGAATTCTCGTATGCGAATTTCGCCATTCTTCGAGTTCGTTAATGCAAAAACGGTTATTTCATGCACTTGACAAATCATAATTAAGCATTTTAATAGCCCAAAAGGCTTTATGTTCAAGCTCAACCTGCAAATGACATGCTTTACCATAGACGAGTCGGTATGGGGTAGTCCCTATTGGCGTTTTGAAAGTCGTTCTATAAGCCCAAAGGGCATCATCGAGTTTGAGGGACCAATCCTTGCGAGAGTGCCCAACCGTTTTTTCAAAATTCGTTTTAATTCGCGGTTGGACACTTCGACTTGACCACTAGTTTGGGGATGATAAGCGGTCGCAACTTCGGTGTGTGACACCATAACGCTTTAAAACCTTATCAAATTGATTATTACAAAAGTGAGTGCCTCTATCGCTAATGATGGCTCGTGGTGTACCAAACCGGGTAAAAAGTTTTTGAGAAAATGCACCACCACTCGAGCATCATTTTTAGGTAAAGCTTGAGCCTCTACCCACTTAGACACGTAGTCAACGGCTACCAAAATATATTTATTGCCAAACGACGCGGAAAAGGTCCCATAAAATCAATACCCCAAACATCAAAAATTTCACAAACAAGTATACCGTTTTGGGGCATTTCATTTCAAATCGAGAAATATTCCCTGTTCGTTGACAACTATCACAAGTTTCAACATACCGTTTTGCGTCTTTGAAAAGTGTAGGCCAATAAAAACCCGACTCAAGGACCTTGCGTGCCGTAGTATTTGCTTGATAATGTCCACGGTGGGTCCTTTGTGACAATGATTCAAAATGGAGATTGTTTCGGAAGTGCAACACACCTTCGTATGATTTGATCCGCACAAACTCGGAAGAGGTGGGGATCGTCCCAAATATAATACTTGAGGTCCGAAAAGAATTTCTTCTTTTGTTGATGGGTCATCCCTTTGGGAGAACTTTTCTGCGCAAGATAATTAGCGAAATCTGCAAACCAAGGAATATCAATTGAAATTGAGTTGAGGGCAAAGATTTGCTCATCCGGGAAAGAATCGTTGATATGTCCATTGTGTTGCTCATCGGTGCTTGGAGTGCTCAAGCCGAGATAGGTGGTCGGCGGCAAGATTTTCGGCACCCGTTTATCTTTGATCTCCACATCGAATTCTTGGAGTAAGAGAACCCATCGAATTAGTCATGGTTTTGCGTCATTTTTGTCGAGCAAATAGCGTAAAGCGAGTGATCCGTATAAACAATGACTTTGGATAGAATCAAGTATGAGCGAAATTTGTCAAAGGCGAAAACCACTGCAAGTAGTTCCTTTTCGGTAGTTGTATAGTGGGATTGAAGCGGATTCAAAGTCTTACTTGCATAGTAAATTGGCCGGAAATATTTATCTTTTCGTTGCCCAAGTCCGCTCCTACCGCATAGTCACTAGCATCACACATGAGTTCGAACGGTTGAGACCAATCCGGAGCCACCATGATGGGAGAAGTGGTGAGTTTTTCTTTCAAAGTGTTGAATGCTTGGAGACATTCATCGTTGATATCAAAAACGCATCCTTTTCTAAAAGCGAGTAAGTGGCGGGCGATTTTTGAAAAATCTTTGATAAAGCGCCTATAAAACCCGGCGTGCCCCAAAAAGCTTCGGATAGCCTTTACCGGGGCGGGGCGGTGGCAATTTGAAATTGTATCAACTTTCGCTTTGTCAACTTCAATTCCCACGCAAGAAATTTTATGCCCCAAAACAATACCTTCTTGTACCATGAAGTGGCATTTTTCCCGATTAAGTACCAGGTTAGTCTCTTCGCAACGAAACAAGGACTTTTTAAGATTTGCAAGACAAAGATCAAATGAATCCCCAAAAACCCAAAAGTCATCCATGAAGACTTCCATGATTTCTTCTACAAGCTCGTCGAAGATGGCAAGCATCTGACGTTGAAAAGTTGCGGTGCGTTGCACAACCCAAAAGGCATGCGTCTATAGGTGAAATACCGTAGGGACAAGTGAAAGTGGTTTTCTCTTGGTCCTCCTGCTATCGAGATCTGAAAATAACCTGACATGCCATCAAGGAAGCAATAATAGAGGTGACGGATAAGCGTTCAAGCATTTGATCAATAAAAGGTAAGGGAAAGTGGTCCTTGCGAGTAGCATCGTTAAGTCGTCGTGTCGATGCAAACTCGCCAACCTTTATTCTTTGTTCGCATCGGAATAAGTTCATTCTTTTCATTTGGTACCACCGTCATCCCACCTTTCTTTGGGACCACTTGAACTGGACTTACCCAATTACTGTCAGAGATTGGATAGATGAGCCCAACATCTAGTAGTTTGATTACCTCTGCTTTAACTACCTCTTTCATGTTTGGATTTAAGCGGCCGAGGTAGAACAACCGGCTTGAAATTTTCCTCCATCGAGAATCTTGTGAGTGCAAAGGAAGGATTGATCCCTCGAATGTCGGAGATTTTCCAAGCGATGGCCTTTTTATGTTCCCGTAATATTGCCAACAATCTATCCTTTTGATGAGAAGATAAATTGGAGGAAATAATTACGGGAAGTTTGGCGTTCTCGGCTAGAAATGCATATTCCAAGTGTTCGGGTAACTCCTTCAGGCTCAATAGTGGTGGATCCTCAATGGATGGTTTGATATGCCCCACCTGTGAGTTTTCAATTTTTTCGAACTCTTTATGTCGCTCTGTTGGTTCGTTTTCCTCCAATGCGATGCGGATTCCCTAAGAAAGGGGTTTTCATCCGATATACCCGCACTTTGAACAATACAAGTCTCCAAGAATTCGTTAGAAATCATGCTTGGTAGAGAGTTGGTTATCTCCATATCGATAAGATCAATAGCAAAACAGAGTCATCTTTATCTATCGTATTTTTCATTGATGTAGCGATTTTAAAAATGACTTGTTCATCTTCGACTCTTAAAATTAGTTTGCCATCATGCACGTCAATGATTGCCTTAGCGAAGCTAAAAATGGACGCCCTAGGTTTCATCGTTCTCTTGAGTGAATGAAGAGATCTCATTCCTCAATCGTGCGGTTTTAGCGGGTGGGAAATACTTTAAAAGGAATTTTTCCGCCATAATGCTCCATGTTGTGATTGTTCCCTTCGGTAAAGTGTTTAGCCATTGTTTAGCCCGTCCCCAAGAGTAAATGGGAACAAGCGTAACGGATGGCATCGTCGGAGACTCCATTTATTTTGAAAGTATCGCAAATTTGAGGAAATTCGCGATATGATTATTTGGATCTTAAATGCAGTAAGCCGTCGAATTGAACAAATTGTTGCACCATTTGAATGACATTCGGTTTGATTTGAAATTATTGGCTCGCACAATGGGCCTTACGATACTAGATGACGCATCAGTCCATAGATATCTTGGCGTAGTCGTATGGTTCTTTGTTGTTCATCCGCCATATCGGGATCCTCTAATGTTCGCCAATAGCATCTCTCTTCACTTGATGGTCTCCAAACTACTCTTTTCTTTGAACTTTGTTGCTTATCACCGAGCGCGTCCTTGTCAACATCTATGCGGACTCGATTGCCTTGGCTAGGATGGATTGTTTCACCAATCGGCGTCTCTTGGTCTTAACCAGTGGAACTTGGGTTCCATAACCTCGGGTTCTTTAGTCAGTGAAAGTTGATTCTCCAATCATCGCTTCTTCATTGCGGTTGGCTTTCTTGGTACAAATCGCGTTTCTTCTTCATGACCGGAGAAGGTGCGAGGGGATTCCTTCTCGATCTTGGCTCTTTGGGGGCGAGTGCGAGTGTCTTCCACGACCGGGGATAGGTGCTGACTTTGATGCGGGGGCTTTCTTTTCTTGTGCACATGCTTAGGAGATGAAGTGATGGCTCAAAAGCTACTCTAGAAAACCGTAGGCAAGTGCACCTATCGTTTTGTAGTATAGATTATTGAGTCACCGAGTGTCATTCCCACGAGGATTGTAAGTACTAATAATTACCGTCTTTTTTTGTTATCTAATCTAACAATTTTCGAGAGTTTTTGTTTGATGAAAAAGGAAAACAAATTATAAATTGTAAAAATGAAGTAAAATTTGTAGAATAAAAAATCAAGAGATAGAAGTGTGTTTGAATGTAAATCCCTCTAGAATGTTTTTGTGATTTGACAAGTAAAAATTCAACCATAAGCCCTTAAGCAAAAACCAACCTCTTTTAATAAAATCCCATGTTATGTGGACCGTAGAAATTCGATTTAAGTTAATCCCTTTCTCAGGCGAGAAACTCCTAATCTCAAGTTGATTAACGAAATCTCTTTCTAGTTAAAACCCCAAGATTGCATTATAACGATTTATGAATTCCCATATTAGGTTTGACCTAATCCGGAAGATTTATGTCGTCTATATCTAGGATTGCATGCAACTCTTTTCACTTATACAATTTCTTTTTCACCATAAATCTTTCGATTACCCGATGAAGAAAAGATATCAAATTAATATACCGGAAATATTAACTCAAATGAGATAAGCATGATATAAGTGAATCACACAAGACATGATAATTTTATTAAAAACATACAAACCTCAATCACAAATCCATTCTAGAGTTCATTACACTCAAACACTAAGATTTTAGCTACTCATGATCTTGACAAAAGAGTAAATTACACAAGAAGATTTAAGTATTGTAGACATGGTGTACTTATCTTTCTCAAAATCTTAATGGACTTCTTCCTTGATTGATGATGTTTTTCCAAGCCTTCTTCTCCAATATTACCCCAAGCTTTCTTCTCCAAGACCTCTTGATCCCAATTCTACTTAATGAAGTGAATACAATGAATATTTCCTGAGTATCTAATGAATGAATCTCCCAATCTCAACCTTTGGCTTTTATAGGCAACCAATACATTGATAGTACTCTCTTTTATTAAACAATCACCCCCATTTTCCTTGTTGGTTGGTGAATTCTTGTATTCAAGTGATGAGGAGGGGGGACATGGAGACATGTTTCACAAAATAGGGTGTTAAAAGTGTACAAAAGTGGCCAAAATGGGTTGGTTGGTGAGTTTTCCCCAAATTCCGCAAAGAAAAGTTGCAAAAGAGGTCCTGGACACGCCAGTGTTGGCGGCCACGGCCAGGCCGTCTTTGCAATAAATTTCTTGAAGACACGCGACACGGGCCGTGTTGTGCGACGACGGCCAGGCCGTGTTATGCGACACGCCAGGCCGTGTTCGGTCTGTTTTGTGCGTTTTTCCTCTTCTTTTGATCCCCTTCAACATGGCGTGTTCGGTGACACGGTTTGGCCGTTTGGACCCTTTTTCCAATTTTTATCCAATTTATTTCCTTCTTTTTGAATATGGCCATGTTACTTGACACCCCAAGTCATGTTGAGTGATTTTCTTGCCTTTTTTCAATTAATATTGGCTTCATATTGCTCCAAATTGCTCCACCTATAATGTTAAACACATCACACGATGAAATGCTACGAAATACTTGAGAAACTATGATTTTTCTAACAAAAAAATTCAAAAACTATTGAATTAATAATACAAAATATGTACGAAATGACACTTATCATGGAGCCTTTGCGATTGCGGCTATGTCCTCTGGGACGGGGTTAATCGACTTTCCTTTCTTGGTATCGACTTTTCTTGCATGAGCTTGCCTGCAGGCGGTGATAGGTTTGCCCTAAACATCTTCTTGTTGACATGGAAGGGTTTCCCATTCACGAGAGGAATGCCCTTCACCTCCATCAAGAGGCCTATCACCAGGCCATATCCCTGAGCTCACAAATAGACCAACATCATTTATGGTCTTGTTCATCACATTACGGCAAATTCGGGCAAAGATGAACTCGATCTAGTTCACCTTATTCTCTTCCATAATAGCGACCATCATTGCCCGGCTTAGTCGCCGGCGATTGATTAAAAGCGCCAAACTTCATGTTGATGCATTTGGCTACCACGTCCATGAGTTTGTGGTAGTCCTCCTTGATGAGAGCTTCTTGTCGTATAGACGACCTTGCCATTGCAGAACTGGGTTTAGCAATCTCCGTCCATGTTGCGGCCAGGTTAATGTCTTTCTATGTGATCGCCTCAAACCCGGATGAAGGCGGATGATAGTTAGCGACTAAGTCCGCAGCCGATTATCTTGATTTCCTTGCTATGGACGGACGAATGAATTTACCATCGTGAACCTCAACATTCACATAAAACATCGCCACTTCTTCGAGATAAGTGTGCGTAAACTCCATAGAGAGAAACTCTTTCTTGAGTAGAGCCTTGTCAATCCATTGCTTAACCATTCCTTCAAAATCCACCGTAGGCTGCAGAGTGGATCTTCTCGCCATCTTTACATAGTCATAGGTAGGAGCCATTTACGAGATCGAACTTTAAACTTGAATGAAAAATGAACTAGGGTTTTGCTTCTCGGTTGCATAAAATACTCCTTTTGCTTGCTTGAGATGAATGAGAGTAGTGTGAGGAGGAGAAAATGATTTTGAGTATATATGGGATGTGAGAAGTCGGTTTTGGAATTCAAAAGTTTGAAAACAATCAACGATTGAGATTAGGTCTTGAAACCGCATTAATTTCCCGCATTAAATGCATCGGCATTTATATCTAATCATAGGTAAAATGAGTACGGGCTTTTTCATCGACACCATAATTCTTGTTGATGTCATGCCCAAAACATTCCCGTTTGCGAAAAACGATTGCGTTTTGTCACTTAGCTCTTAAATAACTCATCTATCTTCTATAAGTGACTTGACTCCTTCTCTCTTCACATAATAAACACCCGGCTATCCAAACTAACTCGTCTGATTGACTAGCCGTCTTGGGCTGTTTCACTTTCTTTGTAAAATGAAACTTTGTTGATTTCCAATACTCTCTTCTTTAACTCTGTTGATTGAGTCTCTCGAGCCTCCTAAATCACTCAATCATTTCGAGCTCATTTTTAAGCTCTTCAAATCTCGATTCACATAATGGCTTAGTGAATATATCATAACCTTCTTATCGGTTGATATGTATTCCAAAGTGATGTATTTTTTTGATACCGATCTCTTGTAAAATGATATTTGACATCAATGTGCTTGGTTCTTGAATGCAATCTTTGGGTTACGAGTGATTGCAATAGCACTTATGTTATCACACATGATTGGAATCTCTTTTTCTTTTATATCATTGTCTCTCAGTTGTTGCCTCATCCATAACACTTGGGCACAACAACTCTCTGCTGCTATGTACTCTGCTTCAGCTGTGGATGTAGCTATTGAGTTTTGTTTCTTGTTGAACCAAGAAAACTAATCATTACCAAGCATTTGATAGGTACACGATGTACTTTTCCTCTACTCTACATCCAAAGATAGTCGAGCACGAGTAGCCAACTAGCTTGAATCATCCATCCTTTTGATACCATCGGCCAACTTATCGGCACCTTTCAAATACCTTAGGATTCTCTTGGGCTGCGATCATGTGACTCTCTTTTGGTGCGATTGAAATCGCACATACACCTATAGCAAAGGTGATGTCGCCTTTACTTTGTTAAATAGAGCAAGGATCAATAAGGGCTCTATATCGGTTTGATCAACTTTGCCATCTACATCCATATCCATCTTGATGATGTATTCATGGGAATCTTAATGATGACCTCTCTTGCATACCAAATTTCTTCATTAAATCTACGGTATATTTGGTTTGACTTATGAAGGTCCCATCCTTCATTTGCTTGACTTGGAGACCTAGGAAGAAAGTCACTCATGTCAAACTTTCCTTGCATGAGTTTTGAAAATTTGTCACACAACTCTTTGTTTGTGGATCCAAAGATAATGTCATCCACATAAATTTAAACAAGCAATATACTATCCCCATCTTGATTTACGAAGTGTGTTCTATCAATCTTGCCTTTGGTGAATCCATTATCAATAAGAAACTGAGACAATGTGTCATACCAAGCTCTTGGTGCTTGTTTCAATCCATACAATGCTTTTTTGAGCTTGTAGACTTTATCTCCAATAGTTTTCTGCTCAAAACCTGGAGGTTGCTCCACATAGACTTCTTCTTCTAAAAGTCCATTAAAAAATGCACTATTCACATCCATTTGATAAACAACGAAGTTCTTGTGTGCAACATAAGCAAGAAACATTCTAATTGCTTCCAATCTAGCAACAAAAAAATATTTCATCAAAATCTATATCTTCCTCTTGGCAATACCCTTTGGCTCTCAATCTTACATTATTTCTTACAACGGATCCCTTCTCATTCATCTTGTTTCTAAATACCCACTTAGTACCAATCACATTTTTGTGGGTAGGCCTTTTGAACTAATTCCCAAACTTTATTTCTTTCAAACTGATTCAGCTCTTCCTGCGTAACTAGAATCCAATGTGTGTCATCTAATGCCTGTGACACATCTTTAGCCTCTATCTGGAAATGAAACAAGTGAGCATCGCTTCATGATGAGTCTGAATCTGGTTCTTACTCCATCTCTAACATCTCCAATGATAAGCTCGGTGGATGGTCTCTCGGCCATCTCACATCCATTTGGAGTAAGTATGATGGGTTGATCATCTCGCTGACTAAGTTGTCTTGAAAAGCTTCCTCATCATCATTTAGGCTGCAGACTTTACAATTGTATCTCGAGATTCATCTATCTCATCTTCATCGGGGTTGAGTCCCCTATATCCTGTTTCAACATAAGGACTCTTACGAATAGTTGGTTGATTCACTTGTCGACTAACTCATCTATGTCTTCTCCATTAACATTTGGTTCATTGAAAACCACATGTATAGACTCTTCTGTGACCATAGACTTCTTGTTCGATTACTCAGAAACTTTACTCTCAAATTGAGTATCCCAAAAAGATACCTTCATCGACTTTAGCATTAAAAGCTTTTAAATTGTCTTTGTCATTGTTGTGAATGAAGCACTTACATCCAACGATATGAAAATATCCAACATTTGGCTTCTTCCCTTTCCAAATTTCATAGGGGATTTTGAATGCAGTTGCCTATTAATCATACAAATATTCTAAGTGTGTAGCAAGTATTAATGGTTTTGACCCAAAATCTCTTAGGCAAACTAACCCAACTAACATGGTCCTCATGACTTCCTTAAGAGTTATGTTCATTCTTTCACCACTTCATTCGATGTGAAGTTCTTGCAATGATAACTCATGAGCAATACCATTGTCAATGCAATCTTGAGTTATAATTCCATTGACAAACTCGGTTCGTCTATCGGACCTTATTTTTATAATGGTTTGACTCTTCTCATTTTGAACTCTTCTCATCGGTGAGGAAACTTCGCAAGATTTTCTTCTTTTTACACATAAAAAATGTCCTTGTGTATCTTGAATAATCATCCACCACCACTAAGGTGTATTCTTTCCACTTATGCTAGTTGGTTCAATAGGACCAAATAAATCCATATGCAATAAATGCGATATTCTAGTTGAAGAAGGACTTGGCTTGTCCTTGAAAGAAGACTTAATTTGCCTTCCCATCGGCATGCATCACAAATGCTTCCTTTCTTGTACAACTTTGAGTCAGGCAATCCTTCCACAAGATGACTCCTTGTAAGCTTGTTGATTCTTTTGAAATTCAGGCGATTCGAACTTCTTGTGCCACAACCAACTTGTGTTTGGTGTAGCGATTGACCAATATATATGCTACATCTGTGATCTCTAGTCCATTCTTCTGATGGATCCAATACCTTTTATTTTCCTGGAGCTTCATTTCCTCCAAATATGACTTTAGCACCTTGATTTCCTTGAACTTGATTTTTCTTGCTGTCATGTGTCTGGAACATCCACTATCCATGTACTAGGTTCCTTGGCACTCACTGTTTCTTGAACCTACAATCAAGGAAATTAATTTTTAGGTACCCATAGTTGCTTGGTCACGAGGGGTTAGCATCTGTAAGGTGATCCAACCAACCTATAGCCAAATGATATGACTCTTAGAGGTTGCCACCTATCAGTTCCATAATCATAATGAACATTTGCAAATTTCTTGGGGGCTTTAGGCTCATACAATTGTCTCTTTTGTGTCTGTATGCATGTGTGTGTGTTTGAGCATTTTCTTTCTTGGGATAATAGTGGAACTTTTGTGCATATTGGGATTTGTGCTTGGGTGTATAAGTGTGTTGATTATAGCTCTTTTGCCTTGGGAATGACCTATGTTGAGTCTAAGGTGTTTGCCACTTAGGTTTATATCTCATTGGCCTTGGTGATATCTCATTTGATTATTCTAATCAACCTGGCTTGGGTAGTTTCTACCATTTCCATCATATGATTTTCTTTGCTTTGAAATCTCTGGGGCTTTTGGTAGCTCTATTTGGCTTTTATAGAGTATTTCCTATTTGGAGTCCGTGATGGACTCTTTTGAATTTTGTTTTAGTTTATCTGTCAAGATAATCGATTGACTTCTTGTTTTTCCTTGTATCCATGCAAGGCCAGACATGGTTGTGATTGTATTTTTGAGTGGGTGTGGGTGCAACATATGGTGCTTTTGATTTTGGACTGCCTCATTGCTTGAAAGTCCTTTCTCCATGCTCCCACTCTTGGGACTTGAGCATGCACAAAGAAATTGAATCTATGCATGTCTTGTCTCCACTTTCTTTACGAATCAATATAAGTTCATCCAATGATTTGGATGCCTTAGAAATGATGTAATCACATTTTTAAGATCATTTTCCCTCTTTTATGTAGCGACTAAGTCTATTTGGATCTTAGCTATTTCAGCTTTGTAGCTTTGTGTTCTCATCAACTATATGACTTAGAGTACTCGGCTCCTTAGTCGGCTATGAGTTTTGGCATTTAAGCTGGGTGGTTTCCTCATTTAGGAGTGTGTGTGAGGTTTTTATATGCTCAAAATCTTTCATCATTTTGCCAATAGAATTGTAAAGATCGTGGGTGATGAAGTGTTTGTGTCACTATCACTATCACTAGAATCTGAATGATCGGCTCTCGATTATCAACTCTCGATGATCGGCTCTTTTGGGTGGTCTGTCCTCCCTTGCTTTGGAAGGTCTTGAGTGTCTCTGGAAGATTCACCACTTGTTTCTCTTATAGTTCTTATTGAAGAACTTGTTGGATCTTTTCACCATCGGGGCAATCTCTTCTTGGTCTATGGCTTCCTTGGATTCAGACTCTCTTTGCTTCACACCCATGAGTGCGGTTGTCTTGGGTACATCTGTCTCTTCTTGTTCTTTCCTTCTCGGCTCGAACTCGTAGGCTTTTAGATCGGAGAGAACAATTCATGGTTGGATTATCGGTGAGATCCATGGAGTGTCTCAAAGCCATAACCTTCATTTCTCACTCACCGGTGGAGAGACCTTAGTATCTTTATACACATTCCTTTTGTGTATATTAGATTTGAGAGCTCATTGGTATTCTCTATGAATCGGTATCCGGTGATCCAAACTTTCACAAAACCATTTTAAAATTTTCCAATTTTTGAACAAAGAATAAAAATTAATTTATTTTCCTTAATTTGATCGGACCCTTCACAAATTAAGGTTAGTTTTTCCCAAATATCTTTGGCCATTTTACAATATTTAACTTTATTAAACATGGTCTTATCAAGAGTTTTATAAAGTATATCCTTGGCAACATTGTTGTTAGGAATTTTATTGTTTAGATTTTGATGAATGCCATGTAAAACTTAGAATAGAAAGTTGGCACCCCAATTCTTGTTGTAAAATGCATTGTGACAATTAGAGGCTGGCCAAAGGTGAGTTAAGTCGATTATGCCCTAACATGCAAAAAGACAAATCAAGACTGGAAGGAAGACTCTGTGAGAGACAGTGAGTATGGCAAAAGAAGAGTAGACGAACTCTACTAAAGAAGCGGTGAGATGCGGCCAAGTGGAGTATCGGCCAAGTCAACTCGAGAAAAGCCAAGTCTCAAGTCGAAGTGACAGAAGAGTCATCCAATGATTGGAAGGCGACTCTAAGTCACCTGGGAAAGCAAAGAAATGCGGTCAAGTCGAGATAATCAGTAAAAGATCCGTTGCACGGAAATCAAGAGAATTACTTAAACAAGTAATATCTCCATACCACCTTTCTTGGAGTGCTCGGTCCCGCGTGCAAATGGAATGAACCAATGGGAAGCACAACACCATGTCGAACTACGAAAAGGTGAAAGAACAATTCATACGAGGAAATGGCAATTCCAAGAATTTGCAACAAGCCAACGATTTGCAAGTGACTTTCAAAAATAAGCTATCTCTTCAACGGGCAAATTTTTGAAAGATCACTATAAAAGGCGAGGAATGACTACGAGAGAAAGAGACTTGAACTACGAACATTCAAGAAATCATTTGAACTATAACCGAAATACTCTCAAATCATTCAAGATTAATCCTCAAGCCTACATTACGAAGTACATCAATCCAACACTCACTGTGAAGGAAAGAGAACTTCAATCGGTTGAAGAGGAAACCTTTGAAAAAGGGGTCTACATTCCACGAAGGATTGTAGGAAGGTTCAAGGTCGAACCAAGTCTTAAGCTTTTGGAGGGCTTCGTGATCAAATCCAAAGAGCTTGAGCAAGTGAGTGTGAGTAGTAACAAGCGGTTGCCTGTGAAGAAGGCGAGTCGTCGAGAAGCTTGGTGAGTGATCAAGCGTCTCAGGAGGCCGAGTCCCAAAGGATCAAGTCACCTTGTGTGATCAAGACTTGTATACGGATTTACCACTTTGTAAACCGATCATTACCTAGTGGATTCCTCCGGGAGTTGGAGAAGAGAGGAGTAGAAGAATTACCCCATCTTGAACCTCTATAAAAATTTCATTTGTGTCATTTACATTACAACATTTTAATTCTGCATTTTTAATCGCTTTGCTATATATATCTTTGATAAATTTGTTGTCCATTGGATAATACAAGTACTAAACCAAGCACTAAACTCTGCTTAATCAAACTTAAGGGTGTTAAGTCTTCCGCTTTAAATCAAAACCACGATCGAGTTAATTTAGAGCCAACAATGAGTTATTCCATCAACGGCTCGATTGAGTGCATTGAGAGATTAACTCTCTTGAGTGACCAAATTGATTGTCCATCAAGGACAAACGGTGTGTAGTATCAACTCGAATATTTTAAAAGGACTAAATCGAAAATTTGGTAAGGTTTATTCAACCCCCTTCTAAACCTTACACTTACACCCCTTGGACCTACAAGTGGTATCGAGTGGTTGGTTCATTGAACCCTCCGCACCGGTTCTTGAACTAGATCTCCAAACTTTTCAAAGTCTGCTTTAGTACTTAAGCTCTTGAAACTCTTTTTATCATTAAAAGTTATTATCATGGAAGCAAATTTGACACGCATCCCTATGTTCACTATTGAAGAATTTGATGATTGGAAAATTCGTATGCGAGGCTCATCTATCCGCATTACATGATGAGATGTGGATAGTGATAGAAAGATGGGCCTCTGCAAATCTTAAAGGTGAACACAATTTTATGCGAAGAGCTGCGGTGAAGAAAGAAAGAAGATGTTGCTCCCGGACCCGTCATGGTTGAAAAACCAAGAACCGAGTGGACAAATGATGACAGAAAAAGATACAACCTGGATAATGCGCCAAGGACACCCTTTACAAAACCTTGGACAAAGCCATTTCAACAAAGTCAAATCATGCAAAACGGCTAAAGAAATGCAGGACAAGCTAACATTAATTTGTGAAGGCTCGGAGCAAATCAAAAAAAACAAATTATCGGTGGTGTGACAAATTTGAGAACTTCAAAATGATCTCGGGAGAAAATCTGGATCAACTAGATGCTCGGTTCATAGAAATCACAAATGAGTATCATGCACTTGGAAAGGAATATACACAAAAGGAAATGTGTATGAAGATCTAAAAAGTCTCCCAATGAATGGGAAATGAAGGTCATGTAGCACCTTTGAGACATTCCATGGACCTATCAAAGACATCCAACCATGAACTATTCTCGGACCTCAAAGCCTACGAGTTTGAGTGAGAAGAAAAGACCGAGGAAGAGGCAATTTGTACCCAAAACAGTTTGCTCTAATTGTTAAAGATGGGAAGAGAGGCGAGGTTAAAGAAGTCATTGACCCGGAAGAAATAGCCCGATGGTTAAAAGATTCAACAAGTTCTTTAATAAGAACTACAAGAAAGGAAAGGGTGAATCTTCCGGAAGACACTCGGCTCCCTCCAAATCAAGGAAGATAGGCCAACCAAGATAACGAGATCATCAAAAAGTTGAGTATCAAAGGGGGACAATCCAAGAATGGAAAGAGGCTGATCAAAGGTTGAATATCTATCTTTGGAACTGTAGACAACCAGTCACTATGCCATTGGTTGTCCATATCCTGTAGTCAACAAAAATAGGGATGAAGAAGAAAGGAAGGTCTTGAGAGAAAGAAAGACAAAAAAAGAAAAAAAAAATGATGATGGCTGCGATTTCTGCTTTGAGACAATAAGTCAAGAGAGACAGGTGACTCGAGAGAAGCGATGAAGACTACTCAAGTGACTACGAAGAAGAAGCCCGATCGCTTGATGGCCAAAGAACAAGATCAACGACCAAGAAGATGAGGTACAATCTAACTCAACAAACTCGGACCACTAGTGATAGTGATTTGTGACACACACACTTCATCACCCACCGATCTTTATGATTCATTAGGCAAAATGATGAAAGATTTTGAACACATTAAATCCTCACACACACTTTGTTAAATGAGGAAAACAGACCTACTCAAGAGTCAAAACTCAAAGTGACTAAGGAGGTTTGAGTACTCTAAGTCAAATAGGCGATGAGAATGAAAGTTTAAAAATGAAAATGCTAAATTAGTAGCGAAAATTACTTGCTATAGAAAAGAGGAGAATGACCTCAAGAATGTTATTGCCTCATTCACTAAGGCATCTAAATCATTAGATGATCTTATTATGAGTCAAAAGAATATGGAAACAAGGCAGGGCTTAGGATTTAATTCCTCTGTGCTATGTCAAACCTCAAAAATAATTTTGGAAAAAGGATCTTCAAGTCATGAAGAGTCTCGAAAAATCCAAAACTCTAAATGTTGCACACACATTCAATCAAAAGCACCATAACAAGCAAACGGCCTTGGTTACAAAGGAAAAGGAAAACGGCCGATTGAGTATCTTTGAAAGGGCAGTGAGAAGAGATTCGGCCGAGTCCTCGGCAAACTACAAGCGGAAAATACTCTGTAAAGAAGAAGCGAGCTACCAAAAACCCTAGAAAATCCATAGAAGAAATACATATGATGGGAATGGTAGAAAATATCCAAGCCAAGTGATTGGAATAATGTGAACTATCGGCATAGACTTATGGAATATAAGCCCAAATGGCAAAGGCCTAGAACTCGGCAAAGGCCATTCCAAAAGCATAAGAGCTTTTATCGACACATATGCACCTAGACACTACACTCAAAGACACCATAATTACCCAAAAGAAGGCAATTGCTAAAACACACATGCGGGCATCTGGACAAAAGAGACAGGATGTATGAACCTAGAATCCCCAAGCAATTTGCGAGGATTGATTATGATTATGGCAGCGATAGATGGCAACCCCTTAGAGTCAAATCATTTGGCTATAAGTTGGCTAGATCATCTTACAATTCTAACCCCTCGGGACCCGGACAAGTATGGGTACCTAAAACTTAATTTCCTTGATTGCGGGTTCAAGGAAAGTGAGTGCCAAGGAACCTGGTACATGGATAGTGGTACATTCCCGGACACATGATGAGAAACAAGAAAAACTGTCAAAATTCAAGGAAGTCAAAGGAGCAAAAGTCATATTTGGTGGAAATGAAGCTCTGGTGAAATAAGAGGCATTGGATCCATCAAGAGGAATGGATTAGAAATCACGAGGCGTTGCATATGTTGAAGGACTCAACTTCAACTGCTAAGCATCGATGAACTCGTGACAAGGGGCTACAATGTTGGATTCAACATGGGTATATGCCAAATCAAAGATATCGAATCAAATGAAGTTGTCTTTGCAAGGATGTAGACGAAAAAAATATGTATGTAGTGGATTGGTCAATGCAACACCCAAAGACTGTCTACTAGCAAAACCTTTGAATCAAGTTGTTGTGGCACAAAAAGTGAGTCACACGAATTTCAAAACAATTAACAAGGCAAGAAGTCATCTAGTGGAAGGACTACCGGACTCGGTATACAAAAAGGAGAAGTATATGTGACGCATGTCGAGAAGGAAAACAAATCAAGTCGTCATTCAAAAAAAGACATGCCCATCCTCAACAAGAATATTGCATCGCTTCATATGGATCTATTTGGCCCAGTGGAACCAAACAAAGCATAAGTGGAAATAAATACACCTTGGTGGTAGTAGATGACTACTCAAGATATACATGGACAATATTCATGTGCAAAGAAAAGAAACTCTACAAAAACTACCACGGTGATGAAGAGGATTCAAAATGAGAAGAGTCAAACCATTATCAAAATAAGATCGGATAGAGGAATCGAGTTTGTCAATGGAATAATAACTCGATCTTGCATTGAGAATGGTATTGGTCATGAACTATCGGCGACAAGGACTCCACAAGAGAATGGAGTTGCGAGAAAGAAGAAACAGAACCCTCAAAGAAGCGGCAGGACCATGTTAGGTGACGGGGTTACCAAAAGATTTTGGGCTGAAGCAATCAACACGACTTGCTACACCCAAAATAGATGTATGATAAATAGAGCGGTGACAAAGACTCCCTATGAGATCGGTGGAAGAATACCAAATGTTACATATTTGAGAATATTTGGATGTAAATGCTTCATCCACAACAATGGCAAAGACAACCTAAAGGCTTTTGATGCTAAAGTTGATGAAGGTATCTTCCTAGGATACTCGGTGAAAGCAAAGCCTCTGAGAATACTCAACAAAAGAACTATCGTTGCGAGAAGAATCCATTCATGTGATATTCGATGAGCCAAATGTAAATGGAGAAGACATTGAAAAAATCGATATAAAATTGAATCATCCAAACATACGAGAAGAGTCCCTATCTTTGAAAATTGAAGGCTGGAATTATCAATTGAAAGAAGATGAGATAGTGAATCTCGAAAGCAATTTGGAAAATTTGCGGCTAAGTGATTACGAGAGAGTGACCACAACAACACACATTACCAAGTCGATCAATCCAGGCTAACTTACTCCAACTTTGATGTAAGATGGGCTGAGAGACCATCCACGAGAACTTGTCATTGGAGATATAAAAGAAGGTGTCAAAACAATATCCAAAACTCAACAAGAAGCCATGTTCACATGCTTCATCTTACAAATAGAACCCAAAGACGTGTCACAAGCTTTGGACGACACACATTGGATTCAAGCTATGCAAGAGGAGGTGAATCGGTTTGAAAGAAATAAAGTGTGGGAATTAGTGCAAAGACCCATAAATCAAAATGTTATAGGCACCAAATGGGTGTTGAAATAAGATGAGCGAGGAAGGTTACGTAGTAAGAAACAAAGCAAGATTAGTAGCCAAAGGATATTGCCAAGAAGAATGGATAGATTTTGATGAAACATTTGCCCTGTAGCAAGATTGGAAGCTATAAGGATGTTTCTTGCTTATGCGATTCACAAGGATTTCATTGTATATCGGATGGATGTAAAAGTGCATTCCTAAATGGTTTATTGGAAGAAAAGTGTATGTTGAACAACCCCGAGGATTTGAGCGAGAAGACTCTTGGAGACGGGGTATACAAACTCAAGAAAGCTCTATATGGATTGAAAGCAGGCATGGTGGTATGACACTTTGTCACAATTCCTAACCAAAAATGGATTCACAAAAGGAAAAGTAGATAGAACACTTTTGAAATTCAAGACAAAAAGAGAGTATCTTTGCTTGTTCAAATATATGTGGATGACATCATTTTTGGATCCACAAACAAAAAGTTGTGTGAAAAGTTTTCAAACCTCATGCAAAGTAAATTTGAAATGAGCATGATGGGAGAAGTGACATTCTTCCTTGGACTCCAAGTGAAACAATGAAGGATGGAACCTTCATAAGTCAAACAAAATACACGAGAGATTTAATGAAGAAGTTCGGTATGGAGGAGAAGTCTTACGTAAAAATACCAATGAACACATCAATCAAAATGGACATGGATCGGATGGCAAGCACTCAGATCAAACAAGATCTGAGCACTTATTGGATCATTGCTCTATCTCATAGCAAGCGGGTCGGACATCACCTATCTTTGTAGGTGTATGTGCAAGATTTCAATCTGCTCCAAAAGAAAGCCATATGACAAGACTAAGAGAATATTGAGATACTTGAAAGGAAGCCAAGAAGTAGGCTATGGTATCGAAGGAAGGTGGATTCAAGCTAATTGGCTATTGATTAACTATCTTTGGATGCGAGTGGACAGAAAAGCACTTGAGGCACATGTCAAATGCTTTAGGAAACAGGTTGATTTCTGGTTTAGCAAGAAAAAATTCAATAGCCACCTCTCTACAACGAGAATACATAGGCTGCAAAACATGCCCAAGTCCTATGGATGAGGCAATGGTGAGAAGCTATGAAGTTGAGGAAAAAGAAATTCCAATCATGTGTGATAACACAAGTGCAATTGCCATTACTCAAAATCTGTATTGCACTCAAGAAGAAAACATATTGATGTCGAGATATCATTTCATAAGAGATCACGTTGAAAAGAAGGATATCATCTTGGAATATATCTCAACGGATAAACAATTGGTGACATCTTCACAAAACCATTATGTGAGTCAAGATTTGAAGAACTCAAACATGAGTTAGGGTTAATTGAAATGGTGACACTCGGAAAAATCAAAGAAAAGAAATGGAACACAAAAAGGAAAAGGAGGTGAACTCATAAATCGGCTAAGTAAATTAGTTTTATCGGAAAAACAACTACACCGAGTCGGTGATAGGTGAGTCACTAAGAAGAAGCTGTGAGAAGAAGAGTTAAATCGGCTAAGGGATAAGGTTTGAGTCACTTATGAGCAAAGTGACAAAAACGCAATCGTTTTGACTAAGCGGGAATGTTTTAAGGAATACGTCGGCATAATGATGATGTGTACGACATAAAGTTTGCACCAAGCTTATGATTGGATATAAATGCTTTGCCGCATTAAATACGAGACATTAAATGCTAAATAGGCGTGCAAAATCCAAGCCGTTGATTTCGATCACATTTCAAAAACCACCCGCATGTCCTTTCATAAACCATATTTAAACCATTTTCGCCTGTTTCTCTCTCACACTTCTAAAAACTGTTCATTTCTTTCTCTCAAAAGCAAAGGCAAAGTTCTCTCGAAACCCTATCTATCTTCAAAACAATTTATGTGTTTTTCTTGATATAATCTGAAAAATGGCACCAACATATGACTTTACCAAGTTAGGAAAGCAAATTCACACGCTCTACGGTGGATTTCGAAATGAATGATGAAGCGGGTCGGACGACACCCTAGTGAAGAAAATCGCTGAAAAGTTAGAAACGTCGATTGAAAACCGTTTACGTTAGAATACCCGATGACATATGTGGAGGAAGTCGCACAATTTTTCGTGAATCTTTGAAATTCACGATGAAGGAATTAAGTCATCTGTTCACGGAAAGCGGTGACTATCTCGCCAAAGATTTGGCGAACATTGCTCACTACCGAGCGGAGGAGCATCGAGATTAACGGTGATGTAAACCTGGTGATGCTTGGAAAGAAATAGCCAAGCGACTTTCTTGATAAAATAGTGTATCTGACAAACAAGAAGAGGCTAACGAAGGAGGATTATCACAAGTTTGTTGGACATAGTTGCCAAATGTAGCGATATCAAGTTTGGCGACTTTGACCAATCACAAAGGCAAAGTGATTGTAATGGCTGCAATCATTGAAGAAAAGAAGATAAAGCCCGGGTTGAGTTTGTCTCACAGACTCTGCCCGAGCGTGGGAACAAATCCTTCAAAGAAGATGGCACATTTGGAGGATCCCTAGGATATGGCCTAGTGATTGGCCGGCTAATGGAGGTGAAAGGAGTCCCTCTTAGACATGGGAAGGCATTCCATGTTAACAAGAGGATGTTGAGCAACAAACCTCTCTGCGCCTGAGAAGAGAGCTTACGCCAAGAGAGGCGACACGAGTGAGGGAATCGGTGACCACGAAGATCTGATTGTTTCCTCTCCACCCAAGAAGAGGCTGCCCTGGACTACTAAGAAGAACTACTTTGCCCCTGCGACAAAGAAAACCAAACATGCTCCTGCCCTGCCGCGAGTCACTGCCCTGCGGTAGAGTCACACCGCCCAAAGCGGCCGTGTCTCTGCCCTGCCCTGCGGCGGTCGAGAAGGACTCACAAATACCTTCTCCGATCGTCAAAAGAGGAGAACCAGAAGCCACGATGGCCTGCTCCTCGAGAAAAAGACACAAGCACAGGCCCCCACCCGCCCAAGACTCGAGAGGACACCGTCTCGAACCGAGAAATCCCTGCGTACAAACTAGGAGACGGAGACGAATTATCAAGCGCTCGAGCTTGAGAAACCGGTGAGTCGACCACTCATGGAGAAAATACCGGGAGGCTATTTGGAGAAGTAGAGTCTCGATGTAGTTGATGAAACGACCCAAAATCTGCTTTGAAGAAAGCGTCAGCGAGAGGCAACCCGAAGACACATTTGTAGTCCACACAGTGAAACACAAAAAAAGGCTAAAGCGGATAGTGATGTAATGATCCTATCTCCACCTTACCCGGACATCCAAAATCGTCTCGTGAGTGGAGGAAATGGAAGTTGAGTCGATCCGGAAACGTTCCAATGGCACGAGTTCATAGAAGAAGAAGAGGAAGCTGTTGAGCTTCCTGGATCTGACCATTGTGCTCCAAAGATCGGGATGAAGACAAGCTGCACGAGACATCCTGCGATCTACAAGGAAAGGAAAGAGAAAAGCAAGGCGGCGGGAAGCGAGGCACGTGAGAAAAGCTAGCATCATCTATCTCCGGCACCCTGAGAACACACACATCCTCTACTTGATGTCTTCTCGGACGGTGATGAGGATCGAAAGAATCTTTGCTTGCCCGCGGAAGAATTGCAAATCAGGCAAGCATTGAAGAATCGAGAATCCTTCACGAGCAAAGATTGATGGAGGGACCGGAGAGTCCTCCCGAACCACGAAATCGATCCAATGGGAGTGGTTGAAACAAATAGCCATTGTTGTTCTTTGCCACCACTTCCCACTCACTCGGAAGAAAGCGATAAGGGACTTGGCGATGGCGGGATAGTGGGGACCCCGGTCGAGCCAACCCCTATTGAAGGTGTTTTACCACCCCCAACGGCTGAACATTCAATCGCAACAGTGGGAGTTTGGAGACGAGTGACCCCATTCCAAGTCACTCGGTGGTGCGCCCGGTGAGAAAACTCCCTCCACGGCTAGGTCGGAGGATCTTTGCTGGATGACTCCACAACGAATCAAGGAGGCGAAGGAGAAAATTACAAACACAAGAAGAAAACGACAAGTTGCCATCAATGAAGCTCGGGCGATTGAGACATCTCGGTGAGTGTGCCAAGCGCTCTGAAGGCTAATAGCGGCTTCTTTGAAGCCGATCGAGGCACATGAGATGGAACGGCCACAGGAGTTAACACTGCAGGCGATGAAAGTGCAATCCATGGGGTTGAAACTCCAATGGATGCCATTGTACAAGACCCTAAGGCAGTGACACTTTGTCGAAAGGGAGGATCAAAACCTCGCTTGCGGAAAGACTAACTAGAGAGGTAATGAAGGCCCGGGAGGTTGAGACTTCCCAGGGTAAAGAAAGAAAAGTAGAGAACATCCCTCCCCGCTATCATCGACCCATCGAGAAGGAGATAAGCGCACTTCATGATTCCCGGATAATCTGATGTAACCTTTGCGGATCGGAAAGCGATGAAGAAAGTGAGTCATCCCCGTGCCAAATCAAAAGACTTCGTGCGGATGTTCCAAGCACGAGCAAGTCGATCCCAAGACTACTCGTCAAACTTTTAACTTTGATGATGAGCCACCAATGGAAATCTCATCATCGTCCGTCAACGACGCCCGATAAGGCCGAGACCGATCTCTTGAAATGGAAAAATCACCGAGACCAACGAAAATTGTTGAGAGGCAGAGAGCTCGGCAAGCGGGTCCACTTCACAACAAGACCCGGCTCAACAAGAGACCATGCGCGAGGCTCCTCAAGGCTGCGGCGGGATCGATTCCCAAAAGAACTTCACGCGCACCGCTCATCATCGAAACAGATCGATTGGCGGTGATGAATCCTTTGTAGAGTCTTTTCCTTTTCACTTTGGAGATACAGAAACTCCACGAAGAGTCGAAAAACGAACAAGCACGCTATCACAGACCAGCTCTGTTTTTCACTCGAGGCACCATTGTTCGGTGACTTTGATTTTGACGTTGCATGGCCATCGGTACCGCATGAGAAAATCGGTGAAGTTCGAGAAGTGTTCAAAGCACTATTTCTTTGAGGTTGAATGGATGGAGAGGCATCGAGGCCTCTTTGGATATGTGATTGGACAACGAGAGATGCCAATCTCACTGCGGACTTAAGAGGCATAACTTGATCGGGATCGGGAATGGTAACAAAGCAATGACAAACAATGCGTGTGGAACAAGTGAGATACTTGAGGACATTGTTCAACAAGGCTCTTTGGTATGGAGAGTGAAAATGCTTGATGCAAAAACGAAGGCGAGAGAACATATTGAGCATATGCATGAAGCTCACACTGCCGACATAAAGGCTGCTGCGTGAGCAAAATACAAATGATCTGCGGCGGTTGGAAGAACACATGACAAGAAAATTCAGCCTTCTCATGGTGAGATGAAGCGATTTGTGAGAATCCAACGCTACTCGATCAATTCCGTCTTGCATACAACGCGGACTCGGCGAGAACTTCGACCATCGAGAGACTTCGACTTCATGCTTGCGATATGTTCCACAGGGTTCCTCTATCCTTTGATGATGCCAAAAGGGAAGAGGAATACCTTAAAGAAGCGCTAAAATCTGAAGCCGAGAAGAAAGGAAGCGGTGAGAAGGGAAAATCGATTGAGGAAGTCTTGAAACAAAAGAAAGGAAAGCTTGTTGAGGAAGGGTCAAAGATGTGACTTTGATGATTACAAACCCCCACAAGGTCTGTCACGATTGACATTATCGGCCAAACTCCCCCACGACTACGCCACTCCAACACTCTGCTTTGTATCTATGGTGAGAAGAGAAAAACAATTGAAGCGAGGGATGAAGGAAGTGGAAGGAAGAATGGATGCGAGTCATGAACATCTTGAAAGAACATGGAGGCATTCCGGTGAAGCAGAGACACTTATGCCATTTCGGATGTCGGAGACGAGCCACGATCGTTGACAAATTCAAAACGCTCGAATCCCGAAGGATACTTTGCAAATATGTCTATGGCTCAAGCTTGGGACTTATCTTTGGGAAAAGGGTCTCACATTATGTGAAGAAAGGCGATGACGGCAGGACTCGGCGATCCTCTGCTGGTCACTCTGCTAGTCACTCAAATTCAGTGGGAAGAAGAAGACCCCAGATCTGATATCGCCCGGTAGAGGAAGAAGCGATAGTGGTGGAAGAAGCTTGGACCTAGGCCTCTGCCCAAGAATATTGAATCGTAGATCCGGGAAAGAAAGGAGGGATCTCTTTGGTGGAAAAACTTGACCAAGTGGCAAATTTGCGAGTGGCTAAAAGTAACGTTGAGTATGCAAAAAGATTAGAAGAAGAAAACAAGAGACAAACTCAGCTTTGTGGGAGGAAAGACGGAAAGATTAAGAAAAGATGAAGGCTGCCAGAAAGGCATATGAAAAGAAAAAGAAGCGGTGACGAGGAGAAAAAGAAGAAAGAGAAGAAGAAGGCACGCTGAACAAGATGAAAGAAGGAGACAACGAAGGAGATGAAGTATTGATGTCCACCCCTTCGTGTATTTTATGATGTAAATACATACAATGTAAGTCTTACGTAATAAAGCTATAAATTCTTTATTTTTTCTCGTATAGGCAAATATGAACTTCGATACACCTTGTAAACATTGTGTAAAAAGTACAAGAATGATATGATCAAAAAAAAAGATTGATTCTGCGCATACATTCTATGTCAATACACTATCTCGTATGTATCTTTGTTGTTTGCATTTTTGAATTGCTTAAGTTTTGGCATCATCAAAAGGGAAATTGTTAGGAATTTTATTGTTTAGATTTTGATGAATGCTATGTAAAACTTAGAATAGAAAGTTGGCACCCAATTCTTGTTGTAAAATGCATTGTGACAATTAGAGTGGCCAAAAGGCTGAGTTAAATCGGCTATGCCCTAACATGCAAAAAGACAATCAAGAGGGAAGGAAGACTCTGTCAGAAGACAATGAGTATGGCAAAAAGAAAGAGTAGACGGGAACTCTACTAAAGAAGCGGTGAGATGCGGCCAAGTGGAGTATCGGCCAAGTCAACTTCGAGAAAAGCCAAGTCTCAAGTCGAAGTGAGCGAAGAGTCATCCAATGATTGGAAGCTGACTCTAAGTCACATGGGAAAGCAAAGAAATGCAGTCAAGTCGAGATAAGCGTAAAAGATCCGTTTGCACGAAATCAAGAATTACTTAAACAAGTAATATCTCCATACCACCTTTCTTGGAGTGCTCGATCCTAGAAGCGTGCAAATGGAATGAACCAATGGGAAGCACAACACCGTGTCGAAACTCGAAAAGGTGAAAGAACAATTCATACGAGGAAATGGCAATTCCAAGGACTTCAACAAGCCAACGGCGCAAGTGACTTTCAAAAATAAGCCTATCTCTTCAACGGGCAAATTTTTTGAAAGATCACTATAAAAGGCGAGGAATGACTACGAGAGAAAGAAACTTGAACTACGAACATTCAAGAAATCATTTGAACTATAACCGAAATACTCTCAAATCATTCAAGATTAATCCTCAAGCCTACATTCACGAAGTACATCAATCCAACACTCACTGTGTGAAGGAAAGAGAACTTCAATCGAGTTGAAGAGGAAACCTTTGAAAAAGGGTCTACATTCCACGAAGGATTGTAGGAAGGTTCAAGGTCGAACCAAGTCTTAAGCTTTTGGAGGGCTTCGTGATCAAATCCAAAGAGCTTGAGCAAGTGGTTTGTAGTAGCAAAGCGGCTGCCTGTGAAGAAGAAGCTGAGTCATACGAGAAGCCGGTGAGTGATCAAGGCGTCTCGGGCTGAGTCCCAAAGGATCAAGTCGGTGTGTGATCAAGACTTGTATCACGGTATTTACCACTTTGTAAACTGATCATTACCTAGTGGATTCCTCCGGGGAGTTGGAGAAGAGAGGAGTAGAAGAATTACCCCATCTTGAACCTCTATAAAAATTTCAACATGTCATTTACATTCTGACATTTTAATTCTGCATTTTTAATGCTTATATATATCTTTGATAAATTTGTTGTCCATTGGATAATACAAGTACTAAACCAAGCACTAAACTCTGCTTAATCAAACTTAAGGGTGTTAAGTCTTAAAAATCAAAACCACGATCGAGTTAATTTAGAGCCAACAGTGAGTTATTCCATCAACAGCTCGATTGAGTGTTGAGAGATTAACTCTCTTGAGTGACCAAATTATTTGTCCATCAAGGACACAATGTGTGTAGTGTCAACTCTGAATATTTTAAAAGGACTAAATCGAAAATTTGGTAAGGTTTATTCAACCCCCCTTCTAAACCTTACACTTACACCCCTTGGACCTACAATTGTCAAGTTTTATCCTTTTTGATCTTTATTTGTCCACTCGCGGCGTGGTTTCTCCACCATGGCAGGTCTAGGCTCTGCGGTGTTTCATCTTCTCCTTGAGTAGGAAGCGACCCTTCTTCTTAATTGTATTAACCTTTAGGATTTGTAGTGGCCCATCCTCAATCACGAACCACATCTCATCATGTAGGGCGATAGATGAGTCCGCATACGTATTTTCCAATCATCAAATTCTTCAAATGGAACATTGGAATGCGAGTTAGATTTGCTTACATGATAATAACTTTGCTTTTGAAATAAAAGCTTTAAAAACTC